>CM067380.1:18572588-18905088 GCA_034510155.1 Eucriotettix oculatus | reverse complement strand
GATAATTACAATACGTTTAAGTACAATATTTTAACTACGATATAAAACGTTCGTTGTATAACATCCTTTGACATTGATATTTATAGTAACAATTAGACGTCAGCTGTGACATGTGGGTGAACACGGCAAGAGTGGCGTCGCGCCGCGTCGTTGTAGCCGCCTGTAATTATAATTGTGTGAAGTAGAATTTGAGCTCCGCGAATTTGTGCTTAGAGTTTGTTTTCGGAAGCGCTGTTGTCGGAGACACACTCGCATTCGAATTTGGAAGTTACATTCCCTACCAATCGCCAGTGGTAAACAACAGGATTAAAAGCGAGAGAGACAGCCCCTGCAGGGGCGAGAAATTAAAACCTGGCGGCTGAGAAGGGACGCGTCGCATTCCTTTGTTCGGCCCGGCCTTGCAATAATCTATCGAAAAAACTGCAACCCAATTACGAGCAATTCTGCTGTCGCCACGTTGCGCCGAGTATTTCGCGTCGATAATTGGACCCCACATCGTCGAGGGACCTACGTCTTTTTGTCCAATTAAACTCTGTAAAAGGTAACTCAAATCAGCTGTAGATTTTGAATCGTCTTCGGAATAACGGTATACAAATCGCAGTATTTCCACGGAGAAACAAACCGAAATCCATAAACGTATATAGTTGCTCAATTGGAGAAAAAGACGAATATCGTAAGGCACTGATAATTATTTGTAATTAATATACGTTATTTTCCTTACGGAACTGTAGTACAATATCCCATGAAATCGTAAAAATCAGCCAACGTATTCATTTGGGCTCACTCGTAGAAAAAAAAACTATTATGAATACGACAGACACGTTCATTGACGTGTCTCGTTAACGCTTCCCGCGCACCGAAACAAACCGAGACGCAATAAGTGGCGAAAGAATGTAATACATATATAAACATTCCCACGATATTACAGTACAGCGTATTCGATATACCGCTGCATACGAGTAATTATTTTGACGGCAAAATGTTGGCGACGACTCTCGTCCTTCCCCTAGAAGTAAACATTCGAGCTTGAGCCGCCCCCCAATGGATTACAGAAATGCACGTGGCAAACAACTTTCGAACGCCATTTTATGAATTTATGAATGACGGTGGTGCATAAATCATAAGAATACTAAAAAAATACTTGTTCGTAGAAAGCGGAGAATATTATAAACGGAGGATTGCGTCGCCTACTTAAGCGAATAATTGTCAACCTCAAGTTGCCGACTTTGCTTCCTCTGTAATGGAAAGGATGAGTTGTGCTATGGGGACAGAGGGTGGGCGGAAGCTGGCGCAAATCATGTTTCCAATCTTGGCGTAGGTAAGAAACGAGACGCCAGGGGAAGCGCCGTCAGGCACGTCGGCGCTTATTGCAATAAATAAATCTGTACCACGATTCACTCGTAGCCTCCGATATAGCCTTTCAGGAAGACCCAAAAGAAAATCAAAATCAATGTGTACCTCGCTCAGGCAACAAAAAAAAATGCGAATATCAATCTTCCGTAGGACAATATGCTGTCTAGAAATTGTGCAACGTCATAGGATAATCCGGATACGGAAATAATATGGATATAGAAATCGTCGATTACTTTGTGCGCCACGACTTTCGTGCGGCAAGGCAAATCGGTAATTTAACGCATCAATTACATAAATTGTAGCAGTAAAAATAGTGTATTTTAATGACGTATCGCTTATTATTAGTTGCAAGGAAATGATTGGCGCTGTGCGTGGTTATTGTGGAAGTTGGTCGTATCGGTGGCTGAGAGAATGGGAAATGTCTTGCGGAGCGTGTTTGCCGCTGTCTTGTGTGAGCCCTCGCAAACAGGACAGGGAACCTAGTGTCAAACGTAAATAAATACAGCCTGCCGCCGGATAACTAGTCTGCAGGGTAAATACGCTGGACGCTCCGCTGGGTTCAATGTGCTGTGCTTTTATCATTATGTCGGGGACGGGGGCGGGGGCGGGGGCGGGGGAGGGAGAGGGGGAGGTGGGGGGAAGGAACTCCAACATGGCACATGTGCCACAAAGGTGGCCCGCGCCTGCTTTGAGAAGCCTTTCAAATTACACCCCCGCACCACGCCACCCGAAACGCGTTAACACAGCACACTCATTAGAAAGAATTCCGATCCTGTCAAAGTGAACTGTACGATGCTTCTTAACCTTCCCAAACCGATCGATTATTAGCTGGTCGACAGCACGCATTTCAATAAAATAAGGGCAATCATTTCCAGAAACGCCGCGATCTTACGGCAACGTCGAAGAGTGAGAGGAAGGATTTCAACCACCCATTATCTTACAAATATCGAGTATGGTTGAACTTAAGTGATCGAGTACCTGTAAGATGCCGTGTGGTGTCATTAACAAAGTGTTCAGAACTGTCAAGCTGTAAATACAAAGTGATCCGTGATGAACGAATTTTAGGTGAATAGTATGTTCCCATAAGGACCACGACGTAATAAAAATCATGCACGTGTAATTTATTGATGAAACACGTAGTTCAGTTATCGAAATGAATGATTTTAAGCCGGAACCAAGCGCCAATCTCTGGTCTGTCTTACTCAGGATTTCTTATAAGCAGCCAACTTCGGTGACAATTAGCGCAAGGAACATTTGTCAGCAAAGTAATGGAGCTCTCTGCCGGTCAGACTTGCTTCGCCTCGACGACACCGTCGGGTAACGAGACTGAGTTCATTATCCGGCTTCCACCCAAGCACATTATCTTAATTACCAACACTTTTTTAATTCAGGTTATTTTTGAGTTTCTGCAGACGCGTGGCTCGCACAAACGCGTTCTCCTGTAGTCTCGGTTTTGCGTGTAGGAAGGAAAATGAAGTCAAACGTGGCATTCAAAGTAAACAAGAAGGAAGCGAGCGAGGGCGGGAGATTATGCATGCGTCGTGCGGCCTCCGAGGATATTGTGCTCGACGACCTCGGCCCGGCCCGGCGAGGAGCGGCGCGGAGCGTCGCGGCGCCCGCACACTTACGCAAACGTTTAATCCCAATTAAAGGACACAAATATCGCTCCGATGAGCGCACGAATTATTTCTTGGCCGGGGGATTAGCGAGGCGTGTCGTTTCCATGGCATCGGCCGTGTCGGCCGCCGCCTGACCACGATCCCTACGAAGAGCCGCGACACGACGCGACGCAACGCGACGAGACGCGCAGCACCGCCCGTGTGATAGGACTTTAGCAGTGTCTCGGCGTCGTTATCTTAACCGGTGAAAAATTGGTGGCCCCGCGGCAATCGATCGCGAAATGAGAATCCGGGAAAGTGTTACGAGCGGAGGCCTAGAAAAAGATACTGCGAGAATGGCAAATGGGGGCGCGGTTTCCGAGTGAGCAATATATAGAGAGAGCAAGCGGCGGGAAGGGCATGGCGGGGGCGGGGGCGGGGACGGAGGCGGGGGAGACAGCCGGGGGAGATATTAAAACAATCTCCACCCCACCCGCCTGCGTTCTCTCTGCGGTGTCAAACTTCTCATCTCATTACTTTATTAACAACAACTTAAAAAACGCCAGACCCACGCAGCCGCGGACGATTTTCACAACGAAAGCGACGACCTTTCGAAATTTAGGCGCGTGCTCGGGAAGGAAGGGACGAGGGGTGACACCTCGCGTCATCAATGCAAATGGAAATCGATAGTTTGACGTGCACCGTATTCCTACCCCCCCCCCTTTTTAATTAATTATAACGAAACCGAAGGCGAACACCTCACTTCTACGTTCGCAATCGATGCAGCTTAATATTTTGACGATTGCATTAATTTTCGTATTACGAAAATGGGACGTTGTTTGACCAACAGAAAGCGACGCGGTTCAAGTGTCAACGTTTCAGAACGGTGGCGTTATTAACGAACGATTCGACACTTGAATGTGTAAAGAAGTCAGCCAAGCTCAGGACGATATCTAATGTTACAGGGCAAGTAAAAATCGCAGCTGTGCGAGACTGAGACGAAGGCCGGGATTCGATCCAGTTGTGCAGATTGTCGTGGGAGAGCCGCAAGTGGCAGTTCCGGCAGCCGGTCGGCGCGACGCGACGCGACGCGAAGCGACGGACAGCCAAACACACGTTTTAATTGTAATCGCGTTTGCGCGGGGCTTTACTTTCGTAAGAGCTGCTGTCAACAATAGGTGGTCGTAAGCCGGCGCGGCGTGGGCGGAGCCGGGCTTAACGAGGATAAGAGCAATCTTCGCATCTCACAACGCGCGCCCGACTTTCTTTTCTCACGCTCACGCCAGGGATGCGAACGCATGACCCCACTGACCTCGCCTGCTTTGCCGCATCTCATTCGAGACAATCGATACTAGCGTGTAAATAACGCGCCCCTGCTTTAAGTACTCTGCACAGATCAATACACAAATCCGTGCCTCAGCATCGCTAATTTCGTTTCGCCTTAACCGGGCAGAGACCCGCGGCCGTTGCCTCGAAACCGTAGTCCTTCTTGTGCCGTTTAGACGCACGTAGCTTTCAACATTTTTAGGCGGGACAATCTGCGGACGAGCTATAATTGGTCGAATGACGTCGGTGTGGGGTAACTCTGTTTCGTCCGACATTCAGGACACAAGAAATCTGTTTTCAAACGCTTTACGCTCAAAGAATTATATACCGTTCGTAATCATAACAGAAAGATAAATAGGGATAAGGAAAACATGCATCTCGAAATTCAGTAATTTCAGAACTGAAACTGCGATACTGAAAATAATTATGTTGTATATTGTTCTTATATTAATATCAATATCAGTATCATCAGCATTATTTTAAAATTTAAATCTCAACTTTGACAGACTTAAACAGATCAAATTAAGAAATCAATACGTTTTCAAAATTCTACGGCAATGACCAAAATGTTAGTGTTTTACAGTTTCACTTTAAAGTTCTCACGCTCCGTTTCACTAAGACAGGACCTACACGTCCCTAACTTCCTTCAGCCCTACATCACGGTGTGCTACGTTCTTCTAATCGTATTAGTAGAATAAGTAATTTCGGCCCTGATATAGACGTGAACTACAGCAGTTGGGCAGCGCGCAGCTTTTCCTGCCTCTGTAAATCCGTGTCAGTGTATAGATAATTGTGGAATGAAATGTCGAAGCGATTCGTCATCCAACAAAATGATACGGTCTTTTCACAGACGGCCAACACTGATTCACACTGTTCTCAACTAGCCTTCAGATATTTCCTTACACGTACAACTTCTTACTATCAACTTCGTGTATATTTTTGGTGTTATAATTTCTATTGCTTTGTTTCACTTCCTTCTTCCATCCACTACATCTCCTTCTTCTCTGTGTAGCAGACATTGTTTCATTCGATACATCAGTAAAAGTCGAAACTAATATTTCCGTTTGTCCCATTTTAAAAAACGTACATAAAAAAATTCTACGGCGACATGCGAATTGAATTTACAGACATGATTTCGACATCGTTCTGATTCTACTATGTCATTATGAGAAAAATTATTCCGCAATGAGGGAGGAATGCTTTTTTTCCCACGCTCTATTTAGGAACTCTCGGTTTTAATGACTTCATTAATGACGCAACACGGCATATTACCGACACTCAATCATTAAATTCCCCCGATACTTCAACACCAATAAGAGAATATACAAAGATAGAGACACTATCCGAGATTATAATGGTCGCTACTAAATTAGATTTACGCCAGTCTCACATCTCACCTTTGGGATGAAAGACACTCGCAACGTATCTTGAAGAAATATTCAAGTCGCTGCACTCGACAAATTATAATAGATGCAAGCACTTTCAAGTATCAAAAAAAAACTGAATTGAGATAATTTTATCATAAGCAGGCCGATAACTGTTAATAAGTCTTTGAGAGTGGCATTTTAGATTTTACTATTTCAGGGAATATAATGTGACTGATTTCTCTTTCGAAATCTCGACAGCTCAGTTAATTAATTATTTTTGAATGGACAGAACGTTTCTACAGCGTTCTTTTAGCCATGTTGATGAATTTGAGGTCGAAATTGTATATTTTGCAAAACACTGCCCGGATTGAAAGTCGAGAATTAATTACTTGACAACTCCTCATTAAAACTCATTTCCTATATAACATTCAAAGTATACATATCATACAGCGACCTTTTAAATATCAATAGCAGATCAGAATAAAAACATATCTTATACTATAGTTTTAATGTAAGGAAGTATTTCGTGAAATGTGCAATGCAGCGACAGAGACAGTCTCAATGAATACATTTCAGTATATTAATTATTTCCATTAGATACACCTTGTAACCGACATACGATCAATACACATTTCGGAAATTTTTCTTTTGAATTGACAGGGATCGCGCTACTGACGAGAAAAAGATCTATATGCCGAAATATTAGTGTTGAACGTTCCTACGCATCCTACGCACTAATCGGAAATTCTTTGACAACCCTGATTATTCTATTAAGACTTCCTTATTGCTGTTGGGCTATTAAACTGTGTCCATTAATGTTTATTAATGCTCCATTTACTAAGAAACTGCATAAAGATGGCCCTCGTAAACGGATTACCGATGAAAGGGTCTAGAACTGTTCCCCGTGGTCCCACGCACCACCTGGGGGCAATACGAAAATAAGCTCGACTGGAACTGAAGAATCCAGAATAGAGTTCACAATGAATGTTAAAATTTGTAAACAATAAGTATTTATTTTGTATTTGAAATGTACTTGTCTATTATATGTTTTGAAAATTTAATTACCGCTTTTTTCTTAATAATCTCCAAGTGATTTCTTCATAAAACCCTGAACGCGTTGTAATTAGACTTCATTTGGAGAATATTTCAATTATAGGAAATAAAAAATGTATATGTATATAGAGACACTATCCGAGATTATAATGGTCGCTACTAAATTAGATTTACGCCAGTCTCACTTCTCACCTTTGGGATGAAAGACACTCGCAACGTATCTTGAAGAAATATTCAAGTCGCTGCACTCAACAAATTATAATAGATGCGGGCACTTTCAAGTATAAAAAAACTGAATTGAAATAATTTTATCATAAGCAGACCGATAACTGTTCATAAGTCTTTGAAGTCGTTGTAATTAGACTTCATTTGGAGAATATTTCAATTATAGGAAATAAAAAATGTATATGCTACAAAGAGGACGTCCGAATTATGGAAACACTTAGGTGGTGAGTGGTAAAAAAAAGTTTAAGAAAGACTGGTCTAGAAGATAGTGCCAATGAAACACAATCTTTCAAATTCGTGCACACTACATTAAGAGGATTAAAAGATAAACGATATTTCCAATTGGAAAATTATTATACGAAGAGGAAAGAAGGTTATGAGCAATTCATGTACTGACTCGTCATTTTCACGACAGAATGAAGCATTATGGTCCATGCGTAATGGGAAAGGGCAAATCATATTGAGGACTTTATACTCACTATCAATTTGGTCACTTTACCTTCCTCGATTACTGCAAACTCTTCAACATATACTTATTTCAAGGTTCGTTTTCCATATCGAACAATTTGAGTTTTCTTTTTAGCGGGAATGGACGCTGTTATGTCTGAGGGTGCAGTCTCGGCGACCTTGGCTTATTATGATGATCACTAATAGGGGAGCTGTAGGTCGGAGATGAGCTGGGCAGGTTATTAAGACAAGGAACGGTGTGGCGTCGGCGTCGGCGTCGGCGCCGCCCATCAGGCAGCGCGAGCACGTAGCCTAGCCGCTCCGCTGTCCCTGCTCGTGATTTATATTAATGTGGCCCGGCAAAATGGGAATTGCATGACTAACATCTCAAGGAGTATTGTGGGCCGTCGTATCTTCTTCCTTGAATACACACTCCGCAACTTGGGCATAAAGGTGAACGTGCGTAAATTGGGTCTTCGGGAGATCTTGCGCCGGTCTCTGCAACTCTGGACAGATATTTAATACGACGTCGTTTTGTTTCGTCCGCAAAGAGAGAATTTGGATGCAAAGCTCCACGCCTTGTTACGAGGTAATCGGTGCGTGGAACGACGTTCTATTTGTATTCCTCGGATCGCGGAGAACATTAAAAGTGTAAGTGCGGTGCTGCGGGGCGACCATAAAGTCATCTGCGGCGCCGACGTGCCTCACGAACAAGAGTGCGGCGAAAGCAGCGCCGATTCTTCGGTCCAGCAGCGCGATGGGCCGAGGCCGAGGCCGGGGCCAGGGCTGAGGTCCCGTGGCCGTCATTACGGTCATCGGCCCCTCGCGGATTTTTTTTTTGCGGCGCCAAATGAAAACAGCCCTCGCGGGGAAGGATTTGAAGATGCGGTCGGGGCCTCGTAATCGCCGCTCGCAGTTGTGGCAGTCTTCACTGGCTAGCACTGCTTTCACGCTAAATACCTGCCGCCACAGTATACGAAACGGAGAAGAGACCTGGAACAGACGTGCCGTCACGTATCTCGTCTCGTCTCGCTGAAATTCTTTAACGCGGAGCACGTGCATGACTCGATCGACAATCATATTACGACAAACAGGAAACACGCTTCGACCAGTCTAAACATTCCAGGAAACAACCTGGCCAGCTTTACACGCCAACCGCTTACTTTCGATAACGTCTCGGTGGCAAATATTACTTTATCATGGAACAAAGGCTACAGCTCTTTTAAATTTTACTCGTCAGCGAATCGATTACAATGAATTTTAATTTACTAGAAAACACAAACACACAAAATGTACGCAGAAAACAAATATAACAGGAAACTTAAAAGCCTTATTAATCAGTCTAGTATTTCATGATTATTAATTCTATTTTTAAAAAAGAGAGCTTACGACTTTGCAGCCATAATCACTTTGTAGTACGAGTACAAAGGAAAAAATAAAAAAACATCTTTGGATAGTAGGGGAAGAAAGGATAACACATTTGGTGGAGGTATAAAAGCGAAATTTTCTGAGTTTGAATCGAAAATATAAGAAGAGAGACGATTGATAAATATAATATATACATGGAAATTGATTTTGACGCATATAACAGTGAACATTGGGTAAATATCACTTCACCACGAATAAAAACATTTTGTCAACTGTGTTGGACAATTTAAAGTTGGTTAATATATTTTGTAAAAATTGTTCATTTGCTATGACGTCATTGGCGTTTTGTTTATAATCGCATCGAGCCGGGCATAATAATACATTAAGTAAACTAGTAATATAGCTGTGAGATATAAAAATTATTACAACATGCTGAAATTCAAAACAATAAAAATAAATAACATTGTACAACATTCAGATTTCCACATAATGCCTGTCTGAATATCGTTTATGATCATATTATAAATATCAGAATCCGCGATTATTGTATCAGGGGGTAGGAAACAATTATAGCAGATACTGTGATAAAGAATAAGCTGTTCTGATTTTAACAGAAAACTTTCCTTTCAGAATATAAAATTTTTGTTCCTAACTTGAGCTGATCATGCTTTCTGTAACGAAAGTGGCTTTATGATGCGACGTAAAAATATTTGCTGATGTTCAAGTTGTTAAGAAAATTTAAGCATCTTGGTAAAAAAATTATGTTGTTTAATTTGGTGAAAAGGTTCAAAAGCTAATTTTTAAATATTCTCAGGGGGTGTCATTTTACATTTTCCTTATTTGCGATTTCTTTCTGTTTGGGTATGTTTCTTTTCTTCAAAATATCGTCGTTTGTTTACATTAGAAATATATTGGAATGAGTCAAGTTTTCTTCTGAAGATGGAGACGGTTTCCTCCGAGAATTCTAAACACCCCAATCATGAATGGCTTCAACTTCAGGTAAGCCAGCCCCTACTCTCTCTTCCTCTTCCACTCTTACTTGCTCATATAAATCTCTTTCTTCATTGATGGCTTTGCACGTATTGCTCTGCAAGACTTGTAGGCAGGAAGCAAAGTATCGTTACCTGATTGTATGGAATAAATAGCGGATCCAGCTTTGAAACTTTCTTATACTATCATCTGATGAAATGCTATTACTAACAAGTTTGAATTGAATTTATTAATACTGCAATTGAGTAGCACTCGGTGGCAGTTACAAAAAATAAACTTAAAAATAAAATATGTTACAAATAATAATTACACTAATATAATATAAATTAAATTAAATCCTAACAAAAAAAGATAAAAAGTACCCATTATTCATATATTGTTTCGTCGCACTACACTACACTTGCACTTCACTACACTTCCTAATTCTTCCCTGAAACACGTTACTATTGGCAGGGAATGTTTCGAAAACTTCTGCAGGTAAATTGTTCCAATCCCTTACAGTCCGATTTAAAAATGAAAATTTCCCAACGTCAGTTTTAAAGCTACACTGCCCAATTTTACAATGATGATCCCCTCTACTGAAATAATTTACTTCTAAAAACTTTGATGCAATATCTTCCCAGGATTGTTTATCTGCTGTTTACTTCTCAAAAATTTCAATAAGAGCGCAGGTAATCGACAATCAATTACAAAATAAAGTTTATTGAAAAATATTACTTTATTGTTTCAAGTATTGAAAAAATTAAAATTGTACATTTTTGAAATGATAGGTTCGTTTAAGACAGACCGATAACGAATACTTATTTTATAATAGATCAATAATCTGCCATTATGTCAGTAAACAAAATTAAACAATCGTAAATAAATATTCACGTTATAAATAAAGTAATTATTAGTATCTGATAAAACGCGAAGAGCGACCAAAATCAGAAATAGAAAATTTTAATTAGAATACGTTTCGTCCCCCAACTTCAGGCACCTCCTCAGTTCTTTCTACAATAGAACTTGTATAATTAAATATACATAGTTGAATACAAATTAATAAAATTGTAAGTACAAGATCATACCATGTTTTATTTAATTATTTGTTTTCAACTGTGTATATTTAATTATATTCTTTTTGTAGAATGAACTGAGAAGTTCTCTAAAGTTGGCGGAGGAAACATATTCTAATTAAAATTTTCCATATCGGACTTTCGGCCACTCTTTGTGTTTTATTTATAATATTAACATTGGCTGCTGACAAATTGGTTCACATTTTATTTATAAGACTTATTTTATACATTAAAAAATATTTTACATATTTTATGAATTATTGGTCCTTTTTAAGCGCATTTATTACAAGATTTTAGAATCTGAGGAAAGGTGGGAATATTTCGATTGTGATAACTTCATCGTCATTGTTAATCTGCAATTTTTTCTGTTCTTAACCGATTATCTGCATTTTCTTTATGCAACCGTGGTTGGAAATAGTTAATTAGATAAATATAAAAATGTAGATGTTTATCTCGTAATAATATTTTTCCTTTCAACATTAGGATGGCGTTGAAGATACTTTTTAAAATTGGACGTGTTTCCACACGTTTTCACACATTTGAAACAGATATTGTAGGTGGCGCGATTAGAGTCCTCCTCCTTAAAATATGAGCACAATTTGCTTTTCTTAAGTGGCATTCTGGTATAGAAAGTAATCGCATTTATTGACTGCATTTAATTTATAAGCGTTGAATGGTAACATGAACTTGCCTTTCGTTTGAGTTGGAGCTCGTTCTCACCGTACACAGCACACACATTCACTCACAAGAGACGACAGGGTGACGAATAAACCAAACAACAATCAACAGCCACGAATAAGTCTAAACTTATAACAATGAGAACGATCGCCCAAAAATTTCCATACTTTTCTTCCGATACTATTAAGTAACGATAATCGAAAGTATCGCAAAAAAGTATGGAGTACTAAAAGTACTCGTATTGAAAGACGAATACCGATATCAGTAAAGCATGGATATTTTTTACGGATCCCTACGACGCAAAGACGAAAAATGTCTATTCGGAATTTAATTTTTTGAAATAAAATATTTTAAAGTTCCTTTAGGTAACTTATGTGAGTAATGTAAGTGTACTCATTTCGATAGCCTTCAGGTACCCCACTTTAGTGGCCTCTCATCATGCATGTAATAATTTTTTACGGATCCCTACGACGCAAAGACGAAAAATGTCTATTCGGAATTTAATTTTTTGAAATAAAATGTTTTAATGTTCCTTTAGGTAACTTATGTGAGTAATGTAAGTGTACTCACTTCAATATCCTTCAGGTACTCCACTTTAGTGACCTCTCATCATGCATTTAATAATTATTTACGGATCCCTACGACGCAAAGAAGAAAAATGTCTATTCGGAATTTAATTTTTTGAAATAAAATATTTTAAAGTTCCTTTAGGTAACTTATGTGAGTAATGTAAGTGTACTCACTTCAATATCCTTCAGGTACCCCACTTTAGTGGCCTCTCATCATGCATGTAATAATTTTTTACGGATCCCTACGACGCAAAGACGAAAAATGTCTATTCGGAATTTAATTTTTTGAAATAAAATATTTTAAAGTTCCTTTAGGTAACTTATGTGAGTAATGTAAGTGTACTCATTTCGATAGCCTTCAGGTACCCCACTTTAGTGGCCTCTCATCATGCATGTAATAATTTTGATTACTATTTTCGACTCGGCTTGATGTTACACCCAGCAGAGATGTCTAAATAACGACCTCTTTTTCATTTATTGTAGGGGATGATTGCGGCGAGTTTAAGACGGTTAATCTCCTGTTTTTTCCCCCCGTTAGTTGCATGTGACTTGTGATGTGTTGCTATGTTTTGGAGCTGCGAAGGTTAGCGAAGACATGCAGGGAAGTCACGTGGTCGCCGCTTCTTCAAACGCCGTTAGCTTAAGCAAACGCCAGCCTATGTAAATGAAATGGATTTCAGTTAATCCGCGGTATCTTTGTGCTCGAATAGCGTCCTTTCTTTGCGAAACTCGCTATGCAATAAAAGCTCAAATCGTTGCTTTTCTTATGGAATTGCGAATTCCTTATTTACGGAGGAGTGACTTCGCCGTCGGAGCACCCGATGCATCGCGATGGCGGCAAAGCTCCCTAATCAGATATTGCATTCAGATTTTAATTGTGTTCCTCAAACCTAATTCCATTATCAGTAACAACGATTTCTTCTTCGTGGGTATTCACGGGGACGTTTTAAAATCCAGCGGAAGGTTGAAACTTACGACATATCGTTCTATAATAATAAAAATGTAGGAATGGATTAAATTATATATTACCAGCTGGGTGCCCGGCGGGGAATTCGTTTATATTACCCCACTACGGCATTTAATTAGGCAGTAATCGCTTCGTCAACTATCAGGGAGATAGTCACATTTTTTTTGTAAAAATTTACCTTTACACACCCACTACTCCAGGTACCTTAAATAAACACTTACATACGCAAAAATATACAGAAACAGTCAGTTATATTTGCAAGTCGAAGATACGCTACAGTTAAGAAGAGAAAGAGTTAGGCTACACATTTGCTACAGAGCCTTTGCAGGTCAAAAACCTAGCCAGGGAATCTGAGATAGAATGAAAGAATCGACTCGGTATTGAAGGACTGATCACTTGTTTAATTTACAAAAAACAGATGTTGGAAAATACTCATTCCTGGAACAATCTGCCTGCAGGAGTGTTTCGGGAACTTCCTCTAACAGAAAGAAAATTTAGACTTCATCTAAGTTTAGTGTAATACAGAGAAGTAAAGTGATCAGTGCTCCGAAATCTCTAAAAATATATTCTTCAGGCAAAAACAATATTATTCCTGTTTAAAATTTTATCTACTAATAAAATTTATTTCTTTATTAAGTGTATATATGATTTATATTTAAGTAATATAATTATATTGTTTATTATTGGTTAAATATGGTCCTTACGACCAGATTATTAATTATTGTTTAAGTTCTATGCTACTGGATATCTTCCCATTTGTTGATTAAATAAATGCATACATACTTGAACTATGTCTTTGGTATGAGTATATAACGGTTGTAGATATTTATATCTACGAAAAAATAAAATTGAGTGCGTGCTGCCCTTGTATTTAAATAACGTGCCTCAATCATTCGCACAGCGACTTAATGAAAAAAGTATGAAATAACGGTTGCGCTCCATATTATTAGCAATTTTTCTGTCCTTGTTGAATAGAATGGGGATAATTAATTAATAATACGTAAGATTAAATGAATAGCTGTTTGGAAGGGGCTGTGAAAATATTTTCCAGGTATGAAAATTTCGAGTTTCACTGTTACAAGACTATAAACACTGTGACACACACACACACAAACATATAAATATATATATATATATATATTGTGATAAAAAAGGCGGATTTTGTGATGTTGTGGCGTTATGAGGCGCAGTTCGGCCAACAACAATGGCTAGTCGGCTGAAAGATGGTGATTCCCCGCGGGAAACCCCCGCCGAACGAGTGTAAAAAATGAGGGCGGGGAACCCCGAAATTTTGTGAAATAGGGGAATTCCCGTCGGAAGATTTAAAAGGGAAGCCGATGGGTGGCTCATGGCCAGAAGTCAGATGAGAGGAGGAGAGGACGGACATACGGAGAATTGAGACGAGTGGAGGAGAGGACGGACGTGGTCCGAGCAGATATGCAGAATTGAGACGAGTGGAGGAGAGGAAAGATGTGGGCAGAGCAGATGAGCAGAAGTCAGACGAATTGAGGAGAGGACGGACGAGAGCAGACGTGTCCAGACGTGATCAAATCCTGCAAGACGCCAGAGAGACGCGCAAAAATTCGAGAGGTGGATGTTTGTTGGCCCAGTAATTGTGGGTAAGTTATAAAAAAATCGTGAAACTTGCTCATTGCTCTGGATAAATAATATTTAATGATTTTTCTTTCTATTTTCAGCTACTGCATACTCCATCTCTCGAGAGACCCAAAATCCCCTGTGATTAAGCCCGTGTATTCACTTTAAATTAATAAATGAAAAATATTAAAATTGATCATAATTTGTTCTATTAATTTATTAATGTTTTATACCCAAAAAAGTATATATATATATATTTGTGTGTGTGTGTGTGAAATTTGATGAGAATGGTGAAGACTTAGTTAAAGCTTCGTTATTCAGGTTTATCACTTTCTGGTATAACTGGAAGGTGGAATTGTGCGGAAACGCAAACAATCGTTTGAAAAAAAAATAAGCCGGAGCTATCCTAGTTTCCTTATTTAAGTTGTTGTTTTATTTGAAAGTTTTTTTATAATTTTCCAATAATAATACGAGCATTTCTTGTCTTATATATGTATTTCTCCCAACCGTACCAGCAAAATAAGAAAATCCGAATATCATTATTGGAAAATTTTATGTGGAAAATTAAGGATTTAGAGGCCTATATACAACTTCAAATCACTCCTTCCAAATTTATTTGTAATAATCCCGGTAAATATACAAAGAATTTACTGTCTTTCTCGACGATGATATTCGTCTACATATTAATGTAGATCATTTGTGTTTCACTAACAATCGCGTCCTCCACGTCACTAAAGACGTTCCATCTTTGTTTTTGTTTCCATCGCTACAGCCCCTTTTCTATTCAACGTTCATTTAGCTGCTGTCGATCTGTCTGTTTGACAGAATAATTACTTCCTATTCGTTACTCGATTCCCTATCACAGACAACGGGATACTGAAAACCGTTTCCCCAAGTATCGCCATACCGCAGCCAATAAATTTCAAATCCTAAGTCAGTTATTATACAACAGTGGCACGGTACGTGCTGTGCTGCTTGAATTTGTCGGCTCACTGATCAAGTATTTAATCGCCTTTGAAATGAACTTAAGAGGATGATGACGCATCCCGCACGGCGTTCCTGTAGTCCGGGTCTGGATTCTAGGAGTCGGCTACAAACTTAGATTACAAATTCCGTATTCAACTATAAAAAAAATTATTGACTGCATCATAGCTGAATACTTATTTGTCTTTGAAATGCTGCATAATTCAATACTAGTTTGGCAATTGATTTGTGTGTGCATAGAGGGGAAAGCCGAGGCCTTTGTAAAATCTTTAAAATGCACAAAGTAAATACGAGCATTGTATTTATAATTGAAGAAACTTGTGTCTCGAAAACTTTTCCCTCGGCCGAATTATTTCCTGATTATGAGAATTTATAAGTTATTTTCCACCCCTCACATGAGATATTGTTCTATCGTATACTTTGAACATAAAAAAGCTACATGTCGTACAAATATTTTTCATTTAAAAAAATCTTATCACTATTTGAATTTTTGGGGAATTACATGTGCTTGACCATTTATTATTTCATTGACCATGAATTTAGTCTCCAAAATAACCTAAACATCGTTACAAAAACAGGGACTTGATAATGAACGGATCAGTGTAACAATTATTAATTAATGGAGACAGATGAATAAATTATACGTTCGGATCGCGTAAAATTAAAAATGTTCTCATTCTCTAGAAGCAAATGCGTTCCATTTATTAAATAACGAATCCTCTCCGTTCAGTAAATAGTACAAAAACTTGAATAAATACTATAATATACAATTAAATGTAACATTATAATTGTAGCTAACCTACAGTGTTATTGAAGGACAAAAGACGAAATGTATACCTGAGCGGAGTGCCTTCATTTGTATATTTAATACTACAAATGGGCAGTTTCCAGCTGGGACTCATAATAAACGATAGAAAATTTTATAAATTTATATATCTATGAAATACCTAACAGACATTAAAAGTAATATTCCCTGCTGCGACTATAAAGAGAAAGCGCACTGAATTGATTAAAATATTGTATCGTTTTTAATAAATAGATGACTCCATTCTTCACCACGCTGTACAAGTTCTAATCTTATTAATTTCTATTAGGAGGGAATGCTCAGTTCGTTATGCATGAGTTAAGGAGCGTCTCCCATCCTGAAACAACACAGAGCATGAGCTAGTTTTTGTATTCTCAAGACAGGTATGACTCTTGCCAACTTGACGAAGTGTGACAACGTCCGCTAATTTCACAGGCTGGCCGCTATCGAAATTTTTGTCGAGTGTCACAGTAAATATTTAAAATTTTTATTGCAAATGTTACCATTCCGGGTAAACGATGTTCTATTCAGAGAAAAAAAAATTTCTCGGGTTTTATATGAATTTGCGTTCACGATATGGACTTGTGCAAATTTATAAATGAATGAATATAGCCGGGCGGCAAAGAACGGACCTTTTCGGGATCGGAAATAGGCCCTGCTGAAAACCATAAGAAGAAGAATGAATAGGGATGACAAGGGTGTGGAGAATGTACACGCCCTGATCACCCCATATTACTCCATGGCGTGTTTATGGGAACATCTCGCGTTGGCCGCGCGCCAGCCAGCTACACCTTGATCAGACGCACCCCTTTCTGATCAAGATCTCCTCTGTATTTATGACGAACCCGGCCGCTTGCTTACTTTGTCGCAAACAAGCTTAATTAGTCGCTTGTGCAGGCAAATCACGAACACTCCCTTTCTTGGTACTCGGAGTTTTTCGTGGGACGCCGAGGACAAGGACTTGGAACCGCAACCGGGCAATTAATAGAAGCGAGGCCTTCCCGGTGAATTACTGTATCTTCTGCCCCCCCTGCCCCCCCCCCCCCGTGGCCGAAGCTCAGCCGCACCGCTTCTACATAATAAGGAGCCAATTAGTTTGAAACGTCTTTTAGAAAACACGCGCGCTTTTGGCAACAATTTGCGACGGCGTCGCCTGTACGAGAGTTCAAATTTTGAGAATGTTAAGGAGGTTCGTGTTAATTAGCACAAAGTCGTCGGCTAACGGCTATTTTGGTGTCGCTCACAAATTCTACATCCGCACGCCATATTAACTGTTATCGTAGCTTATTTCTTGATAATTGTGAGGAAGGGGAGTGAGGTAATGCCTCTTTCTTGTGTGCTTTAGAGTGGATCTTCTGCCTCCGATGCTTAGCAAATCCGATTAACTCGGTATTTTCAAGGTCCTGCGCCTCGCCGTGTTTATACTGGTGATGGTGCTAAGTTAACAGAACAACAGCTTGTTCTTTGTCGAGGCAGCGTTGGCTTTGTCTACGGTTAAAGCCAATGGAGCGCTGTTGGACCTCGAATGGCTCCAACTTGCTGCGCGTTCGCGTTTCTGATTCATTCGACTTAGGGAATTTTGTGAAATCGTCGTAACGTTCGTTTCTTTTCATCTGCACCGGCAAGGATAAATACCATTAAAAGCAAACCGATCACCTGAAGCGGAGCTGCATTCCAATCTGAGTTTATAGATATGTGTGGTTAACATTATTACCGTTGTATAGACAATATTTACTTTACAATCCGGTTACTGCATTGTTACAATTTGGGCAGACGCATCCGTTTAGTTATGTGAGGATCGATACCACTCGATAGAAACTACCAAAGTTCGCAGCCGTCCCTCCGACGGCTAGAGCCTAGAACTGAAATCGGCTTTCTCCCGCCCTTCCATTTGAGGAGTCCCTTTTTATTTGCCTCACTAATTCTCCAAAAAAACAACGTTTTCCCCTGCGGCTCAGACTTCGGAACAGTATCTACATCACCTTCTTCGCTTTCGGGGTTTTCGGTAATGGTTTTATCCTGTAATCGGCACTATTCGCTGCCAATTTAAGCAAATGCCGTGAGGTTAGAAGATTTACCGGAGGAAAACACCAACTGAAATAACATTCATTTTGTGCGGACTATCTTATTCGTACACTCACTTACCTGCCCGTGCCAAAACAGACTTGTTTAATTATCCGTAAAAGCTTGCAGCTCACATTTATCGTCGGCGGTCTTCGAAATTAAATCGTTCTTAAGTGCAGAAAATCCTATCTCATTACTCACGTCGAGATAACATATTAATACGTACAGGCACTCCGCACTTCGATCTAATTCCGACACGTTCGTCGTCACCAAGAGTTCCTTCACAACCGGAACCCAGACAAAAAGAAAACAATACTGTGTATTCTCTTCAGAAATTTCATTTTAAAATATGACGCGAAAAAGTTACTAAGGCAATAGAGCTACGTATCCAGAATTTGGAAAACTTAGACAATAAGTTTCGTTTTCGTGATAAACAATTATTATAAGTTACATATCTACTTCCTTGCAGTACGTTGAAGACGAAACAACTGATTCCTTCTAGCTTTTGTCGATTTGTATCGCTAGATATTTATAGGAAAGAAGATAGATATAATTGTCGGCCTGAAACAGCAACATCTCCACAGATAGAAACATAAGGCACGCCCTCTTCTTTAAAATTTATCTAAAAGTCTTCTCCGTGGAAACGCTTTACGTTATTTCGTCGTTTATGGTCAGGAGAATAATAAGGAGTGCGAAGTAATTTTGAAGGAAAGTCGGTGATTGAAATTATAGGAGAAGACAGTAACTGGCAAGAACTGAACTAAATGAACGGTGAAAATCTGTCGTAATAGAAATAAGATTGGTTCAAAGTTACGAAACGTAAGAAAGACTTTCTGACTTTTGGGAAATTTATAAATTCAAAGTTTCAGGATTGCAGTCAAGAAACTCATTTGGTCGTAGACTTAAGACCGTTTACACAATCCATCGGACATTCATTTAGTGTTGTAAGTCGCTTCTTGAAGGGTTAGCCGCCACATTGTTTCATGCGGAGTTGGGCATGGGGGAGCAGAGGTCAGTCGAAGATCTGCTAATCGCGCCATTTGCAGGTCTTGAGACGCTGGGAGGCGTCCAGATGTCCAGCCAGATCTCCGTCCGTCCGCGCCTGGATGAATATTCAATCCGCGCCGTGCGCGCACATTCATTACTGACTCAGGTCCTCAGCTTATTGTTTACCGTCTAGTAGGTTTCGCTCTCCAGGAAATCCACTTTCAGTTTAAACATTTGAATTCGAAATCAGACGCCGCGTTAGCCGGATCACGTAAAAACCTTAAATAATTGAAAATATCGCAGCGAACGCGTATGTGCTTTACGATGGATTATTTGATATTTGTTCTCGGAATTGCGGCGGCCGAAGAACCACGTTCGGTCTCAGCGTGAAATTAAAGTCTGGCAGGCAAAATCAATCCGGGTTTATCGGAATGTCGGAATTAGAGCGGGGCGGGAGGGAGGCGGAGGAGAGCGGCGCTGCCAGGACGGCGGTCAAGCAGCTGACGACGCCTGCCCATGACAATGAGGGCGATAAGATTAGCCGGAACGGCGTCTTGCCCCCATCTGCCAAGGATGCGGGCGACGCCGCCCCTCACCTCACCACGCCACAGAGTCTCGCTGTCACTCCGTCGCAGACTAAGAGTATCCATGGGACGGGACGGGACGCGACGCGACGCGACGGTGACTATTTATAAAGAATTTCAATTTTTCGCCCCCCTTACCGGCGAATAATCGAAACGGCGGCGGCGTGAAGTAAAGCGGTAAAACAAGGGCCGAGGTGCGCGGGGGCGGCATGATTGAATGCAGGGGTGGCCAAATGCGGGGTATCGGCCCCCTCCCTCTCTAGAGGAACTGCTCCGCTCCCTCACACTCGACTTGCCCCGAATGGCTCTCTAACTGCCGAATGCCGCCACTCCAATAGAGAACGAACGATGAAAATCATCGCGCCGTAATGACGTTAAACTCATTAAATCAAAATGCGGAGAAGCTTTTTAGCAGCTTTTTAAGCTCGGCTGCCTCGCCGAGTAGTCGGCGAGATATTCGCGCGAGGGGATCGCGATTCCTAAATTACTTCCAAGATGGAGCTCCAGGTTACGTGAAATTGAGACATTTTTTTATAGCGGCTTTGCGGATATCGTGACGCGCGGGGAGCTGTAAAATGGCGGCGCCGTATCGCTAATTAAAGCGTGACGTGTGTCCGAGTCAGCGAATTCGCGAATCCTCTCCTCGAAGGTACGTCCCGAGCTGCACTTTGTGCATAGGGGAGCGCCGTCAATATTTCAGCGCAAAACAGGCGCCGCTGCACCGCGGATAATAGGATCCTTGCCGCAATCGGGCCGCGATTGTCTTCAACACCCTGTCATGAGCGATTCCGTTTGACGCCACACGTTAACTTTGTATTTATTTTATTGTGCCGCGTTCGGCCGGGCTAACGCATTCCCTGCAGCGCAAATGTTTACCGCGAAACCCGAATCTGCATGACATCTGGCCGCTCTATAATTTCGACGAGACTTTTCGTCATCCGGGAAGGCGTAGAAACTAAAATACCGCTACATTCACTGTGGGATTTTTATTTACCCTCACTGACAGATTATGTTACGCCACCGCAGCTGCTTGCGGCCAACTCAAAATCGGTGGAACTCTGAGCTTCTTAAAACTATACTTCATTCTAATTACATATTTAATTATTTTCAAGCAGTCTAATCATCCATTGAGAAATTAAACAAATAGTACAGTAAAATTCCGTTAAATTTGAACTATTTTAACGTATACGATTATCGTCAAAACTTTCTTATGAGTGCTATCATTTCCCCTCGTCAACCTCTCGAGTGTTTCGTTTATTTTTGTCAGTGGCGTGTGATAGATGTCTTTTGTTACCGATTGTGAGATAAACCAGAAATTAGGCAGTTGCGAAAGAAGATGCAATCGACTAGAGGCATCTGGAGTGAGTAAGTGACCAGCACATCTTGTTTATAAGATGGACGGGGCGGATACTGGCAGAAGAGTACTTCTCTGGCTGCAAGAATTTTTTATAAATACGCTACAGAATGTTAAAGTCGGGAAAGAAACTTCGGAACTCAGATCTGTACCATGGCAGTCCTATAAACGTTTTACCAACTGGTAAAAATTCTGAAACGCAGATTTTAGCATATGGCTGTGTAGTCTACAGGGAAATAAATGTTGAGCTAGACTTAGATACTCTCGAAAACGATTTCAATACACTACCTAAATGAGCAAAGCGAAGTAAAATGAAAATTAACAACGACAAAAGTAAAGCGATTAATTTCGAGAAAATACCGCCTTCGAATGTAAAATCGTAGGGGAATCAGTGGCCCAGGAAACTGCCTGTAAATATAAACACATTTATTTTTACCTTAAGCTGGGCTTGGAGGAGCGAGTAAATTATTCTACAAGGAAGGCATGGAATAATTTGCACAAAAGAAGTCTGAAGCCAAATAAATTGCATATATATCATTAGTACGTCAACTAGTTAAATGGTGCAGATCGTTGTGATCCGGATAGGAAGTATCAGATAGAATCTTTAGCAAGGTACAGAAATGTACCGGAAGGGACCTTGGCATGGGAAAAACTGCAAGGGTGGGATACACAACGGACATATAGACTACACGTTTCCTTTAAGGTCTTTGCAGGTCAAAAACCTTGCAGGGGTTCGGGACAGAATGGAAAGGACGGACTCGGGACGGGAGAAAGGATCACCTATTCAAAAAGAAAAGTAAGCAGTGAACAACAGATCTTGGCAAATATTCATTCCTACATAGGGCAGTAAATGACTGGAACAATTTTCCTGCAAGAGGTGGAAAGAAAATGTAGACTAAATGTAAACTGTTTAGTGAATATACGGCAGTATAGTGTAGTGAAGAAAAAGTGCTATATTTATAATCCATAATAGACTAAGTGAAGTTTTATTATAGTATCTAACCTCTTTTTCAGGTTTAATTCCAAGGTTTTTATTTTACGCCAGGATTAAATTATTCTTGAATTTATATACATTATTGTTATCTAAAAATAATCTTCGATGAATATTTTTCCTTACATAACCTTTATCTTAGCAACAGCTTCTTAAAAACTGTGAAAAAATTATTATAGAATCTGAGATATTCCTTTTGGAATATACAATTAGTAATATACAGTCTTCTTATAATATTTTTCGATAACATAACAGAAGAAAGTTCATAATTTAGGACTACAAAGAATATTTAATTTTCATTATCTTCTTTGATATCTAATTAGAGAGCAAAGGCGTCCCCAGTAAATTTGTTCTAAATATAAGTCTCGGGTTTTACACCCGGCCAAATTTTAGAAAAAAAACGTTACGATGGAAAGCTTCATCATCGTCATCTGGTTGAGTGTAGCCTGATGGTCTTCCCAACGGCCATCATCAGTCGTAGGAAATATCCACTGATTACGGTTAATCCCACTTACGTATAAAAATGTCACAAATTTTATAGTAACACTGTTTTACTACCTGTCTTTTCGCTCTGTTAAGATGATATATTACTTTACACACGGAGACGGAGTTAGTGGTGTAGAACGGGAGGTGATGAAGTAGAAGTCAAATCTACAGATCGAATACTTGAAGGTTTTGTGAATTATAAATTTAATTATGAAATAGACAGGAAGATGAAAGAAAGAGAAACTAACAAGGTCGAGAAATGAGTTAAATTATTATATTACAAACGGAGAAGACGTAAACGAGTTACGAAGTTGTAGAGTCCAACGTTTCGAACAGTAAGAAAAGTCTTGTTTAATCCTCAATGAAATTCAGACATAGTGTACCGATAACATTTCACAGCAAGACAGACACATAGCCAAAGTTCCTTTCTTAGAATGCATATATGGAAATATCACGAAAGCATTATTACGTGCTGCATAACTTTAGGGGAGTTGGAGGACACTTTTTTTACAATTTTCTAGGAAACCGTAATAGATACAGCACGGTATTTTTCACAGATTATTTTCAACCTTACTGTATGTGTGCCTAAGCATACAAGTTTTTCATTATTAATTTATTTACAAGAAATATGGAAAATTCTAAAACTAATAATTCTGCTTGCACACACATGCCATAAGATTAAAAATAAGTTGTGAGGATTTTAAGAATTTTTCTGCTGTATCTATAACGGTTTGCGAGAGAAAGGTACCCAGTTCAACGGTGTCAAAACATTGGACTTCCTACTCCTTTTTAATGTTAGTTTTAGACAGTACATTTTCACTACACTTTCAAAACAGTTGAGGCGAAGCTCCTTTGCTCGGTAATAATAAATAAAAGCTATCTCATAGCATGATAGGAGATACAGAAATACGTTGCCAGAAAACTATTTGAATGATGAAAGCTGTGGGAAGGGCACAGGCACTTGCCAGTGTAATGCCAAAACATTGGAGGAGCGTCATACACTCGCAGATTCTGTATGCAGCACCAGTGTGAGGAAAAGCCCTTAACTTATCCTGCCAAAGAAACGGCTCGTCCTGTCTGGTGTCCCTCCTGTAGACCCCGTAGCAGTCGACAGCGAGTTGAGCGCTAATACACCGGCGGCAGAGAACATGGGAAAGTAACATGGACACACAGGCTGGGTAATCCGTAAACACGGTGTAATAAATTACCATCTGGCGCAGGCAATGACTGGTCATGGTTGTTTTTGTCACACCTGCATAGGTTTAATAAGGCTGTAATGCAAACTGTAGCCACTGCCCAGAAACACGAGACACGAGACGATGCAGAATACACACTATTTCATTGTGACCTCGCACTGAAACTAGGAGAAGCCCAATCCCCGAAACGCTAGTTGGGCACATGTTGGAATCCGAGGGAAATGGAGTAGCATTTTAAATTTTATCACTTATATCCTGGCGAGCAAAGAAATATTTATGCAAGCGAATAATCATCAAGGGTTAAAGAGAGTCGCTATCCCGCTATTCACACAACACCGACAAAGACACAGGCGATAGAACGAATAAAGATAGATGCACATAGATAATGAATATAGATAAGTGTATATAGTTAAATAAATATAGGTAGGTGTATGTAGATAGACGTATAGATGTGTAAGTGTAAACAGATATACCCGAAATTGTTGGTGCTGCGAAGACGAACAGATGAGATTGACACCACCTCGATGTAACGTTATATAGTCCCGGGGTGAAACTTGTCAAGGACCAGAAGGGTTAAGTGCGTACGCTCCCCTTCGTCTTTTGATCATTCCACTTTTCATCCCCCCAAAAAATAGATAGATTTTCTAGGTTACTATACGCTGAGATTCTTTAACACAGATTGTAAATGGTTTTATATATGTTTCATTCATTCAATTATGTGTTTCTGTTGTTCCCCATTTAAATTCATGATTTTTTTAAATGTGTAATATCAGTACAGTAATTTCCATAAAAATACTATTTTATTCCCTGGGTCACATATATAGTTGTAATTGCACTGTCAATGTCAGTGTCTGTATGTAGTAGGTTGTTGACTTAGGTCAGAGTGACACGCACTACACCGCACAACGTAAACAGACAGTTTTTGCATTCTTCAATATTAAGACGGGCTCTCACATTAACTGGCAGACGAGAATTTGCAATAGAACTGTAGGTGCGTGAGTCTCTCTAAAGTACGGAGCTGTTTCCGTGGAGTGTCAGACAGCGAGTGACCATCCATGTCAGATCTTGCCTGTCTCTCTCTCTCTCTGTCTCTCTCGCGGCGATGTTAGTATAATCGAATCTCGACATATTATAAATTTTTCGCTGTTAGGAAACCTGAAAAATACGATTTGGAACGGGAGCGGTAATTCGATTCCTGACGTATCAGACTTGGACGGAATGTGACGGGGATGGTCTAGGAGACGAGATTAATCAGCGCGTGATGTCAATATTCTCGCTGTCAGTGCGTCAATTAGCCTTATTTCGCCGACTGCCGACTGCATGTGGCGCGCGGCGACTCTTCGTGTTCACCGAGGGGCAGCGGGGGCGGCGGGGGCGGAGCGGGCAAGGAGACTCCGATCAGGTGACAGACCGCGTCGGAACAGCTGCTGGCTGAATTAAATTTCCATGCCGGAAGAGAGCTTACGCCTTGCGGTAGATTTTTCATTTGGCCACGCCACGCGGATAAATAAAACAAGCGCGCGAATTCCTTGCGGCAGGGGATTATATACCTGCTTTAATACCCCCCTTCGCCCTCCCCCTCCCCCGCCCCCACCACGGTCCGGCGTACGGGCTGCCCCGGCATCAAATATTAATTCGGCAGAGGAGCGTGTCGGCGGTGACAAGCCCAAGTCAGCGCGGTTTTACAGCGACGCGCTTCCAAGTTATTTTCCAGTGTCGCCCTCGGCTCGCCTCGGACCGAGACAAGCAAACTTGGCGTGCTGCTGATCTCATATTTATACGCCAGCTCTCGTCTTCGAGCCCCTTAATAATAGATACGGCCTATTCCTCGTTATTTTGCCTAAGTACTCTTTCCCAGATACGCCGCATTTTATTCCGTCCCTTGGAAATATTAACTCTGCCGCAATCTCGCCCAGGATCACGTTCACCTCACCTGCTCCTTCTCCTTCTCCTTCTAAAGCAGTCCCACAATTTTACCCATGCTTCTGGGTCCCGATATGAATTACTGGATACTGCCACACCATACAGCTCTTTCTTTTCAGTTATCGGTCGTAGAACTGATTCGCTGAGGCATTCAATCTCTTGACGCTAACCTTTACCCACTTTGCAACAAGAAAAGTCATTATCAGTTTATTTAATACTGTACAACTACTGGAATCACGTTAGGTAGAACTGGGTTTCGCATCATTCTTATTTCAGCTTTTCCTAGTCTCCCCAGAATCATTCAAGAAAATTCTTTGATGAAGTCTTAATCCATATTTATCTATATTTTTAAGTATAGTATTAATTTACGGATGCAGTAATAAAACGCATAATAACGAATATTCCCCGTGACAGTCACCGATTATCAACTATGGCATTAACAAATTCTGGTTACTTAATAAGTAAACGTGTAATCCCGCAACAATGGCCAAATAGCGCGAGTGCTGAAGATGAGAACAATCAGGTTCATACCATTAGCCATTAGCCTTTGTATCCCACAAAAACCCTGGTCCCCACATTAATCAATCCCTAATTTGTCCCCGAAAACGGTGCTATTATAAATTATATTTTCAAGTACTCTCTTCTTTATTTTTTTCTCTTTAAGGTTTATTTCATTTTGAATATTTTGTATAAGGCGTTATTAATTTACGCCTTTATAATAGAGTATTTGCTACTTGTTTTGGTACGCTCTACTGCAATCCCCCGAGAGATTACTCGTCTCCTCTTAGCCTCATTTTTATGCACCCACCTCTGCTAATCTTGCTTCGTAAATAGCAAAACTCTTTCACTTCTTCCACTGCATCGAAATAAATATTCATATTCGGCGAGTATTTCGAATTTTACTACCGCCCGTAACTTTACCTTACGTTAAAGACGGAAAGTTTGTCCATTCATTTTAACAAAACCTTCAATTTTTTTTACTTGTTACTTGACGACACGCGCTTGTTCACAGCATATCTTAGGATCATAATCCACTATTCCTTCTTGTTTTACAGTACGTAAGACAAACAATAGTGGAACTCTGCCACAATTTTTATCATTACTCGACTTTCGTTTTTTGGCATTTATTAATCACGTTGATGCAATTAGGAGTTCTCGTACGTTTTTCGGAATGAAAAGAGTTACATAGTTTTCTTAGTTCATTAACCGGGAACCAAAACCGAGGTAGTGAATTGGCTCGATGTGTACATCGTATGGCATTCCGTTCCCTCCAAAACTTTAATTCTTTCGGGTCAGTGAAATGTCGGCCGAGATGGGAATGTAGGAATCTGAGACTCAAACCCTCTCGAATATTAACAAAACGTTCATCAAAATTAGGCTAATTTCAAACTGGGTTGTTCTGACTGTGCGGTACTTTTCTTACGCGATGTTTATTCAGTTGTGAGAATTGTCATAATACGAAGGTACGCAGCTTAACAAATTTTCGTACCGTAACATGAGAAATATTCACCTGAAACCCACTGGTCAAGTGTGAGTTTCCCTGAAATAACAACTGTTCCAAATGAAAAGTAAAAGGCAATGCAAGACGCCGCCCGGTCTGTAAGAGTGTATGTGTGAACCTCTAGCTCAGAATTTCACCTTTTAATCTTCTTCTCTTCGTCGTTCATTTCGCTCAGTTCCCCTTCTTTCCGGTTTCATTTCTTGCCAATATTTCAGTTAGTTTCTTTCATTCTTCAGTTTGGTACAATTATTGTTCCTCACTCTTAGTTCAACTTCGCCTACCTAAAAGATTTTTTACACTATTGCCATAAATTTCAAATCCGGAAACATTCAAAGGAAAATAACAATGGTATAGATAAAAAAGATTAGAGCGTGCGTGGTCGAGGTTGCGAGGGTAGTGTTCAATCAACTTCATTAATCGAAATAACTGCTGACATTGAGAGATCCGAAGTCATCTCTGACCGGAAGCAGAATTTGGATCGTGGACGTGGCGATATCGGCGAAACGCAGCGTAGAACTGGGCTGCTCTACGATGCACTGCACTGCACTGCACTCAAGTGCAAGGCAAAGTGAGGTGTCCGGAAGCCCTCCGCGTCTTATCTTCGCCAATAACCGATAACTCCGTGCGGTGGCTGCGGAATTGGAGCCGATCGCTATGTATGCTAACTAGCTGCCGCGTAATTAGATCGGGCGCGCCGCAGTCTCAGCCCAGTCCCCGCCAAATAAATATTTAAATTATCGCACACAGTCACTTCAGCAGATAAATAGCCGTAACTTGAAATTTGTTTATAAATAACGCGGCGGCGAGAACGTGCTTCGCGACCATATTTTGTATGCAAATCTGGCGTGGCGGGTAAACGCACCGGCTATTAGGTGACCGGCTGTAAAATTAATTTCGCCCCACGCTCGGGTCCGGATTGATTATTGGGGTAAACTCTTCGCGAGTGGGTAAATTCTTTCGCGCCGGCGACGCCGGCCAAATTGTTTGTTGAATAGTCTTTTGTTTGCGAGCCTCGGCAGCAGTTTCGCGCGTTATCTTCCACACCTCCAAGTTAAAATGTACAGCTCGGAGAGACCGATGCGCGGGCGAATAAAGAGGGGAAAGATTACAGAAGGGGGAGGGGGTTATCGGGATAAATGCGTGATTTTCTGGCCAGCATCCAAGCCAGAGGCAACCGCGCACGGAAGCCCGCTGAAACTTCTTGACAACGCGCGCAGCAAATTACAAATCCAATCGCGGCAGGGTGCGTACAACATCCGCCCCGTCGCCCCCGCCGCCCCCGTTGACCAGGAAGCAGATAGACCGCGCGTGGCTGCAAATCAAAAGCGCGGAAATATCCTTCTTACGGCGTAATAAATAACTGGCGGGTCGGCCGGTCTGCAGCGCTATCTCGCACTCACTCGCCTGTTTGTACACCAACATCCAACAGCCAACATCCAACATCCAACAGCTAACGGCCAACCGACGCACGTCGCTCACGAGACATCCTTCATCGCATATCAACTTCCACGCCTTCCCTCACATATTACATTCTCACCGCTCCTTAACCTCAGTCACAACGCCACTACATACATTTATCACAATGTAAATCTATAACCTGTGGCTCCATTCATCCAACACATGAACGATCTCTAAACTCAGTAAATAATTTACTGTAATATGCCGTAGTTTACTTTAATTACGTGATGTACAAACTTACATCTTTATTCTGTTTTTCTCTTTCATGGAAGAACTTCCGACGCACCTGCGTTAAAGACCACTGTTTAGTTAAACCTAAATCAGGTTTACTTTTAAATCTTTCCTTTTTAGGATGAATTGTTAGCTCTTACGCATAACTGCACTAATGTTCTATTTTAATTTAATTCATTAGCAGGTAGAATTATAATGTTTAGTTAATCTATTTGTATAATTTTTTATGTATTTATTTTTGACATAGCATATCATCTCATTAGATGACTAAAGCGTAAAAACTAATCAAATCTTCCGAGTACGCGTAAAAATATCTATAGTGAAGTTTGGCGAACAAGTAAAGAATGAGAATATCGTTACAGTATGTACGTTGGGTAATAATGCACCGTTTGTGCATAATTTTACAATTATTTCTCCTGGTATTTACCGTTGTACACAAGGGTCCTGTCAGCGAAAGCGTCGCGGCGCTTCCCGTCCCGTTCGAAACACACCGATACTCGTGCTTTGCACTGTATAGCAATGTGTGCTAATGTATTACGAGATTATCATTGTTTTTAGTGGCAATTATTTTAATTTACCGTGATTCATTTTGTCGTACAATCTTTATTCAGTTCAGCATAATGTTTATTCCAGATAATCACTTATAGTATTTATGCCTTAATGTAATACCAAGCTGTATTTTCTTTATTGAATAATATCAATAATTGTTTTTAAAATCAGAATGGAAAAATCTCGACTAGAGCAGGACTTGAACTAATCCTAGTCGATACCCAATGCGGATTGTCTCAGCTTAAATTTCAAGCAATAATTATGGCTCTGTCTTTGAATAGTAATAATTATTTTCGTATGCACATATCTCGTTTGTACGATTATGCATCTACTTCTTCTATTTCAGTTATCTTTCGTATTTCTATCCTTCATTATTCTGTACATATAGGGGATTCCAAGTCTTGCTGCCGCCAAAAAAACTTTAATCAGCCCTTTCCTAGTCAATATTTCCTCAAACATTTTCGTTCTTTATTTTCTATAACTACATTTAATAAGCACCACTTTAATAGGTCCAAATTTTCAAATTCTCTATTTCCCATATTTTCGGTATTCTTACAATCCCGGCTTCACTTCCACGTGGAGTTCTACAGACGTTGTGGCGTTATACAAATTAAGTAACACAACACACGTCACCGATGACGTCATCTCACGACGTGCTACCACACTTAAAACATGTGTTTAACGACACATCTATTGGCCAACATTCTTCGTTATTATTGTCCTTTACAGGTGGCATCGTCAATTAACCAATTACGTTCGCGTTGTTTTCATGGTTTCGCAGATTTACAGCCACTTTCACGCCTGACTGGGCCAGAAAGTCTTTAGCAAGAACCCGACCGACTCCATCGATGTTGAAACTGAGACATTTTGGAAGGTAGCACAGAAGCGCAGATGATCCGTCTGCCACGACCGCTCTAGCGTCCTTCATGATGGTCGACAACTCCATCCAACTGTATCAACTAATCACCTAGAAGCTGACATAATAAACTGACCATAAAGCATACGTAAAGATGACGTTCTAAGGATCCTGTTGGCTGATTTTGCAGAGACCGAGATAAAAATCTCTGACCGGGACAGCTCGACGATCATTTAACTACAGAAAATACGGAACCTTTCCGGCGGCCAACGCAGTGAATCGATCCTGAAGTCGATTTTCCTGGAACAAATCCCCGGGCAGATCCCGGAGAGATTGCAGAAATCGCTGATCGCATCATGGATATCCTCAATACAACCTCCACATCATCGAGCAGAAGTCGAATCTAGCCTCTCTCCGTCCATTTTACTGCTCCTTAAAACAACTAGAAACGGCGCGGTGAATAACATCCATCAAAATACCTAGCATAGCGTACATGATCGTCGGTTTATCAACCAGGCCAATTATTTATTCATCGAAATTCACCTCCGCCGTGTCAGATGCATCGTGTGCCGAGACAATTACTCTATATACGGAACTACGGTATGGGATCCGATCAGATCGGATCGGATCCTCCCGACATCAAAACACAGAACAACGGTGAATACTTCAACCAATCACAACAGGAAAAGGTCAAAATCAGCTGCACTTCAGCAATCTGATAGTGCGGTATCTGCAGAAGTCTTCCGAAGGCTTATATATATATATATATATATATATATATATATATATGCATAGTATGCACCTGACGACACCTCAGATGAATTTCGCTGAAACGTGTTTTAATCCCTAAATGTTTTTAGAGTAGTACACTGATACGAAACTAAATATGTAAAAAATTTTCTTGAACTAAATGATTTGTACTTGAGTATTTCAGAATTCTAAAGGAAATTTACGATTATGATTGGAGACAAATGGCTTTAATTCACAATCGTTTTATTCCGGGAAACCCGTTCTTTGTATCACTTTTTAAATATAATTTGCAAGATTTGCGTCTTTGAAAAATAAAAAGCATAGTTTAATTATTATTTTTTAATATGCATAAACTTTAGTAATAGAGTGGAGACGGAAGTGAACTTCCAGTCGTCGTTAGTGCGTGGACTTGAGTAGTACGGTAAGAAGGGAACCTGTAGTCCCCGCCTAGTGTGAGCCGCGCGGGGTAACGACGGCGTTTATATGTTGACTGTAGTGAATTATCTGGAAGGGAGCGCTGCCATTATTGACATCTGAGCCGAGGATTTGCGGGGGAGGAATCGCCGAGTCGGCGGTGGCGCAATACATATGCAGCGCCCACGCCCGCTGTATTGTTTACAATTGCAGATAGCTCGCTCGCTAATAATCTGCAAAGTTTTCAACGGCGAATAAAACAGATCACCGACGAAAGTTGTAATTGGGAAGGGATAAACGGGCGTCCGTCCTCTATAAGAAAGGCAAACGGGCCGCGTAACGGGGAAAACAAGCGATGAGGGAGCTGATGACCCAGCTTCTTGTTTACTGCTAGGACTCGGTCAATAAGGGAGGGGGAAAAACTCGGGCCAGGAAGCTGACGCTGCCGAAGTGGGAGGGAAAATAGCAAATATTGCAGAAAACAGTCCGGCCGGCAGCTCCCCCTGCTGGCTCGCCGGACTAATATGCATAAAGTAAATTAGAAAAGACAGAGTTTTATTTACGGGGAGGAGGGTGTGGGGCGGAAACAAACAACAGAACAGATACGCGCCGCGGGCGCGAAGGAAAGGCACGTGCCATTCCGCCCTTCGCCCGCCAAAGCGCGCGAATGCGCCAAATCTTGGCGAGATAAGGGCGAGGGCAAGCTTCTTCTTATCTGAACCCCCGCAAATTAGGCCTGCGGCGATGGCGATGGCGATGGCGATGGCTATGGCGTGCCTGAGTCAGGGCCCCTGGGCCTCGTGCTCAGGAGACGCTGGAGGCCTCCCGCTCGCTGACCGCATCACACGTCTGATACACGGCAAAAAATGCGCAGGGGCACCATCAATCCCCGGGACATTTATTTATACTCTCATTAACATCAGCTAATTCAATAAAAACTTTTATTGAACTTTCAAACTCCTTGCATTTGCCTTAAAATAATAATCTCTTGGCTTAAATTCTTAAGACTTCATAGAGCGCTCTTCTGTTACAGACGTTAATGTAACGAATAACGCAATCTCGTATTTTATTATTTCTTTTCATATATTCCGTAACATACATGATAGGGGAGCTGTCGTTTCTGGAATATCAGGTACTCTTTTATTACATCGGAGATTGCTACAGGAGCTCTGAAATAAACACGTGTGTTCAATTTCAATTTTCGTGAGGATTGTACGCGAACATGTTTGCTGTTCTTGAAAACTATGATAATAAAAGCTCTATCCAGAGCATATATATAAATTCAATTTTTATACCTTCCAAACTGTAAACCTGTGGTGACTATCACGAATATTCAACGGCGCCTAAGTCGGTACCCAAGTTAATTCTTTTCAGAATGACATAATAAATTTTAATTAATGGTCAACGACAACTGCAATTGGTTTGGAAAAAAAATATTTGCTTGGAAAATAGTTTAATGTGTGCTACACACAATATTACTGTGTGTATTTACGTACTTTATATTCTTTATTTCGTCTTTTATTTGTTAGTGTACTATACATTCAACTATAGTGCGTAAATATTAGTTTCATTTTATAACATTAAATAATATAATATCTAAAATGTATAGTAATTTGTTGTATGAGAGAGAAATGTATAGGAAGTAATTTGATAAAACTGCAATAAACTACGAGTCATGGTGATTATAGAGACTTGAGGATTCCATTCACCGTGACACTGCGAGTAGAGAAAAGTTTAACGTGAACCTTCAATTTGACCTTTGAAGTTGGAGAGTGTTTGTGGAAGCTTGTTTCAATCCGGACCTATTTCGTAGACGAAGCCATTCCCGAAACTCCGAATAAATGATTAAATTCACACGACAACGGCAAACCCATTCCATGAAATTGTTATTAAATTAGAGGTTCAAGTTAAACAATAATAATTTTAGACTGTCATGAAACGACGTACTCCACGGGAATATGTAGAAGTTAATCTTCATTCCAACGGACACATTCTAGTCGGTCACTCACTCATTTCTAATCGTGTCTTGTTTGCTGGACTTTGTTCAGTGATACGCAGTTTAGTAGATGTGACAACAGCGACGCTATATTTAGAGTTCCTAATCACGCCGATTAATACGCTACTGCACAATAATTGCCGATTTTCTTTAAGTTATATCAATCTAGTGTTAACATGCTAAGAGGAATGTAGTGTTTACATGCTAAGAGATTCCCCTTCAGTTACGGCCCGTGGCCCGACCGCATGTTGCCCGTACTGTCGTGACATGTACCCTGACCAGTATATTCTCTTCATTTATTACCAATTGAAAACGTTTGTTCAATGGTTGCCGACCAAGTGGCTCGCCACTACTTGACAGTCACTACGTTCTATGTACTGTGACATCATGTTGAAAGGGCATGGACTGCTGTTCTTGCCAAGGCTCATAACTGTCAGAAATGGCTGCTTGGGGTACTCTAAATTTCCTGAGTAAGGTCATTCTGTTATTTGCATTCCTTCCTGATGTCGAAATTTTAATGGTCAGTAGTGTAGCATCAGTGTAGTGACTTTAAAAAATTAATGTTTCATTTATCATTTTTATTTTGAAAGTCTCTCGATAGAGAAGCACATCATAATTACAAGATTTCTATAGTGATGACTAAATTTGTTAATAGAAAATGTATGTATGGAACACATGATTATATGCATTAATGCCACTTTACATAGCCGATTTTAGAAATTTTAAAATTTGTTAAAGGCAAAAAAATACTGTTTTTGACCAGTGGATAGTGATACCATAAATCGTTCCTCTTACAAGAGATAAGTCTGTTTAAACTTCTTTAGCATAGACTTGTTTACACGTCTCTTGGACAATTTAATTTCGTCACAGCTCTGAGGCGAGTCTCGTCGTGCTACAGTTGAGCTGCAGCTTATCGTTGCAGGAGGTGTAGCTTCTTTCCACCGAGTTTCGTAGCCGGGGTTCGAAGTCAGATAGTGACGCGATCGGTTGTCGTGACTACGGCGCGTCCCCATCGCAATCGGAAGCCCTACGAGCTAATTTAAAGTTCGACAATCATCCGATGTGATAGCAAGAAGCCACGGAACCATTATGTTTATTTACACGCAAATGAACTCTCTTCGGTACAAAGTTCGCGTGCTTGCATTTTACGCGGGGTATTTTTGTTCGCTCTCTCCCTTCGACTAATTCTATTTTTCTTTCGTCGCGAATCGTCGACGCACGTACTCGCAGCGTTTCCGACTTCTTTCTCGAGGCGTAGCTCGGGTACGCGATCACATCGGCTCCTCGGAAATACAATCTCTAAATATCTAGCATCAGCTTAGGCGATAAGCTTAAGTGACAGCTACACAACTTTCTTACAACACAATACTTTTGTCGGTTGAGAAAAGATTTTTGGCCACGGAAAATTACAAAGAAAAATCTCATTTGTCATTAGCGCGCCTGTCAGTAGAATATTAAGCAATCTGTTTGGAAAATACAAACTATGTCATTTTTAGTTATGCCGGAGACATGAAAACGAAAAATTAAAACACAGGATTGCGACAGAACTGATCTAATTTTTAAAAATCAGCAAATACAAACATTGATAATAAATGTATCTCAAATGAGAAAGTCCTGTGTCTGAAAGAAAATTACAGCTAAATTTGAGTACAATTATACGATTATACGTGAATAGGGTTCCGAAAATTTTGTAGAAAAAAAAACCTAAATTTAGCATTCATAGAAAACAAACTGAAGCCAAAGTTTACCATAGGTTTCTCCTTAATATAAATTAAAACCAAATTTAAGACTTTCCTTTTCACAGCTAAAGTCTAATCGTTTCGGTTGTATGAGACAATTTTGGTTGACTTCATAGTTTTGTTGATGTATGCAGGTGACGTGAGGAAGTCTACGTATCCGTCACCATGTGCAAGCGAATAAATTCAAAGACTTAATACGTTTTATCAATTGTTAGTAGCAACTTTGGATATGGCACAGCAAATTAGGAATTTTATTGAAATTATATCAATCTCGAAGCTGTGAAGACTGCGGGTTCACACAGAATAAATATAGCTGGCGCTTATAACTTTTTACGACGGAAAGAGTGATTGCGGATTAAACGCGCCGGAAAGTTTCGTCGTCGGCACTTCTTAAGAAAGGGGACGGTTAATCAAGGGAAGGTAAAGGAAGCTGCCTCCTTTTTGTCCGTCAGCGTTGCTAAACACTCGTGGCCAAATTCATTTCACTTTCAACGCCAATAACAGTGATATTCCTAATTTGATTAACATATTTATTCATTTCAAAGGGATCGACGACGCCAGGGGAGAAATATAATAGAAAAGCACTATAACAGCATTCGCCGAGCTCCGTTCCGGCAAGTTTCGGAGAGGAATTATAGACGTCTCGAAGGAGCCCGACCAGGACATAGGCGGGCGACAATTGTCAAACAGCTCGCGAGAATTATAATTAGCTTGTCCGAACATTAAAAATAACCGCGCGCACACCTGCTAGCGGATACTTGCGGTGGAAAATAGAAATAATGCGCCCTCGTGCCAAAATTTGATATAGGTCCGCTCTTTATTTATACGTAGAAGACGTAAATAGCCGCGGCGTAACACAAACTCCGCTCATCGACACCAGGGCCGGTAATCCGCGTGCGTCTCACGCGTTTCCCCAAAAAAGGAATAACGCGAATAGACGTCAAGCATCGTTTAATTTAAACCCAGAGTTCGGTTGTACGGTGAATTATTTACTCTACTCTTTGTCTTTACCTCCAAGAGGGTCGTAATTAAAACCGGCGAAGAACGACGGGTATATCTATCGGAAAAGGAAAATCGAACATTACACAAGATTAACGTTACGGCGCGAATGAAAAATGTAAAGTGACACCGAGTTAGACAAAGCGCGGAGCACGTCGTTACGTCCGTCGATAGCAAACCGGCGTAATATTTTAATAATGCACGCAGTCAAATAAGGGGGATACACGGCGGCTAACGAGCTCCGTAGCCGATAAGTGTTGATAAGACTACGCAATTTAATTAGTCGAGAAAAAGCGGCGGGCGTCGCGACGCGATGGACACGGGCTGAGGTGGAATTCTCCCCCGGCGTTCCGGCGGCCGCTTTAATTATTTCTCGTCGTCGACGGCGATATCGGGCACGCGGGGGCCAGCCTAGGTGAGCGATGACAGCTAAGATGGCGACTTTCGCTTTTAACTAATTACGCCTCTCGATAGAACAATAAAATATTTTCCAGAAGCCGGCCTGGAGGCGCGCCAACATCCGCGCGTTTGACTCTGCCTGATGGAGGGCTTTGTTTATAGTTGAGTGGCTAGTCTCCGGCTATATTTCCACAGCGTGATTATCACTAACGTCACTATATTTTAACATCGCGGACGGGCTGGGCCCTGCCTGGTCGGGATGCGACACGACGCGACGCGTCTTCGGTAATTATGGTGTCAATTGCGGGCTTGCGATTTATCGTGAAGGCGCCGCGTTGATATATCTCCTCTCCACCTTAGGGCGCATTTTTCCTCGCGTCGCGGCGCGGAAGCGAGGGCGTAACTTTGCTCATTATTCTATACAGCTTGGGGCGTAATTTTATTTTTATTTTGGAGAGGTCTTTGAAGGTGTCAGAAGGCGGCTTCTCAATCGCGGGCAATTTGTCACCGGGATTAATACGGGACTGACCGCGATAATATCGCGCCGTGATAAAAGGGCCCGGTTAATTTCTTTTAGCGCGACAAATTCTCCGTGTGATATTAACATCGAGCGGGAGCTTTAATTTGCATCAGCTGCTACGGTTCCAACGCCAATTTTAATTGCTGTGTATTTTAGTTCTTTTGCTGTATCGAGGGGTATTGGAAACGAAAAATACTAGTCACCCGGTGCAAAATGGAATTCTGCCCGAAGAAGCAAAACCTTTTAATAATAGTCTCGTTAATAACTAAAACGCCCAACGAATTTAGTTGCAGCCGGTCAGCGCTAATATCGTAATTTGTTGAGATGGCTGCGTGTAAACTAATTGAAAATACATTACGAAGCACACTCCCCCCCCTTTACTCTCTGTCGACACTTGAGAAAAATATCCCAGCCGAGAGAGCAGAGTTTAGCGGGCAATTGGTTGGACACGTATTGCACGTAACTCGCGCTCCTTACGTTCTGTTGGATTGGACTCGGCTCGCATGCCTTTGATTCCTTCCAACTACGACAAACATGACGCCATGTACATGCATCGTTATTAGTTGAATGTGACTGGCATCCGGTAAAGTGACTCATTACCTAAATCAAAAATAATGGGTATTACGATTAATTATTTGGAAGGTACCTGACGTTTATATCTAATTTAAAATTAAACGCGTCAGGTATTTGGACACGCTCAACGGCCTTTATTCCCCCAGGTAATGTAATCAAACTGTATAAACAGTTTGAAGAAATTCTACGAGAAACATCAGCGAACACTTCCTAAATATGGAAAGACTATCAAAACTTGTATAACTGCTGTTACCCCTTTCTTCCCGGAATCTCTTTGGGTCTTTACTAAAAAAATAAGTAAATTCTACTAAACGTATCCACGTGAATGCGTAAATACTATTTAGTTTCATTGGTTGATGCCGAGATAAAGACTGAGCATCCATCGCTTGTCATATGACCTTATTCGACCTCATGATACGAACTCGTTACGTTATTACGATATACAGTTTTAAAATTATTCAAACATTCTTATATTCTGTAATTCCAGCATTCGCCTCTTCCCAAAAAATTCCTCATCAGACTATTGCTATAAAAATTTCACGTGACAACAGCCATATGTTAACTTTCAATATTTTTGTATCTGTCTTTCTGAATGAAAGCGGATAACTTCACTATGACAGAAACTTTGAATGACTTGTTCATCCGTCCTCACCGGGCAAATACTTGAATGACGTGAGCTTCGTTTGTGTGTCAATTAGTATGATCAAGTCAGCAGGAGGGAAGTTCCGTCTCGATTCACTTGTAACTGTAGGAAACGAGTCTGAAGACGATTTCCTCTCCGTGACCTGCTGCAGTGCTGTGAAAAACTCCCAAAATCGTTCCTGGATTACAAATTTTTATTATGACGACTGAGGCGTTTTTTAAACAACTTGGAATCGCTCGCAGTGATTGTAAACATGCGAGAAAATTGTTCACGCCCTTATTCCGAATTTAAATAATAGTCTATTGATTCAGCGGGTCGTGGCACGCGTCAGAACATCGATTCTAGCGAGCGGCCAGAAGTGATATCGGCTATCGGTTAATTTATTAAATGCCATTTATATTAAAAAGATATGTAGACGTGCGTCAGATTTTCTTGCACTAGGGGAATTTTGTGGTGCTGTAATGAAAATGAAGAAGCTGCCGCCGCGCGGGTAATGAAGGCATTTATCAACACGGGGCTCCATTTCGCACCTGTCACTATCACTGCTCCTAACCCCGCTTTAATCGGCATTATATCAGGAGACAATAACTATCAGTTTTAAGTAAACCTGTTTAATAAATACAGCTACTTTCGCAAAAATCCGAGCCAGTATATAATATTCGCTTCCAATGCCGTGTGAAGAAACTCCACATCCAAGTTTCCCGACCGTAACCCAAAATTTATCTATAAAAGTCTAGCCTGAGTTTGTTCCCATTTCCGCCTCCGCTTCTTCGGCGTACTTGTGAGTTGGTATCACTGGTCGCTGAAATAGCTTTCGTTGCGAGGAACACTAATTTCACACAAATCAGACACAAGTAATCACTTCAAAAATAATTGGAGGACAAAAGTTTAATTTAAATTTAATCATATGTAAACAGGAATTTCAGAAATACAGACAAGCAGTCAGACTAACAACGCTATATGACGTAAAATGCGTAGGAACAGACAGACAGGCGTGCAGACAGTTCCAGCCAGCGGTCAAACGTGGTTGGTCTCAAAATCTCTCACTTGAGAAGCTCTGTCATCCGAATTACACCTCAGGCAACGTTCGTATGGAACACAAATTATAAAATTGTATAAATATGTATTCCTTCTGTAGTGCAGTCGTCCACATAATTTGTTTTTCCTCACGCAAACCGCACAGACCAATTCCAAGATTCACGAATATTACACGTGTTCTCTTGCAGTATTATGAATACAAAAAGCGAAGAAAATAAGCCGGCCGTCAGGGTAAATAAAATTTTGGATTTTATATTCCTTTGAGTTTGCGTGTGTTTGTTTCGAGCTTCAGGTCTAACAGGGTCATACCTTTCCGACATCGTGAAAATTAATCTCTGAATTAGGTAAAGAAAATTTGTGCTCCTTCATTTTCGACTGTTTCGTACGCCCGGCCACATACTTTACGCATTATCTTTCATATATGATTTTTTCAAGAAATTTTCTTATTTAAGAAAGTGAAAAATATTGAAAATCGATTATTAATATTTGTGGCACTCCTTCACAATGAGGTGGTGACTTTCCGCAGGGACCAGCGATTGCTTCCGTAATGCTGGAAATGCGGTAGATGTCGAGGGAAGCCTCTTGTTCTTCCGGCGGAAAACTGCCATATAACACAGAAAAAAGTTCTGCAAATGCGGAAACCAACAGCAGCACTCAGTTTAAAACCCGACGAGGTAAGTCGGTAATCGTGGCCTTTCACTTTCCCACAAAACGGCTTCCCTTTGCTTAACTATCACGGGTTACTCATTGGGAAGTGCAGGACCGGAGGAACTCGTCAGATAAGGAAGTTCTTCCTGAAACTGGACGAGGAGGAATGATCACGTATATACAGGAACGTAGGTATTAAAAATAATTTCACGGTTAAGGTGGCTAAGTGAAACTATAAAGTTTTTCATTCGGGTCGATGGTGACATGGAATAAAACGATCTGTGTGTATGAGGTATTATAAAAATTTCTGTTTTATTTGAAAGGGCGTACATGGGCCTTCAAATATAAAAGAATTTCATTAATTCTTCACACACAGGTCGTTTATTCCATTTCAACATGGACCCGCTCTTATTGAAAACCCCTATGGATATGTTTGGAATAAATAAAAGTGAGAAATAAAATTGCTGGTCAGTGTATTAATTATTAAAACGAAATCGGAATAGTAGGACAGTTTTGGCTGCCATTCACTGAACTGTCACCCCAAGTCACGAAACGTGCTTCAAGCGCACGTAAACGACTATTGCTTATGCAAAAGTTGAATCAAATATTATGTAAAGGAAGCTTTAGACGACTACGTGGTGGAATGATGGATGGAAAAATCACACGGCGATATGGATAGAGGAGAGGATGAATTGACGTTTAACCAGAAACATGCGGTAGGTAATACAGGAAAACAGGATCAATGACAGTTTAATAGACCAACTCGCATCTTTCAGTGACACGTTCTGTATAGGAAACATTAAGTTCTCTCGATAGAGAAGCACATCATAATTACAAGATTTCTATAGTGATGACTAAATTTATTAATAGAAAATGTATGTATGGAACACATGATTTTATGCATTAATGCCACTTTACATAGCCGATTTTAGAAATTTTAAAATTTGTTAAAGGCAAAAAAATACTATTTTTGACCAGAGGAGAGTGATATCAGAAATCGTTCCTCTTCAGTCTTATTACTCCACTATCTATTATTCCTGGATAAAGTTATCTCACGGCTTACTGACGGATACTAATAATCCAATAACAGTTTTATATAAAATGTAACAGTATGCTACTGAGTAATGAATGTGTTAATCGTTCCCTAAACAGTTGATTTACATCACCATCCCCCACCAAACTACTAGCATTATGAAAGTCGCAGCAATTTCATACTAAACAATTGTACGTTATTAATATTTTGCTCATAAGCCCTTTGACGAGATTTCCTGTCACTCACGTAGCCGTGGTGAAGTCACTTAAAACACTGTGCGTTAGTTTCTTTCATCCACATTTACGCGTCTGCTCGAAGTGCTCATGATTATTTACTAATAAATAAATAAATATTATATTATAACATTTTAAACGAATATACAAATATTTATCATAATGTTCAATTTATTCTCTCCCATCGATATTAGTTTTAAAATTTTAACGATGCATTTTCTTATCGTTTAGTTATTAATCGTTTTCACTCGTGTATTTTTATATTTAAATATTTTTGTCATTTACAAATGGCATATTTTATATATTTCTTTAATTGTGTATTTATTATTTTGTACCTTTTTATACAATCTTGCATATTATTCGTATTTTCAGACTATCTCTCGCTCTCATTTTTACATTTTCATAGTTGTATATATGATTTTCATATTATATTATCTGTGTTTGCTTTAAATTGACATATTTCCTGAGAAGAGGACAACAAATCTGGTGTGTACCCGAACAGCATGATTCGGCTCTAAATCATTAGTTCGCGTAGCTGACTTCAGATAGATATACGAAGAGATTAGGTCATTCCATGGCTGGATGTCTGAGAAAAGTAATTGACGATGATTTTCCCATTTAATCGCCATTTTCAGGATGACAGTTTATAAATTTCTATTATTTATTACCAAATGTTATTATCCCTGTACATAAAATAATAGCAAGAGAGGGAAAATAATATTGTAAATGGCGTCCTGTGTGAGGTAAGAGTCACCGTCGCTGCCTCGCATCACAGCAATGCCGGGTTCGAATCCCGGCAAGATATTCCAATTTCCTTGCGGCGAAACTTTTACAGGAACAAAAAAATATTTCTCCGAGTCACGAGGAGAAAATCGCTAATGAACTTAGCAGTTTATGCGGCTATGAATAAAATTAGAAGAAAAAATATATATTCAAATTGGGAAACTGAGCGATAAGTTAGAGCTCTGAGGTACTATTTACTGGGATAGCAAAGAATAATCAAATATGCTTTCGATACCGAAGGGGAATTACTTGCTACATTCTATAAAAGGCGAACGATTTTTGTAACGTTGGTTATTCATTACAAAATCCTTACCTGTGATTAATCCAGCTAGTGATTTTAACTCAATCCCGTAGAACTCCAGGAAAACTGAAACGCAAAAGTTCTCATTCAATACAACTTATCCGAAGGGTAGTTTCAAATTCAAGCGTCATATAGTAATGAATCTGCATAATTACATACAAAATAAGAACATAGAATATATATTTATTCTTATTTAGGTGAAATAATTGATTGAGTATATTTCAGTAATTGGAACGTTTTCATGAGAAACAGGAAAAATTAATTAATTCTAAGAAGCATCGGTGGCACTTTGTTAGGCATTACAGGATATTCGCTGATAGGAGTGTCACATTTACTAGCACTTTTAGAGACATTCATAAAAAAACGAATGATTATTTTCTTCATACAATTTTTTTGACGTGCGTCGAATAAGCTATAAATTAACTCCAGTGTTTTCTGAGTGTGTTTATGGTCAGTTGCAAAGGAATCACTTTAGTGTATTGGCCTATCTGCACATTACTTAATCCGTTGTAAAGTATTCGACCGACTATACTTTGGTCTTAACATAACGAGCTAAACTAGCATTTAAATATTTTTGTGAAGAATAAGAGAAATATGCAAATAAACTGATAAAGAATAGGATAAAAAACATAATTGTTTCAGATTTTTCCGCATTTACAAATTCATAGAGAGTAAAAAGGCTCATTTCTGTTGGAAGTTTTATGACCACAATTATTAATTATTTACCTCAGTGATTTATTTCAAACGGATCTAAAATCCAAAAAAATTACAAAGAAAAGATTTATTTCATTAATCGATCTTGGAATTAATAACATTTCTTTGTAACATTATAGAACGTTGTGTTTAAGGTAAAATATTTGACGTATAATAAACAAACGTTATTTATGAGAGAAATTTATGAAGTAATATTGAGAAACTAGATTTTCATCATTTTTAATATAATAGAGGACAAATCACGCAAATCCAATGGAATGAAAAGAATTGAATGGAAAGTTATTGTTCAATTTCTTATCTGATATATAATTGATCGGTTGTTGACATCGTGTGTCCGTGTTGTGTTTATATTGACTTTTTTCTATATACATTTTCTTTTATTAATTTATTTTTAGATTATTTGTCTTTAATAATGTACCTTATTTTGTTCATTTGTAATGTATCCTATTTCCTCAATCGAGGACTAATGGAAACAACAATAAATCTAAATCTAAAACTCTGTTTTGTTTATTTGTTAAAATATAATATTAAAGCATTCTTAAGTGTGGCAAGTGCATCACAATATGTCATTTAATTATAGATAATTTGTGAATGGAAGGAAGCTGACGTGGCCATTAAAGAAGACGTTTTGGAAGACGATTGTTCCTGTAATAATTTTAGGAAATTTCTTTTACATGCGATGTGTTTCTTGTTAAAGATTCTTATTATTTATGGCGTGAGTGAGCGTGATGTGGAAGCAGCTCATCGTCATGCTAAGCCATTTTCCACACATGTCAGATTAAAGGCAAACATTTACGGCTACGAGTAAGTTGTTTGTGCCATTTCGTTGTAAATACACGCCTGTTTATAAAGTGAATTTAATATCAACATTATAAAAATTGACAATTAGTTTCTACGCAGCCAGCGTAAATTCGTTTACAGGTCGGCGGGCAAAGGATATATACAAATTGTGATGAAATCCAAACATGACGCATGTACGCTGAGCGACGCAGAGCGCAGGGACAGCGATAATTATACACGAAGGAAAGAATTTGCCATCGATATAGGAGCTTCATTATTCAAGCCAACGGTCATTACGGAATATGTCGAGGACAGGCAAATATTTGCCCTTGTGACTGCCTCGACGTAGCATCAAGAAAGCTTGTTCTGTATAAAGACATACTCCTAGTGCGTGTACGGTATTAAATGTTCCGTTGCTTCTGCATTTTTAGCTTTAACCGCTATTTACATGTAATAAGAAAGTTACGTGAGGTGACCCGAGGTTTTTAAAACTTTCTTCGAAACATAGGACGTAAATTTGGAAATGTTTCCAATTAGATACGTCATATATACCCCGTTGAAATGTTGAGCTGTGTTTGTACACTTGGGGCACAATACTCTCGCGACTCGACTTCGGCAACTATTTCTTCCCGTTCATTTTGTCACAATCGATCGTTCACGCAGACTTCGGTGCAATTACTTTCTCAGCCTTCACAGTTACTGCGACCAAGTTTCGAAAATCACGAGACAATCGTCGTCGTCGTCGCCGTGACGAGAAACGCGGCCGACGAAAAGCCTGCCTCGTCTTTCATTACGCAAATACAGACGAGCGACAAGTGACAATGGCTCGGAGGAGGTTTCTAACTTTGTTTATATTTTGCCGCAAGGCGATCCAAGGCGAGCGCGGAAACTTTTGCGTGTCTCTCTCTCACGTCTACGTTTACAAGTGTCGAAATTATAGATCGGTTAAGCGCTTATAAAGTTGCGAGATGGCCAGATGTGCGGCTAGACGACGCGAGACGTCCTTCTTAACGACATCCAAAGCGTTACTAATGTCGGGAACGCGCCGAGGACGCATTAAATTTCCGTTTTTATTGTTATACGACGTCGCTTTTATCCGAAACCCCTAACATTTCAGAAACACTGGTTATGTCAATAAAATGTGGCGGTGTATCTTTTCTCTCGGAAAATTACAATTTTTAAGAACGCTCGGAAGACAAAGGGGCTGGAATGAATAGCCCCCTACTCTCCACTTAAGATATTATTGGCGAAATATTGGCAGTGCCGGGAGGGGAAGCAGCTGGCGCAATCGAGGCCGTAGTCCCGTGTTCTCGACCCACTCAGCACGCGGAAACAATACTCGGTCCTCAACTTGTATAATAGGGCTTCGGGTGCGCCGTAAGGAGCAGTCCCACCCGCATTATCCAGGTGAGACCGCGGCAATATTCTGGTCGCCTTCGCGAAATAATATAGGCGCTTAAAAAATGTCTGTGTATTGGCGTCATATCCACGTGCTCTGCTCGGGCTCAACAAATATTGAACGAGGCATATCGCCGCAGATGAAGCGAGCAAGTCGGTGGCTGCTTTATTAGAGGCGGCTCGGCTCGGCTCGACTCGACTCGACTCGACGCCTCGACGTCTGGACGCCGCCCGAGCGCCACCTTGTCATTAGTAATTACTGCCACCTATTTATTATTACATGACCGCGGTAAATAATGAAACTCCAACAACAACGAGAAGAATACTCGATGTGACGGCGCCAGCTTCTCACTTTGAACATACGAGATGTGAGAGAGACAAAGAGATTAAAAACGCGAGAGATAATTGGCTGCGTGTGAGAGCCGAGTAAAGAAGCTCTTTGGCGCGCCGGGCAAATGGACACTGACACGCGGCCCAAAGGGAAAGTGATGAGCTCTCAAAAGATGTGAAAAACGGGGGATTTTGTTCTTAGCGGCAATTTCCAAATAGATTTATCAAGACGAAGAAGGCCTCCTGGAGACGGGCGGTGACCGCAGCCGCGCTAATTCCGAGCATTCATCAAAGCGCAGCAACCGCGGATGCAAATACAGCTCGTTAATTCGGCAAGCCATAAATCCCAGCGGCGACACCTGCAATGTTTATTAGCGGAGACAGGTGGCGGACGCCGCAACTTCGCCTAATTAAGCAACAAACTCGTCACTCGCGCGTCTCCGCCTCCACATAATTCATCGTCGCTTTTTAACGCTCTCAAATTGTTTGTCGTTACCGCCTCGCCTGCCTTCGACTATCTGCGCCTCCCTCAACATTCGTAAATTCGTCGTATTCAGCTGACGCAAAGAAACCGTACGCTCAACGTTTTATTCGACTTTTCACGAACGCAAAGGGAAAAGAAAACACGCTCTCGATGCCAGACTGCTGGACCATATTATTATGACGTTCTGTGTGGCCCAAACCTATCTACATGTAAATATATACATTTTCATACATTTAAATCGTAACTGTCGAGGTCTCGAAAGTCAGTAACCTGTAATCCTAACGTTGCGGTAAATCAGTCGAGTATTTCTTATTTAACTAGGAATTCCGCGTGGTAACGTTTTATAATTGTGATAGTGTATGTCGTCGTGCGTCGTGGATGTGTGTGAAGTCGCTACGAAAAGAATAGGAAGAACGTAAGAGAGGCAGGGCAGAATTGCGTCTGGCTTGCGATTCCACTCGACTCGACTCGAATCGACGCGATGCGATGCGATGCTTCATTAATACGCAGGCTATTGATAGTTGTTGTAAATAGAGTCCCGGCGCCGCATTCCGCCACGAAAGGGCCCGCTGATTTATCTGTTGCCATCCGTTAGCGGGGACCGAACTTGCAGCTAAGAATGCCGGCCATTGTTTTCGCGAGGTAACTCCACTTTAATATGCAAACCAATTATTCAAAGGAGGGTTCCGCACGACTGTATTGCTCTAACTTCCCGCCGCGCGAATACTATCCTTCATTCCCGGATTCTACTCCTGTTTCGATTTTATAGAGGAGGCGGATGGATTCTTCTGGCCTCACATTACACGCTCTTAATAATTCAATCTTATTCCCGGAACTTGGAAACAGACCGAGTTCCGTGAGGTTGACTTGTCGGTGTTTAACAGGTGAGAGCAACGCGCCACGACGACGAAAAATAACGGCAGCGCGAGTTACAGCTGTCGGGCCTCTGCAATCAAAAGTAGACTCCACGTCTAACATCACGTTCACGATAATGTCGAGAATTTTCGGCAACCGTGAATCCGCGTGCTGCGATTCTCTATTATTAAGTCAACGGCTCAGATCGTACTTTCGTTCAAATGTTTCGTCGTGTAGTTAAATCAACGAATGTGTGAAAACCCGAGAACTCATTCTTCGGCAAGTACACCGGGAAAGCTTGCGATCCTTAAATCGAGAATGCTTATTTTAATGACAATTTTATTTTTACTGTCGATCAAACCTGGAACTAATATGACTTACAATCCAGAGAAAAATAATGTGTGTTTAAGACAACCCTAGCTCCCTAAGTGGCCGGAATTTTAAATTAACGTTAATTGGGTTCGTAGTCATTGTTTTTCCGATCTAATATAAGATTGAGATGAATAAATAATCGTGCGACGGCGAAAAATCAGTTTACTGCAATACCAACTTACCAAAACTATTAATTTGAATTAAAATAATGGTATATTATTATTTTATAATTTAATAACCATGGTGTTTTTGTAACAGTATAATATTCTTCTCATTACTCTCTTCATGATAATCAGGCAACGAAATGGCTTGTATATGAATACTTTTACACGTTCGTCTACATGCTTATTACCGTTACCCTCAATCTGATTAGCATGTGTTCTAGTTTGTTTGTTTTTCGTCTCGATCTCTTCTTCTCCTTTAAATTGGAAGCGCCAAAGATGAGTGGTACATATGAGTAGCAAGATTGTGACTGAGCAGTGTTGGTAATTTTGTGACCTGCAAAGTGCCCTCGGTGACCGTCTTTTGGCCTGTCTGCCACGCCCCGAGAATTACGGATTCTGACTAGGGGCCATTAAGCCCCTGCAGTGTCACCGCATTTTATGTAAACAACAGTATTAGGTTTTATTAGCATGAGTTTAGGCGCAGTTCGTGCCGAAAGCACGCTTTATTTCTTCGACGAAGTTCCCCAAGTCGCACGGGGGGTCGTTATATCGATCGTGGCGTTTTAAACGGGGCTCGCGAGTTCCCACGTCGGCGTCGGCAACGGCAACGGCATCGGCATCGGCATCGGCACCGGCACCTGCGTGTCACGGAGGCATTAGGCGCCGTCCGCGTCCGCGCCCGCGTCTCCGACTCCGTCTCCGTCGGCGTGGGCGTCGGGGCGCTGGCCGCCGGTCAGCTGTTTGTGAGGAAGTCGGCGATCGGCGGCCGGGAGGGCGCACGGAATCCTCAGATAAGTCTTGTCTCGTGAGGCCGCACCCTCAGGAAGTGGATCCGCTTCCATTAGCCGCTCTTCCCGTGCGCGGCCCCGATTCGTCATAATTCCACTCCGGGGTCCCCGTGCCGTGCTATCTCACGTTCCTATAAATCCAGGTGCCGTCTGTCGCCGCTTCCGGCTTATATTTAGTGAATCTGTGTTCTGGTCAGGCTCTGGATTTGGGACACTCTGGTTCGAGTCCGGGCCGCCTCCGACTTAGATTTCAATTGCATTACGTAGGGCGAGCGAAGGGAAGCCGGAGATCGAGGCTCCGACGGTTGATATATGAGATCGTTCGGGGATACGATCGGCGGACGTCGAATTGGGCGCCGGCGGCGCGACGCCGCACTGTATCGTGTATCGGCCGAGGCCCGACTGAACAATTCGCGGCGCCCGGGGCCGCACGCATGCGCGGCGCGTCGCGTCGCGGCGGCACAACACAACAAAACAGCCGACACAACAAGCCGAATGCCTGGCCCAGGTCAGTGCCGAGCCGGCGTCGGCGCGCGCCGCGTCGCACCACGACGCCGCGAGACGACGACGATGCTCCTCCGCTCCGACCGACTCTCCCTTCTCCTTTTCGTGCTTTTAATAAGCTTTTAATTCATTGTTTGTTTTATTCCAAGTTTTAATCAGTACCGAAATGAGTTTTCGGAGCCATTAACGATGTGGAGAAACAAAGAGAATCGATAAAACAAACTTGCGGGGCCGTGCTCCGCCCCCGCTCCGCCTCCGCGGAGAGAGATTACTTGCTAATTGTCTCCTGCATTCGTAAACAGCGGGGGAGGTGTGCTGATACATGTACACAATACATCAGCTGCAGGGACGCCGCCGTAAACAAACAAGTTAGATTAGAAGCGGCCGCTATCGATCCCGTAATTTAATACGCGAAGACGCGCACGCAGGAGCTCGCCCCCGGGCGTGCGTCGTTTCTCGCCAGACGCTCGACGACTGACGCGTGACCAGCCCGACGCCCGACGCCCGACGATGTATACACAGCGGCCGAGTCGGAGATACGCCGATCCCTTGATCGATGATTTGTAAACCCAATCAATCAGAAAGCAACGCACAGACTTCTCCGAAACTTTTCCTTCCGGAAATTCCACTGAGATATATCTTCGGGAGGCTGCGGAATTTCATCAGCAGCGTCTCGGTAATATCCTATACAGTCGAATAGGTGCCGCCCTCGCGAAGGCTTATTTTAATATCTTTCGTAAACTAATTTCGGGCTTGTGAAATTTTCATGGCCGAATAAAATCATTTGGGTTTTATTGTCGGTGGCGTCGAGCACCGCCACAAATCTTTAGCCGTGTATAAAACAAGAGCGAGCACAATTAATTTTATAGCCCGGTTCTTCGTTGTCACTGCTCATTAAGATGGCAGCCATTGAGAGCAACATTCGCCGGCTCCGTCATTACGGCGCGGCTCTGCTTATTAAATTTCACTGCGGCGGCTCTTAATACGACGCGGCAATCGGCCGAATTCGCACCAATAGTGTTTACAGCCGCGGCTAACAAAGGCCCCCACCTCATTAGCGGTGCCTAATACACTGCAACAGATAGCTCGATACGTCGTTATGACTGTCGATGTTGACTTCTGTACGAGCACGACGGCGTCCGGAGGACGTCTAATTCGCACCTACGACGCTCGCCGAACGGCTTAAGGCTCTTATCTTACAAATTACATCAATTTACGACATTTCGAAGCACAATAAAATAACTTATTTGGACCTGAATTTAAATACTCAGTATTATATGAAACCGTCTGGACGTTTTGAACAAACAACGTGAAAATTTGAAAACCTCAACGTAATTTAATTAGCGGGGTAAATTCAATTTGCAGTAGAGCGGACCTGAACGTGGGGTCAAGATGTCGCCAACTACAGACCCCCCTCCCCCTCCTCCTCATTCACCATTTCAAAAGTAGTTGAATTCCTAACATAAATTAGCTTATTCCTTGTACGGTTCTATTCAGGATTTTAGAACTGGGTGTAGAGCTAGTCACCAATACACGATGTTGCATCTCGCTTAAACGTGGCTCTTTTACATTTTTACATAATGGACCATAAAAACTCCATTCACGAAAATAAATGGCTGAGGTATTTTTAAGCGGCTTTAGTGAATCAGGGTTGTTGCTGTGTCTTGGACGTCCTCAGAGATGCGCCAAATTTAAATGAATAATTTGTGCGTGGTCTGGAAATATTGCGGGCTCGGACGGTGCAGGTCGGAATATCGGAATTTCTAACCGACGCGACGCGACGCGGCCGGAATGTCAGCTGCGAGGGGAGAAAACTCAGGTAATTTGACGAGTGGCTTGTCACTAGGCGGCTCTTTATTAGTGGACAACTTCCTCTCCTAAGCCATTACAATCCGGGGGAATATTGGCGGCCAGTTATACAATACCGCACGATTGGATGGTCCCATAATACACACGGCCAATTTGTCGCTCTCTTAGTACACCTTCCTTGGCACGTCCTTTTAAATTAAAGTCATTCAAAATTATTACCCTAATATACGACAAACACAGTATCGCCCGATTACCTTTATCGCGGTGGCATCGAAGTGGTTCAATTATTGTGGAAATATCTGACGAAGTTGACTCGTCCTCCTATCAATTCTTCCTATGATATCGACTTTGTGGCGTTAACCGGTCCGACAAATGCTTATAATTACTATATTAGTACGTGCTTTACGTAAAGTTCAAAACTCCGTGAAACCAATGAATTATCGTTACCATTCGTCGAGAATGAAGTAGATGAAGTCGTACAAGACCTTCAGGAAATAAATTACTGCGTCATAAAATCACACAAGTCGAGCAACCGATCGATCCCCGAAAAACAAATATCGAATGAAAACTTCTCGTCGTTGCTACTCAATATCTTTCATTTCCGGAGCTGATGACCTATAACCATACTCTAGAATGTTCCACGTCTTACAATTTAGAAAACAGATGTGATAGTTCGTAGATATTCGTACACCGAACTAAACAGAATGGGCTAATCACATGTCTCGGCCATATGTTCAATCATCCGACAAATGTGTCATAGAATCTCGTCAAATATTAATTATATAACATGGTCAAAATACATAAACAAAATTAATATAACTTATCTAGCGTAAGTGAAACGTTTCCTCCGCTCTTCGGCAAACAGTTTTAATCCCGTACCTGACGAGGTCTGCCGAAGAGCAGACGAAACGTTTCACTTACGCTACATAACTCATTAAAATTAGTGTATTTTAACCATTTTATATAATTAATGATCTTTTTAACATTTGATAAAGAAAAATTGGTCTACATGCGTAAAAACTGCGTTAAGTGAATATTAACTTTTTGTTAATATTTTATGCAAACGTGTCGTTTTATTTCTACCAGACGTTGCACCCATAGTGTGATGTGCAGAGGATGGTAACAAATTTATTAGGAGGTGTGAACAACAATTAGGCAATGACAGTTTTCGCACGTCTCTACTTCTTAAAACTGTGGCAAGTTTACCACAAAATTCTCAGATCTGAAACCGATAAGCCTCCATATTACAAAAAAGTAATTTATCTGTGTATTCAACTTACGAAAAGCCAGTTCCGTTGCCTATTTCCCATTCTCCGTTTTTCTAGCCTCAGCTTCCCAGGTGTGACAGATAATTCGACGACAGATAAAATTGCAAAAAAATTAAACGGTTTATTCTCGTAAAAATGTGTTATAAAACCATTTTTTCAGAATAAATATTGAGATATTTTGTGTTTTATTTACATGCCAATTCAAAATTATCTTTGTTTCATTATAAAATACGACAGTAAGTCATCCACCGTCGTAACCCTGCTCTACTGCAAAATTCCATCCAATAACGTGTTTCCCAACGTTTATAATACAAATTCCGTTTTTCAAATAATGGTGGTGTGGGATTTACCTGAGCGCCGGTCCGCGAAAGATGCGAATCTTGGCAGTTGAGCAGAGGAATATGATGGGGGCTACTCGTATTCCAAGGGCCTTCGGTGACCATCGTCACCTGCGCCCTCTTCACAGGCCCGGGAATTCGAGGACACCTGGACAACAAAACAAAAACAAATAAAACCTCATCCATTATATCACGAGCTGCGCGAGCTGTAAAACATAACCGAATGTAGTAAACAACTGCGTCATGGTAATTTTGGTTCAGTGGCCACTGAAACACCAGCTGTGGATGGTCCGAATTCGAAAGACCTGAAACTGTTTTAGTGGGCACACGTCACCGGTTGACACGACAACAAGAAACGAGTGTCGGTTACACCGATTTTCGATCACTGGGGCAGAATTTTTCGGAAACCTATCGAACAGAAGTGAGACAGTAAGGATGTGAGAGGATTAGATAGTGAGTTATAGATGGAGACACTGGGAGTAGATTTGTAACCAGTCTGGTGTTATTTATGGATGAGCTATAGTATGAAAATTGAAATATTACCGAGAAGGCTGTTTCCCAGCCGAGTGTTCACGTGACGGACACATTCGTATGTTATTTTAAAATGTGCAGAAACAAAAATATTCTTCGACGAGACGGACCTCAGGAAACCCGATCGTTTCCCTTCCACCCACCTCCCGCCCAGACTCACACTCAGAAATATCCCACGTTTCTTCCACTCAGTGGAGAAAGGAGAAACAGGCGACTGTCTTGGCTCAGAACCCTGTACCTGTACGAGTGTTCATATACCGTCTTCCATTCCCGAAACCTCATTAAAAGGATTAGTTTTCAAAATTATTTTCCATCCGCAATGTATCTTTTCCGCGAAACATCTATTTCGTATACGTCAGAAGCACGGGAAACCGTTCACAAAGAAGCGGTCAGTGTCTATGAATGCTCTTTGGAATTGGTACGTGTTATCATGATGGATTTGCCAAATATGTGGTGAATTTTTGGTTAACGACTGTAAAGGGAAGCGAGGGGAGCGAGAAGTGGACATACGGCGGAAATGGATGGGGCTCGTTAAACGGGATCCCCGTTCTTGTGCCAGCCATTCCACTCCTGCAAGAAACGCACGACAGATAAGGTCTCGCTGACCTATCGCTCAACAGAGCCTTTCGTTTCGATTTTGTATTCAAATGAAGCGGTCACCGCGAGAAGCCGCGCGGCGAAATCTTTTCAATTATAAGCAGACGCTGCTCGTCAGAATTAGCGAAGCGAACCTAGGATAATTGTATAACAAGAACAAGCCGCGGCAGCAGAGGATGCTGCAAACACAAGACTCTCAGGAGAACCTGATTAATTAATTACAGATACTGCACTCCCTGCTCCCTGCAGCGTTTACTCCAAGAAACGTACACCGACTTACTAAATAATTGCGAATTCCCGACGGCGACAGCGAAAAACTCGACTTACGGTAACAACTCGCGACGATTAAAGCAATCCTTATAGTTTTCATAACAACGTTTACAAATGTCATATATATAATTGTACGGTTACCTTTCGATAAAAAAATTGGGACTAACGATCGACGTCTAAATTTTATTCTATTGCACAATACACTTTTGAGTGCAATATATAGATTTGTACTACGCTTGATTATTATTCCATGACGTGTCAACGATTTACAAATACAAAAAAAACTAATCTCAGAAAAATTTGTTACGAGTTATGAATAATTATTTCCATTAAACTACGTTCAATTGATTAATTGATTCTGATAAAGACTGTGATCGCGAAACGTGCTCCAAACCACGTAAGAAAAAACTGTCCCAAGAAAGATTACTATAATAAATAATTATTACAATAGATTCATTGATTTGTTACATAATGTAATGTGTACATTTCCAAATCATATAATTATTATTTTCTGTGATATTAATACAGGACAAGTATATCAAAAACAGGAAGCTATTCTTTTACGTTAAAATTCAAATTTAAAGCGTAATGAAATACATGTTGACAAATAAAACACACAGCCAATTTGTCAGAAAAAATTTAATTTATATTTAGTAAATATAATTACGACGTTTCGTCCATATTTGTGGACTTAATCAGGTAAATGGATAAAATTGTTATACATAGACGCAAAATTATACACGTGTGTAGCAGCTTCATCCATCTAAAAACTTACCTGATGAAGTCTAAAAATATGGACGAAACGTCGTATTAATATAAACTAAATATTAATTAATTTTTTGCTGACAAATTGGCTGTATTTTTTATTTATTATACTTGTCAGATAATTGATTTCTTGAATAATAGTCAACATTATTCTAGTGCATATGAACAGTTAACCACAATGTATCTAAAGTATTATTTTATTTAGATTTCCTTAGGCTCTAGTTATAGTTCATGGTGTTGCATTTAATGAATTCTGAATTAACTTTGCAGGAGTTGATAGTAAGGCTGTTTTGAATTTTATAGGACTGTTTCTTAATTCCTTAATATATGTTAGTGACCAAGAAAAATTGTTATAGGTCTACCTGTTAGTTCTACTTATTTTTTTGCAGTCACGTCAATCGATTGTGTGTTTCTAGTGCTAAATCAGTGCATGTCAGAGTTGGTATTAAATTTAGATTAATTATGAGTTCCAAAATCTTCAAGGGGTATGTAAATAGACACAAGTGTTTATACAGTTCTCTGCCATAATTCAGATTTTTAACCTAACGCCCGACGAGAATAAAAATCCCAGCGTAAGATGATAATGACGTTCCGATGAAATTCAACAACTTCATTCATTATCCATAGACAGCATGACGAGCAGTCAAGAGTTTCATATGCTGTGGAGTTATCACTAGAAGTTAATGTAAAATGTTAGTAACAATTGTTTTATAGGTTATCAAGCATTTATGTCAATTTTGTCTTCTGCTGATTACAGAAATACATTTCATATACATACGGCGCTTAGTAATTTAAGTTTAGAGCATAAAAAATGTTAATAAGCAGTATCACTGCTCTTCAGTGAGCATATTGACCTATAGAATAAAATATATTATTCTGATTGTCAATTAATAAAATAAAAGGAAAGAGCACCTCTGTCCTCAGTAATTTACTTTTACTGTCGACAAAAAACCTATTCTAAGAGTCAGGAAATTTTTGTGGACGGCAATTACTGCGATTCTAGATTTTATGCAATTAACAATTAGAACTGTCAAAAGTGATGAAGGGCAACCAACATACTGGCTAATCTTAGTCAGGAACAATAGAAAACTTTACATTAGTTTGCATCGCATGGCTCTCATAACAGATTATTGAAAAACATTTTAACAAACCACACAAATCTCTCTGAACCAAAATCACAGCATATATCTAGAGCAATTAATTATACCCTGAAGACAAAGCTGCACCTTGAATGAACTGAAAGGAACAATTCTCAAATGAAAAGAGGAAGGTAACAAATCCTCAGGCAAGAAGTTAAAAAATTAACGTAAATTTAAGAGGTTTTAACTTTGATACAATCGAAGAATAACTCACGCTTTACCGCATACACTAATTATTTTAACTATAAAGCAATTCGAAGTTAACAACATTTCAATGTACATGTAATAATAATTAACGTCTGTAAGTTTCAATTGATGAAGTAATCAGTATTAAAATGACTTCTCTTAAAGAGAAGTTCAAGTTCCAATTAAAGAAAACCCTTTTTTTAAAAATCACATTATTTATGTGAACAAATTTTTAAAAAGCTTTCGGCGGTAGCGAAATGACGAGTACGAATGAACGTATGAATTTATGTGTTTTATATATTTTAAACTTTTATATATAAGATGAATATGGCGAGATAAAAGCCGAAATCAACTTAAAAAAATTGTTCAACTAAACACTGTGCTTTTTTAAAAATGGGTTTTCTTTCATTGGAACTTGGTTTAAATTAATGTTTAAATGACGCCAAAAGCAGATAATTAGGAAAAAAAACCAAAATAATTTAATACAACTACGCATTTTGGTTCTGATCCGGTTCTGATCAGGTTGAACTTAAGTTAAAATACGTGACAGTTTTGTGTATTGTTAACTTAAGTTCAATCTGAAGAGGGTTCAGATTAGGACCGAAACATGTAGTTATATTAAATTATTTTGGTTTTTGTTTTACGAATAGTCTGTTTTTGACCTCATTATACATTAATTTCAATATACACTTGTAGCAATAGAAAATAATTACAGTGACCCGGGTTCGAATCCTGGCATGACCTTGGACGATTTATTGTTTAAGGAACCATACTGTGATGTTTCTACACGGGTAAAAGCTCCCCCAATCGTATAGTCAGTAATGATGTAGCAGTTGTGAGAATAAAAACAACAAAAAATTTTAACAAAGATTATACTGATCTCCAAACTTTCCCCAGTCTCCCAATAAGTTGATGTAATTTACAAATTGTAATTGTTATATTGGAAAGGTGAATCGGCACGATATGTAACTAATAGATGTACTGAAAGACGTCAGTAAAACAATCACGGCCGAAATATTTAATGGAATATCTGAAAAATCACAGTTTTAAAGCAATGTTTCCTTGCAGAATCAGATGTAAGTAGAATGATATTTAAATTCAATATTTAAATAAAATTATGACTAAAAACGAATTAAAGAATAAATGTAGCCGTAAATATGAGAAAATTACAGTAAAAAATGATATAGAATAGCTACCGAGAAGAAAAAACTAATTTTTGACTGAAACGTTTCTCTAATAAGGGGGAAGAAGGTGTGGCGTTCTGAATTTAAATGAAGGTGAGTATATATACTGTGGCGTTGCCAAAATAGACGGGGTACTTCAAAAAATATATCGGGTGAATCCAAATCTCAACTCTACGTCTTTTACAAGAAATTTGAACAGTAAAGTCAAAAACCAATTGAGGTTCACTGGGCTTGTTACAGAGGAAACTAATCTTTGGGTTAAGTGAAGTACAGACAAAGCTAGCGAAGTTTGTGCGCATACTACTTGTACATATACGGTAAAGTTGGAAAATAATTAGCATAAAGGGGTCAGAGGTCAAGTCTGCCCATCTCATTTTGAAACGTATACAGAACAACAGCCGTGGAATCCTATCAGCTCAAAAATTCAACACCAAGCTATTTCGGTAGACAGGACTATGAATTTCAAATAATATATAAGTTGCAAAGCTGGTTCAGGAAAATTAACATTCATAAATAGGGCCATAAAAACTGGAATACTTAAGTCGTGGGAACCTTTGGGGAAAGTCCTGTTTAAGAAAACAAATTTAGGCTAAATTTATATAAATGTAGTGTAGTGGTGGTTTCACGGAAAGAATTAAAAAGAAAAAAAAACATGCAAAGGAAATTTAGATTTACAGAGTAGAATGTAAAGAAGAACGGGGATAGATTGCATAGTGCGTATCTGGAGTGCTTATTTCCTATAATAAATTAACGTCTATTGATTAATATGTTTTTCTGTAATTAATCTTTGTACTTTTACTTGATCAACAATTTATCTTTGTATTATGTTTGTTAGTACATTGCATTACACACAATGTAACGGTACCGTCATTGTATCTGCCAGCAAGTGTACACATTCAACTCATTTATACTAGACTGTAGAGAAGTAAGTTCCCACGGACGGAATTATGTATGATCAACAATATCGGTGTAAAGTAACGAGTCATTTTGCACGTGTGTAATTTTTAAAGAATTTAGTGTGTCATGGAAGAGAGACATAATAATGGAATGGTTTGTCAGAGCGTCGGGCTTCTGTGATGTCGGGCCTGCTGCCGTCGCCCTGGCGTCGCCCTGACGTCACCGCAGGACAAGGAACCGACCCCGGAAATTGCGGATGTGATTTGAGCGAACTAAAGGAAACGCTGTACTCCGGAGAAGCGACCGAGACTGAGATGTAATTATTTCTGGATACAAAACGGAGCGCCACCGTTATCTGACGCCGACGCTTCCAACTTTAATTACTTCAACACAATCGAAGATACTGCATTATAAAACGGCCCGGCGGAACCAATAACACTAAGAGTGCACGGGGCTGGCTCTCTCTTTATCAATTTTGCAAAGTTTTGTCAAGGCGCCGTGCCGGTGTTAGTATTCATATTAATAGGATAACTCCCCTTCGCTGCACAATCACGGGCGGCGAAGAAATGCCGGGCTCCTGGAACAATAACAGATATGAAATGTTGCGCAGAGCAGAACATAATTACATTAGCACGCAAATTTTATACCTTAAGTATTTCTATTCATATGCAAATTCGCCCTGATAGCGGAAGTTTAACACAAGTAGAGGCCACACAACACGCGCCGAGTGCCTCACCTCGGAGCTCGGCGCTGCCAGGTCAAATAAAACCATTCCGTCGATTGTCTTGCTCCTTGCTCCTTGCTACTCTTTACTTACTTCATGCACATCACCACCAATCGCTCATTACGTTCACATGCTTCGGTCACACTTTTCCTTCGTTCAGAATTCCTATACACGTTTCTAAATTTGCTGATTTCTATAAATTGACTACGACACTATCAGGAAGAGAACGTTTCAAAATGTTACAAAATCTGGTCGTCTTTATGGATAAAGTAGAAATCATAGTTCAGGTTCCTAACCCTTGCAATCAGAAAATGACTATTATACAGGGCGCGGCACAAATATGACGGGGTTGTAAGTGTAGTATCCTTTTTATTTACGAAACGCAAATTCCTTAAATTATTTTATTTTAATCATCATATATCTTCTTTGCGACATAACACTATTTAGGAATGAAAAGCAATGTCTTACGAATGTCCTCCATTTTCGTCTTTACATTGCTGAAGTCTTACTTTAATTTAGTTGTTTCAAAGTGGGTAATCACACGCCTGGCCATGGGATATCTCCACGACGTGAATCACCTTGTGGTGCATGAAGGTTCTCCCGTCCTGCAGGTTGTAACCAACATCAGACTACATGAGGGTGATCCTCAAACTGGCAATTCCCCTCTAATAGCATAGGAAGGGAATTGAGCAAGGTAGCCAAGGGTTGACTAGGGCCCCCGGGCTATAGTTTACGGATCCCACCTGGTGTTGCACCTAAAAGAAATGTAGGGAAAACCCAAAAAACCTGCTTCAGGAAGGTGGAGCTAATGGGTACTAATCTCACGCCCTTCCGAATGACGGGAGAGGAGTTTGCAGTAGAGTCTCAGCAATCATTTCACCTTGTCTGCCAGTTTTAGGAGGCAGTTGGCCGACTGATCCAATGGGATCAGGGGACAACTGTTACGGTATGCCCAAGGTCTTCGGCTACAGTACATACACCTTCTAAAATAGATTAAAGTACCTTGGCATGTGAAATAGTCTTTTTTTGGCTAACAGGCTACGTGTGGATGATCCTGAAAAAGGCAACTCGCCTTTAATAGCATAGGAATGGAATTGAAAATGGGGGAATAGTCCTTAAATATAAACTCGGTAATAAATAAATAGTACAAGAAGGTTCTTGGGTACTCACCTGAGCAGTAAAACAAGTCGGGAACGTGAATGGAATAATAGGAAAGCGTGCAATTCAATAAATTCCGTTATGTGAATTTTAAACAGGGCAAATTCCGAAACACGCGAATTTGCATATAGATCTCACGCGCGTCCTTTATGAGCGTATGGCTCAATTTGTTGTATGTATGTAGGCATTTCTTATTACTACAGGTGGGCATTTGCCCGGTGGTAGTATTGATAAAATTAAAGTACAAAGATAAATTGTTGATAAGTTAAAAGAACAAAGATAAATTACAGAGAAAAAAATTTAATTCAATTTTAAAATACTTCACGTCTCTTTTTTTACAAAATAAGCACCTAACTTTACAGTGTTTCTAATTTCTTTTTGAAAACATTTGTATTCTTCAGGATAGCCTCTAGTACCCTTTCAGGCAAAGCATTCCAGTCCTTTATCACCCTGTTTACGAAGGAATATTTGCCCACATCCGTTCTTTAACCCCTTTCCTTTATTTTGTAATTATACTCGTTTTTAGAGAAAAATTTAGGTACAGTTAGCCGCTCCCTTATTTCTGTCCAGGCCAGGTTCGTCCGTGCAAGCTTTGTAGAGTTCTACAAGGCACCGAGTGGTTCCCATTTAGTTTCGCCCCCACACAAAACCCCAGCCCGTTCCTGAATTTTATCCAGGGCATTGATGTGCTCCGCTCTGCAAGGATCCCAACTTTCTGACCCGTATCCTATCATAGGTCTAACTAGAGAAGTGTAAGCAACTGTCTTGTACTTTTCTTCTATATCCCGACGACCTCCATCACTTCCGGGCTACTAAGTGTACGTGTTCGCCCCAGTTTAATTTCTTATTAAAAGTAACACCTAGGTATTTACACGTTTCAACAAGCGGCACTTTTTTGGTTCTTATTTTATATTCCCTGGGGATGATAATTTTATTTTTAGTAAAAATAATGGTTTTACTTATATATGGATTTATTTTCATCTTAATATTATTATTCATATATCTTATCTAAATTTGCTTGAAGAGCAATTCATCGTCTATATTGTCATCTGTTTTGAAAATGCCAGATCGAAGCATTGAAAAGATTAAAAGGGAGCGCCAAAATTGTTAAACGATGTCCTGACCACGAAAATGAAGAAGTTGAACAGTTATGTTAGGTAAAGTTAGAAAACGTATGCACAATTTAAGTTTCAGGGCTGTTTTTAAAGTCTATGCTATTGTGGGAGGAGATTACATCTATAGTATGTAGAAGCAGAGCATTACGACAAAGCAACGTTAAAACTGAAGTGGGAAATTTTTCGGTTTTTAAACCTGACTAAGAAATTAGAGCGAATTATCTGCTAAAGTATTTGAAACATTTTTACGAAACTGTAAGGTTTTCCACGGAAGAATAATGAAGTGTGTTAGTGAAGTGAAAGTGCGACACCGAACTATGAATATTTTAAATAAATTTATTGATAATTTGTAAAAATCAAATCATATTGTTATCTCAATATGCAGCTATATTTAAAATTTTCCAGTACATCTGCAGGAGCTTTTGGCAATTTAGCTGCCATATTCATCTGTGAATTATTTGCAAGGTAACAAGTGGTCATTACAGAATCATTATTTGTAAAATATTTCCTAGAACAATATTCTTCCATTTACATCAATACAGTTGTAATAATATCGTCATTTCGTACCGAAATGTACACTTCAAATGGTGAACTACCACAGTAAAGACGGGAACCACGTTAATTTACTACGTTGGTCATTTCATTCACAAAATCGTTACATTAAGGTACAACATATTATGTTTATCAACTATATTTACAATTATAATTTCATTTTACATTTTGTTCTGTTATAACATCTACTTATATTCCTATTTAATATTCTTTTATAAACTTGAATTGGTTACATGATTCGACAACCTAGTCAAATTTGTATGAAATATTACAATCTAATTTATGTTTAATGATATATTTTAATTCCTTTCATTTATTAGTCTTAAGGTTTAAATTCATTCATACTATCTTTCTTTTTCTAGTACAAAAATAGAACTACCGCAAAAATTTTGATATTAGAAAATATTCCTTCGTTAAGTTGTTAAAAAAATATGAACATTAAAACCTCCCATTATTTGAATGACGACTTTGATTGACTTGTGCGACGCCGTATGCGTATTGCCGAAACCAGGGCTACATGCAATAAATGACGTAATGCGGCATCATTGCGACTTTCTCCGGCGGGCCCGAAACAGGACGCGCGAATGTCACGCACAGTTAAGGGTTTTTTAATTTGATAGAAATGTTGGGAGCTCTTTGATCACGGTCCGTTTATATTTCGGAGCAGATTGTCGGAGTGGCAGCACTTAGCGACCGCCACGCTTCATTGGCGTCGGTCATATCCGGCGAACGTGCTTCCCATGGCGATGCCTCCGCCACTTTCTCCGCACATACTTAACAATCCTGGAAGCCTATGGCGTTCCGGGGTCCGGACAGACGACACATGTATAATGTCGAGCAGTCCGAAGAAAGCTGCGCAAATAATCGAAGCGAACTCGTGGCCAGAAGAGAGCCGACGAAACGCATCCTGCCACAGCAACGAACGCGAGTCAACCCAAACCATTGTTTACACGTCTACTATTCAAATTCCGATGCAAACGAAATTCAGAGACTAACGCAATTCTGGCTACAATGACGAACGCACTAACTCCAGTTCTTTCAATGCCACCCTGTATTCTAACAACATTAAAAAGATTATATAATTCAAATCATCTCAAGGATTTCAATAGTTGATACTACAAACATTAGATAAGATTACATTATTTTGCAACTGTAATAGCTCTCATTTTTATGTCATTACAGGTAAGTTGAAAATATGCCAATAGTGAAAAAACTACATAAAATTCAAAAAATTTAAAAGTAATTAAAGTGTCGTTACTTGTTCCATTGCTGACAGTTTTAAAACTCAGTTACTCATTGGCAACGTATCCCCTCTCATTTATTTACGTTTACCCACGAAACAATTTTTTTTTAATTTTTTGTTTATAGTCGCACCAACTGCAAGATTATTAGCGATTGCGCATGACTGGCGCAACTTATATCATAGTAACTACACAAACGTCAAAGCCTATGCCAGGATTCGAACCCGGGTCGTCTGTGATGCGAAGCAGCAACGCTAACCACTACACCAAAGGGGGTCGGCAAAACGATATTTATTTGTATGAAGAAATAGCTCTAGTCGTCGTTTGGCGCAAATATAGTTTCCCTTTAAGTGTTCCTAAATATATTTAACATTCCTTTTGTCAGATAACAGAGGTTTTTGCGGCTACGTATATAAATCAAATCATGAAACGTACAATTAATTAGGATGTCTTAGTACTTACAGAGTACTGAAAGTGAAGAAAGGTCGGGATTGATTTTGTCATAAATTCTTTCCAAAATATTAACATAGGAATTTTCTTCTCGAGTCTGTTGTTCCGTGTGAAATTTAGGATATTCTATTGAAGTTGAATTTCTATTGTAAACGTTAGTTAACTTCAGTTCGGTACACGGCTATCATGTTTTACAGTCTGAAAATAAATGGCAGACGTTGAACGTGCGTGAAATTCAGTCAACACCGGAAAATTAAACCGACGTGACGCTGCTTTTTTATTGAAATAATCGAGACTTGCATTTGCTCGTCACAGACCAAATAGAGGCGAGTGAAACGATAACAATTTATACAAATCGTCACGTGCCGTGAGCGGGGCGTCTCGTACGCCAAGTTTAAAAGTTAATTAACTAGCTAAGGTTTACAAAACAATTGCGGGATACACGATAAGGGCAGGTCCTGTTTTCGCAGCCACCGTGGCATATAATTAGAAACAACGCTATCTCGGCCCGGCACCGAACAAAAGCAACAACGATCGACGGAGCCACCCACCATCCGCGTCCTGTTTTTGTTCGAGAAAATGTTTTGATACACGCGAAAGTAAGTTGAAATTTCCGACGGATGCACAAACACGGTCAATTTGGCTCGCCTTACACATGAGTAGCGGCTTCATTCGGGGCGGAATATGCAAGAGTCGGATAAAAGATGGGCCAATCGGGATATACGTCAACAAACCCGGCAATGTAAACACGGGCCTTAATTACGAGCTCGCCGCAAATGTCAGCCAAGACATCTTCTTCGGTCTCGGTCGCGCTATTTACAATTCAAATAGTCGACGGGCCGCCCAGTTTTTACAGGCTACGCGGTCGTCGTGCCGTCGTGGCGTAGTGGACAGCGCCGCGTCGCGACGCCATATCTCGGTCAGCAGCAGGGCGTCGCCTCAGATATACGACGGCCATCGGGTTCGGTGCCAAGATAATTGTTTTACGGCGCCGTGTGTCGTTATAAACAAAGCACGCTATGGTAATGAGGCCAGGCCGCTGGACGCGCTCCAGATCACCTGGGCCGTGCGTCGGCTTGGTGGCTGGCTGGGGGCGGCGGGGGCGGCGCGGGGGGGGGGTATGCAAATGCCGGCTCCTCATTAGCGCCCGCTCGCATTAGTGTTTTCTACGCGCCACTCCAGATAAGCGTAAACGTCACGTACAAACCACGCATCCGTCACGTACGCGGCTCATCAAGACGCGCTGCAAAAACGGCCCCGCCGGGGCTCGAACGCGCGTCCCAGGTGCCAGGTAAGCCGTTTGCAGTTCGTCAGCAGTCGCGGCTCATTTTTCGTCCGCAAAGTTCCGTTTGCGTCGAGGCGGAGGGGTGCTACGAAACGAGTGTTCGGACGGTAGTATTTCTTGTCTCCTGGAGAACTGCGTCGTGACACACTTGAATTCACATGACGCGGAGTAATTTTTAAATAATGATTAGAGAGTTGCAGAATCGATACCGTGGCGGAGGTGGGGGGGCGGGGGCGGGGGGCGCGGGGACTGAGAGCGTTTCCTTGTGCGCGCGTCGCGCCACTGGGCCGAAAGACGCCCGCATATGCCACGATGAGATGCGATGCGATCGTCTCCGCTTTCAGTTATTTATTTGTGCTGCCCCAGCGTCAATAAAAGGCAACAATACTCTCCCCCGCAATCAGCTTGTAGAATCTGGCGTAAACAATTTGAAGGCGCGCCCCTAGCCACTTCCGGATGAAATACTCGCGTTATTTCGATAAAAGGTTACAAACTTCTGGTATAAGTTATTTGTCTAAAAGGATCGCCGCTGCTGCCGCTCCGGCCGCCTTATAACCGGACGCACATAAAGGACGACGGTCGTTTCCTTTATCTGCTCCTACTACGTCGTAAATCGGGGCCGTCGAACCCACCGCGTTTAGGTAGCGACACTTTTTGTCCATTTGCATTTTTCCCTGTGTCATTTCACACCGGAATGTAACCGAGATCGGTCCTCAGTCCCGTTGCGGAACTTCGGGTCGTGGCTTCAAATTATATATGTTCCCGTCCGTCGTGTAGTTGTTTTCCGTAAATAATAAAACGACTGTAATGACAATTACGGGGCGATTCGTGGAAACATCATGCTCGTCGTCTGCGTGAAATAAAGAGAAATGCTGAAGTACTAGAAGCCGGAAGGTTGACCGGCGAGGAATCTATAAATCTTTTGACCGAAACTTTGAAATCCACCGCCGCCCGTAAATGGAAAAGTTTAATTAACACTTAAAATATTGGTCCTCTGCGGAACGTCGGAAGCCATTGTCAATTTTAGTTGTCTAAAAATTACCCCAATCGAAGAAGATTTTGGGAACGTTTAGGTGTCAATAGTCCAATTAAATCCGTGTGAATTAACACCTTCTTAGAAATCTGAAAGGAGTCCATAACATAATATTTTCACCAGACTGCCAGAAATATCGCAGGCAGACGGTCAGTCCGTGCTTCTGTTATTTACGCGTAGGGATGTTGATTTTTAGACAACTTTTACGGTCACTGATCAATTTTTGTGTTGGTCATGCGAACAGGATTTAGTTTATGACGAGCAGCGTCTGGGACGGCCTTAGGGATGATAATCGCTTGTTTGTGTACTTAGTTTCACCGCACGTGGAGGCCTGGGAAAGGTGGATACTCAAAACCCGATTTTTGGCGTAGGCCTATTTGTCGATAGCTTGATTTGCTGGGGCTGGCTGTTTCGCGGCGCAGATTAGCAAGCTCCAGTTAATTGCGCGGTCGCCATTAGCAGCCTAATGAGCCAGCAGCACCTGCTTCCTCTGGCCAAATTAGACAACTTTTCGAAACAATCGAAGTACTTGAACCCTTTCCAAGTTGCGCTGTTATTTCTCGGAACAGATGCCCATTGTTACTACTAAAAATAGCGCTCATCTCCGTCGTCTCCAAACAACGAGCGGGCCAATATTATTGACGGGAAATGTTTCGACTTTATCAGGACGACGCGACGCGACGCCACGTCACGTTGTTAGCCCACACGAAAATTACGTACAGCTTCACGATATCGGATATGAACACGACTCTGGAATCCTCCAAACTTACAACGTTGCAACTGTCGTAACTTGAATGAAAACGATCAGTCAAAGAACCACATAAATGAGAAACAGATCACCAATTTCATGCAAGAGATGACGTTATCTGTTGCCCCGTGCGAATATTCCACACCGCCACATTACAAACTGATTCCGGAATGTAACAAGAAAATTACAGACTTCCACAATTCGTTAATGTTCAACCAGTCTCCTCTATTCCAAAGTACACGTATGTGCAGAACGCTGACCTTGCTTGCCTTAAGCGTCACGCTGACTCAGTTTTCGGCCAAAATCTAAACAAAATCGATTTTATAATTTTTTCATATCAACATGCCTATAAATTCAGTAAACTGGAAAAAGAAGCTACCAAGAAAAAGAAGGAAAGTGTAACATATGCTGCAGGACAATTTTAATTAATATTTTTGATTCTAAATTAATAATTTTTTCAGTAAAAAATGTATTTTTCTCAGCTTCATGATTTCTGGCACCAAAAACCTTGCGTCACAAATATTAGGATATTACCTTCAACTTGTTTCTACATAATCTACATGCTAACACCTTCAAACGCAAGTATTAGTTTTCTAATTGTGTAAGTAGTTTAGCTGTAAATAATTTCAAAGTGCTGGAAAGTGCGAATTTTTAAGTAACCGTATGAAGCTAATAGTAAAAAATTATTTTCTCCCAAAGGTTTTATTCGTTTTCGAAAATAATACTGATAATTGATAAAAGACGTCAGTTCTACATATTAATGTAAAAAAATCTAAAATATATTCAAGTACGAATCGCAAGGAACATTTTCAAACCTCCCAAATTTTGACAATATTTTTTAAAATATCTCAACAAAAAAGCAAGTTTACCCCAAAACAAAATTTTTTACATTGCTACACATATGTGTTGGTAACAGACAGGTAACTTTTCAGCTCAGTAGCAATTCATTTACAGGAATTTCTACATATTAATGTAAAAAAATCTAAAATATATTCAAGTACGAATCGCAAGTAACATTTTCAAACCTCCCAAATTTTGACAATATTTTTTAAAATATCTCAACAAAAAAACAAGTTAACAAAAACAAAAATTTTTACTTTGCTACACATATGTGTTGGTAACAGACAGGTAACTTTTCAGCTCAGTAGCAATTCATTTACAGGAATTTCAAATTTCAGTCCCCGTGCCCTTTAATTACTAAAAAAAATATCTTTCATCTTACCAAATTAATCTGTTGCTAAACATAAAAACGAGCTACAGTACATAAAATGATTTCACAGACGTGGTTAAGGCTGATCTACAATAATAATTGCAGTAGATCTTAAAGTATTATGTTCAAGTTAAATACGAATCTTGAGCGCGCCTAAAGCGAGGCAACCAGCGTCTTTCGGTAACTTCATGTCACGACTTATAATTTTGAAAGTATACTTCCCGTTAGATCCTTCAGAGAAAAACAACATTGGCACATCAGTTCTTCGTAAACTGAGTGTGTGAAAATTTATTTTACTTGCTATTTTTACTTTGCCCGGTGGCAAATATATACAAAGTAAGCTCACTAGAATAAAATTACAATCAAATACTAATACAGTTTACAATAAGGAAATATTTTGCTATGGATTATGAATTTTTGACCTGTAAGAAAAAGAGAAGTCAGAATTCACTTCACGGCACTTCAGTATTTTAATGGTTTTTTAGGAAATAAATATATATAAATGCTCCCTTTAGTTTCTTAGCCTCCCCCTAAACCGATCAGCGCTGCCGTATTTCTGTAGGCAAGGAATATTCACGTAATTCTACTGTGGAAGAAAATATTTAATATTAAATCTACATAACATATATACAAAGAAACTGAGTATAATTTAAATTGTAAAGCATGATATACTATAATTGTTTCTTGTTTTGGTAAAATATTAGTATTTTAATCACTCTCTTTGAGTATTTCCCATCACCCTTGTTTCCCGGAGAGAAATTAATATCATTAATACTGCAATTTTGAAACAAAGTTTTAATAATGAATAAAAATTATCAAAACCATAACAATGAAATTTCAAAAGGAACAAATAAATCAGAGACTGTAATGAAACTTCGTTGATAAACGAAAATTCAGTAATAATGTTGGCATATTGAATAATCTGAAAACTTTATATAATTCAACAGCTTTCAAAATAATTCCCATCACCCTTGTTTCCCGGAGAAAAATTAAAATCATTAATACTGCAGTTTTGCAACAAAGTTTTAATAATGAATAAAAAACCATCAAAACCATAACAATGAAATTTCAAAAGGAACAAACAAATCAGAGACTGTAATGAAACTTCGTTGATAAACGAAAATTCAGTAATAATGTTGGCATATTGAATAATCTGAAAACTTTATATAATTCAACGGCTTTAAAAATAAGGCAGCCACAGATTGTTCTGAACGCACTAAAATATTTTAGTAATAACTACGTCAGATGTAATTTGACCGTGCTTCTTAGCACATGATCGCATCTCAGACAATCTCCGTATTAATTTGACAATCCAGTAAAAGACTCCTGCGTTCTCCTAGCCAACAATTAACGAATCAGTTCACAGACACGACAGTGAAGTCTTCCAAAAATCTGTTCACATTTTAGGTTAAAATTAATTTGTTTTACCCACCACTCAATGGAGTTAATACATTTGTGCAGAATATTGTGCAACGATTACGTTCTTGCATAAAAGATAAGGTGTTGAAGTAAATGTTGAATTCATCTTATTAACCCTTAACACTTGTATGTCACTTCTCACGTGGCATCAGTACTTTGCTGCTACGATTCTATGTCACGTGGAGGGCGACAAATCTGATCTTGGTAAAAATAGCTGTCGGAAAAATGTGAGCAGTATTGTCTTGTCATTTGAGAATCAACAAAGGGGCAATTAACACCATCAGTTATATATCAATGCATTTTGCAGTCAATTTTTAATGTATTGAGTACATAAAAGTTCTATAGTGCTATTTTATAACAATTCTCAAAATAAATGCAAATTCTAATAATGAGACAAGCAGCCACAGCTTATAGCAACATAAGAAAATAAAAGTTGCTCCTAATAAATATTCAACGAAGAAGAAAATGTTGATAACTCAGACGATGATTAAAATCGAGAGTGGGCTTTCTTTTACAAATATTAATCACCAAACTTTTGGAAATGTTCCACATCTATATAAATTTAAAAAAGAATACTGAGATTAACAAAAGAGAAATTATAACACAAACAAAGTTTTTTTACAAATAAAGAATTTTCTGGCAAAACTGTTATGAGGAAGTTTTTGCTGTTGTGGCGTTGTTTTGGAACAGTCTATTTAAGAAACAAATGATTATTTTCAAAATAAATGACGTAAAAGATTCCATTTTCCGTGAAGGTTTTTTTAGAGAGGTTTTTTCAATATTCTTATGTGCCACAAAATTAACTACACACTAGCAAGACTCGGTGAATGTCTCCTCCCCTCCTGACGAAGGAGGCAGTTGCCTTCGAAAATTTGAAGAAATCAACTTATTCCTCAACGGCGGCACAGAGCTTCAATTCCAGGTATTATATTGTTATTCGTGTCACTCGACTAACCATTACAATTTCATTCTCTTTTTCCTTTGCATACCAATTGCGATATTCTTGTGACAATGTAACGTCCTTACTTGCATATATATAATTGTTGCATTGTTCTCCCATGAATATTAATTCTCATCTCTTGTAGGAATAATATTGGAAGGAGAGATCGAAAACTTATGATAAATAATATGGTATACATTCCAATTACATAAGTCAAGGGCATTATTTTCATTGTTACGTTCTATTTTGCTTAAGTAACTTCCTTTGGAAAGGAAAATTTACAGTCTTCAAATCACTAAATGAATATTTTTACTGCGTGCGATTCGCGATATTGACCGATTCTATTCCTCATACTTGCTGAAGTGGACGCAAGAACTGTTGTGTATAATTAAATTCAATAGAAAAAATAGAATAGAGGATTATTAATGGCTAAAGAGAGTTGTTTTTACGAAATTATGGAATTTATTCGATTGCCATACAGAATAAATTTATTTCCTCATTTAAATTTACGAAGAGGTTGATAAATTTCCGAACACACGGAAGACTGCGGATTTTTTGAAGGAATTAATAAAATTGCCTCTTTTATAGGAACATAATACGGTCGTTACTTCACAATCGAATGGTTTCTTTTATAATTCCGGGAAGAGCGACGACGCCAAACAATCGCGTAAACTCGATGCCGTTAACTGCGCGTTTCGGGGAAGGACGAGCACGCACCTCCGCTTTTTGTTACGGATTCTGTTCGACAACACAGGGATGGGGGAGATTTTATGGGCCGAGGTGAGCAGAAAAAGCTAAATAGTAATTGTCGAGCAGACCTACAGCTGGCGCTAATTTGTCGGCGCCTATCTGAGCGTCGTGGCGCGCCGGGTTTTGTGTTGTGAGGGCGCTTGTCTTATCTGAGCTTCACGGCCCGCTGACTTACCAGCAAACACTTCAGCAAAATAACTCTATTGTTATTCGCGTCACGCGACTGACAACTTTAATTAACCATGAGGAGCAGTGCGCTGTATATAATAAACACGCAAATATTCTGACTGTGGCTGCCTTGTTTACCGCCTCCCCCCCCGCCCCCGCCCCTCCGGAGTTGCTTCCGGAACACGGAATCGATTGCTTGCGGAGTCCTCGGTTCTGTTCCCGGCGCGGGCAAACGCTCCGCACAGCTCCAGCGCCACAGGAACGAGACTCTTCCTGCTCCGAATAGGATGCCACACGATCCCGCGGGAACTGCGCCGTTATAAATGCTGCCTTTGAATATTTTGAAATTTGAGGAAAGTTGAGACCGCTAACGAAGTCTTAAGTTCCGGCCTCGAGAGACGGCGGGCCGCGGGCAAGCGTCGCGACGCCTCGTGTCGCCTGGGCGAGATCGATTCCGACGCTAACCTGGACATCTTTATCGCGAAATATAAAACAAGCCTTTCTCAGCCCATCCTAATTAGCCAGAATAATGGGGCGGGAGGCTTCGTCCTCGCTCTGCGGCGAGCCTCGCGGCCCGTGATCACATAAATACACCTCCGAAGCTCGGAGCAATATTAGAAAGAAAAGAGGCATTAAGTAGAGGACGCGGCCTGAAGAGTCCTCGGCTGAGGGCGAGGGCGAGCCCTCGAGAGCCCTCTCGCTAATCCTCGCTGCAATGTGCTCGCTTCCGGCGGAGGCCACACAAAGGCCTCCGTCTCCGTCTCCGTCTTCGTCTCCGTCTCCGTCTGCGTCTGGTCCACGCAGCAGAGACGCACTCCCACACCTGCGTGCCCCAGACCACGGCGCTCCCTTTTTGCAGCTTTGCCACTTTGGCACGGAGTAGGGGTAGGGGTGACTTGACTTCCCGCGATCTCACCCCTCTCGCTCGCACCCGCCCCCACCCACGCCCCCGCCCTACCAAGTCAAGTAGGCTCTTCATCAGCAAGCCACACCAGTTGCACTTATTTAGGTACGTCCCCGATATATATGGGGATAATCTGTAATCAAATTTACTGCAATTGTCGTAGCACGCCCATTCTTTAGGGGTTTTATGGCGTGGAAAAGAAGATATAGAGTTTATTTTGTGAAACACTTGAGAGTGAAGCGATATATTTAAAAAGGGTGTACAAGCTGGGGGAGAAACTTTGATCGGCTTCTGGTAATAAAGGAAATTTGGGCGGATTTCTGAAGATGGAAGACGTGATTTAGACGGTGCCCTCCCTCCTCGGGGCCGGCGTTCTCATACTCATTTCTGAAGCGTTTCAACTTCAAATCAATGAAAAACGCCATATTACCGTCGTCGTCATTATCATCTGTCTCTGCTGATTTTGTATAATTTAACGTGTAATCTGACGTCGAGGATATCTTTGTAATCCTTGTTCACCTCCTATTCTCGTTCAACCGTTCCGGTGTGAATTTCGAGATTTTTTTTTTGGTAACAGGCTACATGAGGGTGATCCTGAAACAGGCAACTCCCCTTTAATAGCATAGGAAGGGAATTGAAAAGGGGGGATGCGGATTTTTTTTATGCAAAAAAGACCGTTTTATTTGAGAAACTGTGCAATTTGGCAGTGAGCGATATTCGCCGAGCGTCGCGTTACGAAACTGGGGTTAGTTTCCTTTTAAAGTTTGTAGCAGTAGCTGAGGCAGCGCCGGCGGCGGCGGGGAAGCCCGAATGAGGACGGTCGTCGAGGACGGCGAGATTAGCTCCTTCCGGAGCGCAACAAGAAACCCGTGATTAATGCGACTGTGCGCGGTAATCCGGACCGCGTCTTAGAGCCGACCGGGTAAACACCAGCTCCTCTTCATTTACCTAATCGACCGTTCGGTGTGCTAAACAGCGTACATTCTGGAGCAGAATCGCCTCTCGATGCGCAAACAGCCTTCCCTAATTAACACAATGTAATTAAATCAATTAGAGTTGCCGGCCAAGCCCTCGGATTTGTTGGGCCCGTGTCCCCGGCTTTGCGCCTGTTCCTCGCCTCGCCTCGCCTCGCCGGTCCTAATTAAATGCTGCTCCACTGGGAACGGATTCATTTTCTCAAATGCTGCTCCTTATCCCTGGATTACCATAGGTAACGTGTTGTGCGCCGTCTTTGGGATCCCGAGCGAGCCTTAAGGGGCTTAGCACGCGTGCGTCTTGACAATTGTAATTGAAGGAGCGCTCCTGTAGGGACTCGCTAAATGACATATCACCCACCGGTAAACGTAAACATCGCAAACTTTATTCCTCTCTCAAAACACCACGTCCAGATTCGCATTATTTCGGCAATTCCAACTCTTATTAACGTAAAACTTCGCACCTTCGACTTGTGGTCTGAACATCTTCAGCACAAATGTTGATTTCTTCGTTTCAGTTGATCAGTGGTTGAAATACTTTGCAGACCATTGTCCTCATTTGTCTACAACTTCTTTAATTGGACTATACGAGAGCAAATGCCCCGTAAGCGATGGTAAATAAGGAAGAGTTACTGGGCCAGCCACTAATGCTCTCAGCTTATACAAACGACTTGACAGTAACAATAGCTCAAGTGTTATACTTTTGCTCAAGACTGCATTATTTATAAATCATGATGAAGGTGTACTTAGTTATTCCTCTAACAGCAAAGCGATTTCATCTACAAAAATTAGGAATTTACCGCCAACGAAGTACAGATTAGCAGACGGTGAAATACCGGAAGATAAAATCTGATAATATTTAGGAATAGCAATCAGTAAAAAATTAAAACTGAGGAGATCAAATAAATACAGTAGCAAAGAAGGGTTGAAGTAAGTACAGTGCTACAGTACAAGTGAGGCTAAACTGATGGCTATACTAAATTTTTGTGGCGCATATAGGAACGAACATGAACACGTGTTGGAAATAATTCAGAAGAAGGTTCAAGATGATTCCATACTCTGGGTGAAGCAAATACCAGCTTAGAGACTCCTTCAGACAGGCGAAAACGAGGCCAGTATTTAAAGCATGCACAAACGAGACGGCCTCGAGTGAAGTCACAAATCGACTTAATACACCAAATTTTATTTCAGGAAACGACCGCGGACATAAAATTAAAGAAATATCGGAGAAGTTACATACGAAAATTCTGTTTTGTAAACAGAAGCAAGAGGGATTGTAATAGTTTACCTTCCAGATTACTTGAGGCTTTTCCCCTGAATGTTAAAGTGTTTAATAAACGACTGGGTGGATTGATATATAATCCTTATAATCAATGGAATATTGTCCATTTATAATTTCATTTAATACAGTACGGGAAACACGACCAAATCAAGGAATAATAATAAAACGTCATTGTCAGATCTATTTTTCATAGATAGCTTTAAGGTGTTTTCCGAACAATTAACGAAGACGAAAGATTTCTTTTGGAAAAGCAAAAGCTTAACAGTGACTGATAGTATACCTTACGAAAGTCATTTCTTCCAAATTCGTCTAATGCTTTCGTGCCAAGCTAATTATTTGAATTTTTAGGCAGCAAGTATGTTGGTTTTTAATGGGAAGCGTCTCTGGTGTCTTTAATTTTACTTATTTACATTGAACAAAAGTACTCTGCAACGTACACAGACATGATTCCATCTAAAATTATACGCCGAGAAAGAAACTCCTGTCGGAAGCGATGCGAAGAGAAACTTACAGACTTTCATATTACGATTTTCGTATCGAAATAAGTTTTCTACACTAAATCCACGAAGAAGTGTAATGGGAGTTCCTAATGTGTCTCGTTTCAAGCCGTAAAAGATTGAGACACTGAAAATCACGTTTTTTGGCAAGAAATAGTCAGTTTTCCAGAAGAATCACATTTTCGCTCTTAGATGGCGCGGAGTGTCGTCACAGATTACCACACCAATTAGTTATATTTAAGCTACATATTTTCGTCACAATTCTGTCTGGAGAAGCTGTAATATGTATCAGTTGTTCGACAAATTGGCGCATGACCTTCTTTACTCAACTGGACTACGCAATTTTTTTTCGTTCTTTTTGTTTTCTTAGGCTAATGTTTAAGATAACTTGAGCAAAGGAACGTAAATATGCGACAGATTGGGAAATCTTCGGAACCTCTCTACGATTTGATAGCGTGTAGATGGTACGCAATGCAAATTTGCCGTGTTGAAATTCCAAACTGTAAACAGCAGGATAAGCTGCAGTGCTGGAGTAGAAAATGATGTCGGAGACTTGGAATATTCACTGCTAAAGGAACTGCATACGAGAATAATAGGCGAGTGAACAACTTCCTGGTTTTGCCGCTTAGTGGGATTCGGAAACGGGAAGAACAGGGATGTTCATCTCAGTCCGGCGGAGGAATTTCCTGGCTGGCTAACAATATTTCTGGTTGCTCATTTCTTGAAACGCGGCTCACTAAGCCTTGCTCTCGTTTCACACATGAAAGTAATCGATACTAAAACAAGCATTCGCAATTACATGACGATTTTACATTTCTTGTTTCTCCAACAACATGGCTTCAGACCACATCAAAGAATATTAAATTTATAGACCTGCTACTTCTATCACAGAGAAATGAAAACTTAAGTAAATCTAATATTGAAAATCTTAAAGTCAAATTAGTAGGCGTAGTAATCCTTTTCATTGGTTGATTTGTTAGGGGTTGTGTTTTCAAGTTTTAACATGTCTTTCGAGAATAGCTATGTAATTTTCTGTTTAATTGTGATTGTCCGATGTAATCGTTGTGGAGTAGAGGTCAACGTCATTTCCTCGCATCACGGAGGTTTTCGGTTCGGATGTTCGTATTTGTGGAAGACCGCGGGAAAACAAAAGCTTCTTCAATATTCCTGAAATGGAATAGAGAACGTCCCAGAACTACACCTGCCTTTTGCCCGATTCTGTTTGCAAACTCACGTTGTGGTTACCGTTACTAAAACAACGATTAGAATGCTTCACAAAAATACCCAGCACACAAAAGAAATATTATCTTGGAATATTATCCTACCTCGTAGTTACACGACTCCGGCATCTAGATTCTAAATAAAATCGTAGCAAGTGTGAAGCGTACCTGGAAACTTCGTCGATAAAGCGGTCAAGTGGCTGCAACATTGCGCTGCGTGGCGCGTGCTTCATTACTGCGTAGAGTGCACGCTGCTTCAACACAAACAAACAGGCGAACAAGTCGCTTATTAATTCACAAGATAAAATGTTGTTCTTTTGAGCGTGCTGAATTTTCGGGGCGAGCCGGCGGCGAGGAGTTGAGCGGCGCTTATAAGGTGAAGATGACGGCTCCTGCCGATGGCTCCATTAGTATAAATTAAGTCGGAGGAGGCGAATAAAGCGAAGCAATATACGCAAACAGGCGCCTGCTCCGTCTAAATAAAAAAAGTTACGGCCTATAAACAAAGATAAGAATATGAGGTGAGACGAAGCATTCCCAAGTTGTCTCATCTGCTTCGACGACGCCCACGCCGACGCCGACGCCGACTCCGCGCCCGCAATCCTCGGCGTCTCGAGCCTCCGGCAAACGATAAAAATCTCGATATCGCGAAATCGCGAAACCGCGCCAGACGCGAGACTCGAGGAACCGGCGAAGCGAAAGCTACGGATAACAGAAACAAGCCTCGGACAGTTTTAATTTGGTCGCAAAAGGGCGGCAATATATGCGACGGAGCGCTTTGTCAGCGCGACTCAAAGCGAAATGCCCGCGTCGTTAGGGTAAATACGCTTCCCGCCTTATGATTCTTACGACAGACAACGAGTAATTAAGTTTTCTGAATAAATTACAAAAGCCCCGAAAAGAATCTCAGCGAGTCGGTAGCTTCAAATTAAAATCTTATTCCATACGTGTATGAGTCCGTGAGATGGGAAAACTTGCCGGAAGGTCACGGGAATAATAAAATAGGGAGGAGGGGGCGCCACAAAACATTACTTCGTCCCGATCCTCGGAGCGGAATTTATTAAAGAACTCGACGAAAAGTTTAAGACCGCAAACAGCCGGTCTTTATTAAGGGCGACCGCGCGCGCGAGGGGGTGAGCTCCTGCAGGACGCAACGTCGCGACGCGAAGCGTCCCCGCCCGAACTGCGGGGGAATCGCTAACTAATCTTCACGGTTTCTAATATCCTTCCCAGACTTTCCGTTTAATTTCAAAATTTCTCTTCGACGAGTGTCGGAGAAAAATTGCAATATTCGGTATAGCTGACGTCTTCGGAATGAAAAATTAAAATTGTGCTTATATCCTCATTAGCCGTCAGACGGAGCAATATCCGGGCTCCGGCGCTTTGTTGCCGCCGTGCCCCAATCTTAGGGCAATTAAAAACAAAGGCCGAGACTATGCGCGGACAAGACGGCGTCGCGACGCCCAGCCGCGGGCCGTCGTTCTCAAAAACAATATCCTGGATTAACTGCGTTAGCGCAATAACGAGGCGAGACGCATCAAAAGGGTGATCGAGGTACGCAGGGACTCCGACGACGGCGACGACGACGACGAGGACGACCTCGGGTTTCGGGCTCGGGTTCGGGTTCGGGCCACACGCCACGCGGCCGCGTTCCATTAATCGTGCGTGGAAGTGCGCGAGACGCGCGCCATTGTTCGGGCCCCAAGGGAACCTGCTCGCAAAACACACACAACTTCTTACACGTGTTCCGACTGACTTACTTAAAAAGGGCGCTTCAACTCGCTTCACTCCACATTCAACACAAATAAAAGTGAAAGTTACGCTATGAATGATGTTGTCCAACAATCACGTCCGATCCTTTGGAAGCAACTTCTTTTCTAACACGTCAATTATTTTTAGCATTAAGCTACACGTTTACGGAAAACATGAATTAAAACTCTTATGTCAGTTAAATATAGCGCTATATATTATTATTAAATTCAAGGAGTCCGTTTTTGACAGTTACTTTTTTTGCAGAATCCTAATATTTTCACAGTGTTATGCTGCAACGCTTTTTGTCATTGTTGATTTCTCTCGTCATAACAAACTATTTATTACTCCTATGTCGATTTATGTCAGATATAAACATTCTAACAACGAAAGCCCCTTAAATGATATATTAAATATTTTCGTTCCTGTATTTGATTTTGTCATCAAATTTTTTTTCAGACTATAATTCTATTTTTACGTTTGGCTTTAGTATTCTTATTTAATCATATTCCATTGATCCCATAGAGACTCAGAACTTGAATGATGTGGAACGAGTCAGAGATTGCTCAATTACAATTAACTCTTAAGTTTCTATTTACATTCATATGATTATTTTTTAGCTTATAATAAGATAAGCTTAAGTTCTACAGACAATACAGACATATAATTTGTACCTGACCGATGCAAAAATATTGCTAATATCTTATACTGATAAATTAGTAGATAGCCGGCCTCTGTGGTCCAGTGGTTAGCGTCACTGCCTCGTACCACAGAAGTCCCGGGTTTGATTCCTGGCAAGGGCTTGGGTGTTTGTGTGCGTCTTTGTGTTCCCAAATCGAGTAACCCTTACAAAGAAGACAAAAAAAAGACAATTAGTGGTTTAGCAATGTACCATTTCTATGTTAAATTATTCGACAGAGTATGAGTGACTTTGTAATAAGTTCGAAGTGGGTTGTATTTATTTTAAATTGTTGAATGGAAGATGAAAGTTGATTAAATATGCTAATAGCATTATAATGTACACCCTTAGTAGAATAGTTAGAGAATTGTATCAGAGCTAAGCACATCTGAAATTGAAGGGTGTTATTAATCACAAATAGCATCGGTGGTTGAATATACTGGCAAGTAAGCGTGAGATTTCCCATTTCCTCGAATAGCCCACTGCAACATTCTGACGAACTTTTATTTTGTCTGCATGACTGCAGAATATTAAACTATATGTCATTAAAGACAAATTTAGACTCATGTATGTTTAAAGGTATTAGTGATAAGGTTACATGAATGAGATCCTGAAACAGACAACTTCCCTTTAGTAGCATAGGAAGGGAATTGGGAATTGAGAAGGTGGAGCAAGGAAGTCGACAGCTGACTAGTCACCTAAAAGGAATGCAGAGAAAACCTGCATCAGGTAGGTTGAGCTTTTGGTTTCCGAATGACGGCAAATGAGCTTTTTTTGTGGGGTCGTAGCATTCCTTTCTCCGTGTCTCCGCCAGTTTTAGGAAGTACTTGGCCGACTGGTCCAAAGGGATCAGCGGACAATTCATACCATATGTCCAAGGTCTTCGACCCCAGTACATGCAGAGCGAGAGGTATCTCGGCATGTGAGAACCTTGAGGCATCCCAGAAGATAAGCCCCATTAAATACCAGCGACAGAAAGCTCCCACAGGTACCCTCAGGTAATTCAAGTACATATATATTGAATTTGATTAATTAGTTACCTTAAACCTGATCACGTTCATTATGTAGTCAGACTCCAATGATATTTTTAAAATCCCTTTAAATGTTTGTCTGCTCATCGATACGTTTATCTTTTTGATGACACGATTCACGTTCTCTCTCTCTGATTGAATTTCTTATTTAATCTACTTTGTTGTTTTTAATATTTAACAATTTTTAACAAACGTTTCTTTTACCAAAATATAGACGATAAACGACAGGTATAGGGCAACGGTCTGCCAAGATCTCTCGGACGAGGTTCATAAGGTTCATAAGGTTCATAACATAAATATACGCTATAATTATTGATTTTTCTAAGCCTTCGATGTCGTGCCGCACGATCTATTATTAAGTAAGGTTAAAATACTGGTATAGATTTTCGGGTACTGAAGTGGATACGGGAATTTTTAAAAGATCGCTCACTGAGAGTTCGCGTGAATGACAAATTGTCAGATTGTAAAAATCACGTCAGGGTCCCTCAAGGAAGTGTGATCGGCCCACTTATGTTCCTTGCATTCATAAATGGCTTAACAATCGGTATAAAATCACAGATCGAACTTTTTACCGATGATTGTATCGTTTAAAGGGAAATTGTAAACGTTTACGATGCACAGATTCTGCAGGCTGACTTAGACAAAATTTACCAATGGTCAGTTAGAAATAAAATTCAAATAAATGCAACGAAGTGTAAGGCAGTCGTTTTTACAAAAAAGAGAAGTGTCCCTCCAGCTCTATATAAAATGGAGAACGAAGTAGTAACGGAGTCAAGCAACTGTAAATATCTTGGGATCACGATTAATAAAGATTTAAATTGGGGTAATCAAGTGAGCGAGGTAAAGGCGCTGCTGCTTAACTTTGTAAACATGGTCTTGAGGAAAAGCACGAGAGAAACCAAGATTTCTGCTTACAAAACGCTGGTCAGACCAATTTTAGAATATGGGGTAACATGCAAGGATACATATCAAAATGAACACACACTATCGTTGGAAAAAAAATACAAAAACTGGCTGAAAAGATGTTTGGGGGTCGATTTGCGAACAATCCTCACGAGGATTTAGAAGCTCTGAGTAATAGAAGGAGACATGCGAGGTTGTGCTCAATTTATAAAGCTTATAGGGGTAAACCGGCCTGGAAAGGAATAACAAATCATCTTACGGCGCCGAATTATATCTTTAAAAATGATCACACGTTCAAAATTAAAGAAAAAGGGCAACGCACAGACGTAGGAAAATTTTCATTTGTAAATAGATTGGAATTCCTTGCCTGCAGAAATACAGACTTTTTCGGGTAGTGTAAATCAGTTTAGGAATAGGCTAAGGGAACTAAAGTGGGCAGTTTTTTTAATCACTGAAGTGCAGTGAAGTGACTCCTGACTTCTCTTTTCTTTTTCAGGCCAAAACCTCATAAGACACTACAAAATTGTTCCTGAGTGTAAACTGTATTTTTTTTCTGTAATTGTATCATATTTGCTTAATTTGTATATAGCTGCCACCGGGTGAATGCCCAATAGCAGCTAAGTATTAATAATAAGAATTCAGTTAGCGTTACGGATATTTATGTAGACTTTGGGTGCTAAAGTTTTGTTTCCTGTTGTAACAGTTTCCTCCTATGCTGTACATAGTTTTTTGGTTGGTCGTTGATAATGCACTTTCTTGCGAGGTGGGAAGATGAAATGTGAAAGAAGAAATGTGTTTGACGAGGGAGTGAGGACGGTTCGGTGTTTGGGCAATCTCGCTTTCTGCCCCGCTGGGCAGCTCAAACGCCCAACTTGGCCAAGTAGCTGGCTCAGCGCGCCTTGCTTGCATCCATATGCATCCGCCCGCGATCTTGCGGACTTCACAAGATTCTGCCAGAGCCGTGTACCAGGCCAGTTTATATTGACACAATGAGTTTTTGCGGCGAGGCGAGGTATTCCATATTCATGCCGGCGGTCAAGTTCCGCCCCGGGGATGAACTTGCCCCAGGGAAAACACAAACAATCTTTCCCCGGTGTCAGGCGTCGGAACTCACGGTAAACACGCCTTGCCTCGTCTCGCCTCGTCTCATCTCGCCTCGCTCTCGCCTCGCCTCGCCTCGCCTCGTCAAGGCTCACGTCGAACGATCGTTAACTAACAAACTTCATCTCGGATCCTTCCTCAATACTTATTTCTCTCGTGTGACGAAAGGCACCTTGCTTTCCTTTCTTTTCCTTTCCTGCATAAACGACACGCACTGTTCTTTTTATGGGAGAAACGAGTGACATCATGCTTAGCGCTTCTTAGAAGAAAAAAAAAGATCTCTGTGGCTTGTTACATTCAGAAGTTCCTTACATAATTGTGTGATAATTATAACGATTGTTGTTCGTTTTGAAAAAGAACGTTTAAACGTTTCTATTTTATTGGTGTCTTTAAACGGAGTTATAGTTATCTCCATTCAAGTGATTGGTCGCACCCCAACTATGTTTCAAAACTTGCCTTTGTGTTGCATTTATTGGGTGTCAGTTTCTTATTGTTTCGCAGACTCTTGTGTCCCGGTCTTTCTAACGCTAACGATATTAGAAATCGATGGACGTGAAGGTGTGGGAGCTGACGAAGCAGTCCCACGGTTCAAAGAACCACGAGCTCGTAGTTGGTGATTTGGGTGAACAGCAGGGCGTCACTCAAACTCGACAAAATAATATGACGCGGCGCTAGAATTCACATTCACTGGCACTCACGCGTCATCAAAAAGTGCCAAAAGAGGAAAAAAGTTGTTCCCAGCAAATAGAAACCCTCGCTTCGTAAGGGGCTGTGATAGTGTTGCTAGGAGTTTTTTTAAATCTAATTATATTTTGTAATCGCAACATCAAAATGCAAATGATAAGAACAGTTGTGTGCGGTACCATTTTATTCTCTCCAACGCCAACCTTTTGACATCACAATATTATCTTCACCGCGTGGCCAATTATATGTAATTGTTTTCGCTATATTGTAAAACTATTCCTATACTCCTATTCTCAATTTTACAGACTTCTCACAATATTTCAAAATTTGAATTCTTAATTTCCTCGCAATCGTTTACTCAAGAAAGTAGGCATCCTTACTTTATGTCGAAAACCGGTAGGGTTGTCTCATGGAAAAATCCTTTAACTGTACTAGTTTCGACGTGTTCTTTAGCGATGTAATCGCTGGTAATATTGCTATTTGAAGTGCAAAACCACTTAAATATGTAATGAGGCTTTGCCGAATAATTAAACTTGAATAATTTCAGGTTTAATGGAGGGAAGTGGGTCCAGCGAGACGCCGATGGCTTTCCGAAAAATAAGCGGCACCGTCGAGTCGGGGAAAAAATGATCCGACGCGCATATAATCCTAGCCTTGAGGGATTAATGACATTCTCGGGTTAGTATAACTTGCCGGGGCGTTCACCCCGGGGAAAGTCTACAGGATGGTTTTCCCTTAGCCAACGCCAATTATTATGAATTTGACTGTAGCATAAGAGGTCAGGTGACGAGCCCTCTACCCCACGTTAGGAATGACAGAAAGGGAATTGAGGAGAAACCTCGGTGCTGGACAAAACGCAGAGAGGTGTGTTGTTAGAAAGGAATACTTTGAGAAGAAGATCTGTGAACAGCATCCGTAACCCCGTGCCGCTAGACAGGAAGGAAGGTGGAAACGACAACAGAGGTGAATTCCACCAGGAAGCTGCTTCCTACAAATGAAATTAATCACGTTTGGCAAATACTGTTGCATTGAAATGCGTATGACGCAAATTCCTGCCCACATTTCATAACCCTAGAGATAGATTCCGAGTCCCTTGCTATAACTAAACTGATCTAGCCGCACTATTTTAACGACCCCGTAATTGTAATTGTTTTAAAATGTAATAAAGCATACCTTTTTCATGTAAATTAATTAATTATTAATTTAATTAAAACGTTAACCCTCTCAAATCAACCATTCCAAATTCTTAGATGACAACGGAACCAGTATCGGTGTTATGAATGTGATGAGGTGTATTCAGTAGTTTGTATATACGTTACTGTAACCGTCGCTCGGATAGCGCCGACGCTGGCTGCGACTTGAATAATGCAGCGCCGGGAAGCAATAGCAAAGATTGCCGCTTCAACAATTGATGAAGTTGAAGGCAGCCAATTTAATTATCCTCTTTACAAGAAGTTCCTCTCTAAATCACTGTTGATCCAGATGCGACGCGAATGTGACACATAAATCTGACAAGTGAGTATCGATTAGCGCATAACTCTTTGCGGAATAGCTGGCGTGGGATTTGGTCGCAGGAAAGACGCATGAGGCGACAACTCTGAGCCCCCAGCTTACGGAGCGCGTCTTTCCATGATTAAACATCCCGACCCATCCCGTCCTCCACCTGTAAATAATATAAAAATGAATCATGCTCGAGGCTCCGCGAAGAACGAAAGCTTCGTGCATAAAGCATCTAGTCCCGACCCGACGCGACGCGACGCTACGCGACGTTACGCCGATATGCGTCAGCTCTTAGCTAAGCAAGCCTAGAAATGAAGGGCAAACACAGAGTATATTCCGAACATCTCTTTCAAATACAAATCTTTTTCGCGACAGCTCCGATATTGACGTACGCGAATGGAACGAAAACAAAAATCACTGCTACTTCGAGAAACTTATAGATACTGATAGATATGCCTAGGGTAATAACCGCAATAAAAGTTCCAGATTCAATATCGTCACCAACGTCGAAAGCAATTCCAATCGAATTACAGTTTCTCCTTAGAAAAAAACAGTGGTGCTACTGTTTCATGTCACAATCAGAGACGAAAAATATGCAGTTAACGTTCCAAGAGCCACGAGATCGTAAACACGACAAAATAATATGACGCGGTGATGGAATTCATAGTCACTGGCATTCACACGTCAAAAATGTGCAAAAAGGAGAATTGCATTCTCAGCAAATAAAGACCATTCTTCCTAAAGGGCTGTGATAGTGTTGGTGGGATTCTTTTAAATCGGCACCATTTTCGGCAAAAACCATCTATTTCTTTTGACAAAAAATAATAGTTTCCTTGGTGCTCCGAATTGTTTTCGATTTTAAACTACAGACTATTAAAAAACAATAGAAGTGAGTGTTCGGTCTCAGTGGAAGTCACGATACCGTAGTATTAAGGATAGAAACAGTATTTTAAGAATAGATCCACGAATTAGAAGCAGCCTGTAACGTCGCGTTAGGGTGTGTTTGAAGTGCTTATATTTGTTCAATTTGGGGAAAAGAATAAGGATGAGTTCAGGATATCATTGTAAGCCAGAGAGAAGAGAGTGGGGTTATGGTTGGAGAGAGGTTAGGAAGATGGTTGCCAGGGCAACTAAACATTGTATTGGTTATGCTGGTTTTAAATATTGGTAAATGTTGACAGCAATTGAATTGTGAAGCCTATGAAAAATTTATAAAGAAAGTGAGACGTTGCTCCTATTTATAAAGAAGAAATATATGCATGGAATAATGAAACGTAAGTTGGAGTTACGTTTAGCAATTAAACTAAAGTTGTGTGAATATCAATAAGCTGTCGACTATTTGATGAGTAATGGTTGAATAATGAGAATAATATTAGCAGTGTGTGAATGTAATGAGGGAAGCGTTACACATTGCCGAGGTTAAATACATCCTTGCTATATCAGCTGATTGCCCTGAAAAAATGTTCTTAATCGGGCGGTGCTCATAGATGGAATTAATAAAAATAATCATAATTATAAATAAACTTGAAGCAAAGAAAGAAGGTGATGTTAATAATATTCGAAACATTTCATGACTAATAATAATGTTTCCTGTTCGTTATGTAATTTGGTAGAGGCGCCTGAAGTTTCTTAAAAGTGTGACGTCATCTATGGTATTAAACCTTCATACTAAAGTAAAGTAGCAGCTTACCTTTGAAAATCGAAAATATAAATTTTTGTAAAAAAAATTTCTTAAGTATGACACTTCAAAATAGACTTAAAACATTTTTAATAATAATCGATAAACAGAGGAACGTTTAGAGGAGGAGTACGAGGACCTCATTGACTCCTAACTGAAAATTGGGATCAAACTGGGCTTAACTTCTGTTTTAGTAAATTTTATATTGATTTTTATTTATTTAATTTTAATGAGGTACGTCATGCCTTTGGAAACCACTGCCCCTCTATACACTACCCTTTATGACGAACTATGTAAAATAAAATTTTATTCCATGTGTCGGAGCTCATGCTCTGCTTCCCGCTTTTCCTTTTATGTTCTTTATGGGTCTCAGCACTCGGCAATAGTCAGCCATCATCAAAGCACTCCATTTTCCTTGGTACCTCCTTTCTATTTCTTTGATAACAATGAAATCTCTCGCCCATTTATTCGCTAACAGCGTCCAAATTTTCAGGAAAATAATCCAAATAAACCTTCAAGTTTATGGAACAGCCTAATTTTTTGTACTTCTACACTATGTACTCAACTATTCATTTCTCATTGCCCAGAAATTTGGTTAAAACGTCTTTGAATATCCAACATGAACCCAAAAAATTTTACAGCTTCCTTAAGGGACTTTTAGTGGGAAGTAGGGGGAGGGTTTCCAAGGTATTTCTTCAAAACTAAAATAAATAAATAAAGAATACAATGAAATAGAAAATTAGATTCATGCATACCACTTTTCATTAAAAATTAAGGGGCCAATGAGCCCCCCCCCCTCTTCCGCACTCCTCGTCAGCCCACTCAAATTTTGGCATAGTACAAGTACAAATAATAATAATAATCATTTTAAAAAAATGTTTTAAGTCTATTTTGACGTCTCTTATTTTCTCAATTTAATTTTATAATTTTCAAAAAATTCTTTGGCGTTGGAAAAAATGAAGGTTTATTTGGATTTAGCGCTGAAATATATGTAACAATAAATTACTAATTAAGAAACAATCGCAATCTTTTTAAGAACCAATTTTGTATGAATGTTATATTAAAACCAGCTGTAGATTACAATTATAGAAGAAATTCGTTCAGCGAAAGTATGCAGGATGAAAAAATTTAATTTTTTTTTATTTGGATACGAATAAATGTACAAGAAAGACTATTTCGAAATGTACCCTGGTAATTAAGGACGAGGAGTGTACAGGCTGCTGTGAAAAGAATAAGTTTCCATCAATTGATGATTGGCGAAAAGTAATAATTTCGTAAATCGGCATTTGCGAGACGAAGAGGGACGATGAGACACGGCGAAGGCAAAGGCGAAGGCGAAAGTCATTCATTAATTAACATCGGAGGAAGAAGCCAGCGCGGCAAAACAAACACAGGTACGGTTTTCATTCCATTTGTTTGCGCATTAATTTTACACAGCTCCCGCTTTAGAAAAATAGCGCTCACAGGTCGCCAGTGGCTGTGACTTAATAAGTTGCACGCGGGTAAACACAAACCGCTTTCTTCACTTCGAAAGGAAAGCGTCGAAATTTCAGCAACAACAGCGGGGCGCCCAGAACAAACAGGCTTATCAAGTAACAGCGTTCGCCGCGTTCCACTTACAATAACCGTCGATCTCGTCGTTTACAAATATTTTAGGACGCGCAGTGGTTAGCGGGGCAGTGCGACGGCGACGGCGACGCCGACGCCGACTCCGACGCCGACGTCTTAGGCGCAGCGTGCATATTTCATGGGCCTGACCGCGACGTGCTCGAGCTGCTTACTCCTACTCTAACTCAAGACCAACTACGGCCAAGTTCCACGGAAACACCACACGCCTCACGACACCAGCTTCATTGTTTCGGATACAAGAAATACTCGAACTCACCGAATAAATCCCCTTGATAGAGAGAAACCTACGCAAAGTTCACGCTAAGAACAAACCCCACGACGCACTTCATAAAAGAACTTCTTGAATTCGCAGTGGCCTTCAAATTCATCTCGATTAGGACGCAAACTGGAGGGGAAGGAGCAGATAGCTAATAGTTTTACAAGTATTACTGAAAATTCTAACGCAGCGTATTAACAAATAAATGCATTACGTGATATTTACAAGAATTGGGTATCTTGAATAGCGAAGACGATATCATACTAAAGTTATGAGTTATGTTTGGAATTTAGTAGCTAAAGCCACTACCACAGTTCCCAAATTTAATTTAGGAACATAAAGAAAGTATTCATCGTTATTACAATATCTGAACGGTGTTCCTTGGCACTTGATGAGAGCATCAGTGGTGCTGCAACAGTTGTAAGAGGAACTGGGCTCATTGATGCCAATGTCAGGAACTACAACAGGTACGGTCAACTAAAATAGCTCTGGGGGAACTGGGAAAAGATTTTCGGTACATCAACCGCTGGAGCACGAGAATTGTCAAGCATTAAAAAAATTTAGGGTGAAAGGCTACATGAGGTGGCAACTCCCCTTTAATACTATAGGAAAGGATTTTATAGGGAGGATGCGGATGAGAGATCGAGGCAATCAAGGGTTAACTAGCCAAATGTCACTACGCCTGTAATAAAACTAGTTAATTTTCACAAATGAGCATTAAGTCCCAGCCTATTTTAAAAAAGCGAATATGCTGATGTAATTTATAACACCGAAGAAGGTGGTTGAGTGGAGTTGCCATGCTAAAATGAATATGTAACATAAAAAGTTATATTAAATTATTTATGGCAATAAAAGAATATCCATTCCACCAATTAAATGATAAAGAATGTCTGTGTGATATTGCGTGACTCGTCGACATAACTCAGCATTGGAATGACTTAAATATGAAACTTCAAGGAAAAAGCCAGTTTATATAGAACATGTTTGATAAAATTAAAGCGTTTGAAATTGGAACAAACATCTGTTTACAAACAACATGTCACATTTTCCAAGCTCGAGAAAAGACGAACCTTTCAGGAACATGAAGTTGTGCCCAGAAAATTAAAAAAATTACTAAGCGAATTTGAATCGCGATTTAAAATATATAGAGTGGCTAACAGTATTCTTAATTTTAATAAGTTTTTCCTCGCATAGACGTGCAAACAATTCTTATTTATGGGTTTCTTATGAGCCATACTCTTCTCCCTTCCGATACTATTAAAAGGGAGTTGCCAGTTTCTGGATCAGTCTCATGTAGCCTGTTACTTCCAACTAGGATTAGGGACTTATATTCGGGTGACTCCATTGTGTGTCTATGCAATATAATTTAATACAAATTTCGGTTATCATGGCAGATGGCTATCATTTCAATTTGAGGAAAGTGTGAAATCATTGTGTCAATCGATTACAGAGAATGGAACCATCGTTTCCACTATTCGTGAAGCAATATTCAGAAATTGAATATAGAAACGATACAATCCTCAGAGAATAACTGAGTACCTAAAATTAGCAATACGGAAAAGTGAAGGGGATTGACGGGAACAGGCAAGAAAGTAATATTGAGGGTTGCGCAGGTTGAGCGTACCTCGGGCCGTTCCCTGGTTGTACACGAAATTATTGTAAACAGGTAATCATTTGTAGCCGTCGGAGGCTGAAAATGTTGGTTTGCGCTTGTTTGTAGCTCTCTGGGACGAGAGTCTGGCTATTATTCGGCTGTTTGGGCCGGCAGCTGCTCTAAGCGACTTTGGAGCGTCTTGTGGTCCGAAGTGTCGTAAAAGCCGCGCGCGTCTTCCCTGGACTTGGATTAATTTTCGGTGGCTGGATGTGTACGGCGCCTTGTTAATTAACACCATTCTTAGCGCTTAACGACGCGCCAGATTGGCCTGAAACTTCGCCAATCTGCGCCAATATGGCAGCCATATCTGCGCATCCCTCTCCGCCCCCGCCTCCGCTGCGTTCACACACGACACGCGTGCCTCGTCGCTCTCAATTCACAACGCCGTTTATTACCAGACGACCCGACACCTACGGCATTACGTAAGACCTACTCCAAGGATATTGTCGTTTTCCCCTTGTCCAAGTAAAAGTTTTTTCGTCTTCAGGGAAGAAGATCAAACAAGAGTCCAATTACTCCTTAAAGAAATAAACATACTGAATTCAGGCTATCGTATCTACCCTTGATATTGATACGCCGTTGTCAAGATCCGAATCCGAGACTACCCGAAGGATGTTTCCATCGTCGCCACATTGGATCGAGTGGCGTCGTTACAAAAGCGACAGCCACATTTGTCACATTCGCAATCTGCGCCACTGCACGCTCGCGCTATGTATTATTCCTTATATACTTGCTACGTCAACCATTTCAAAACGTTGTTATAGCGCACTTTAAATTCTTATTTCCTACTGTTTTCAACAAGTTATAAATGTATTAACTTCTGTGAGTATCTTTACTCAGCACTGAGGCCGAAGGAAAACAACTTAATAAGTTGAACAAATAACATGATGTTTCCGTTTATTGACAAACAAAATTAAATTGAATAATACGATAACAGGAAAAAATTAAGTAACCAGACCTCAATATAAAACAAAATAAAATAATTTCCGACCTGTTGTTTCAGACAGTTTTTATTTTTTTATTCAAACCACGTTTCGGTGCATATTCGCACCTTCTTCAGGTAAACCTCCTTACAAATCTGTGAAATACATATTTCAATTTGAATATAAACTTATACATAGCCATATATATAAAGGAATTGATTAACTAACAACTCACCCAATTATTGATTTAATATTCAATATAAAACAATTACATAAAAATTATAAATAAAAAATCCGACCAATATGTACCAAAAAAATATTGATATTTATTTAAGACCTCTACACTGTTACGTCAATATTTGTGGACTTCATCTCATGACTGATGAGCGAAATGCCCTAATCCACTGAATGTAAGAAAATGACAAATAATTTACACAAAATTTACGATACACTCTTCCTACAGTAATATAATTTTTGTATTATATTAATTATCCGCATGTGCATTGGTTTAAGTTTATTTAATAGAAAGCTATACTTTTTGAATTTTAAATAAATATTTTGCAATAAAAATTATAATTATTTTTTAACTTCTTGTCTAGTTACCTGTTGGCACAAATATGGACGAAACGTTGTGGCTTTCTTAAATAATTTTCAATATTGTTTGCTGACAAATTGGCTGGATTTTTTATTTAGATTTAAAGATGTCAGATTATTTTATTGAATTTCATAAAAATGTTAACTGTAATTTTAGAAAGAAGCATGCACATGTCGTTTACCTGAACTTACGAAAACCAGGCGAATTTAAATATAGGCGTAAAAGAAGTTCTGTTTCATGAAACATATAGAAACAGTGTGCACCGGTCCTAAGCAGTTCCTGAACAGTAAGAAACAATACAGTGGAAAACATGCAGGGTTATTTACGTTTACGTATCAAAACGTTTAGTAAAATTAAAATAAACTTGTAAGAAATGTTGGAAAAAGTTTGTTTGAGCCAATGATCTCGAAATTTAGAGACGATTATGGCCGAAATTTACTTTTGTGACGTTACAATTGTGACAATATTTCTAATTGAAATAAATTGATTTGAGAAGTGGAATGGATGTCAGTTTTAAACTTGAACCAAACTTTGTAAGTTTCATCTTAATGTATTTTGGACCAAAACGCTAAGTTATTCTGCAACACTGACTCTGTTGCAAAACGAGTTAATACTTGTGCCATATACAGAAAATTAAAAAATTAAATTATATAAGCATAAATTATGAAAACAAAACAATTAATATATAAAAATTTCCAACAGTTCCAATGTCTTTAATAATGATAAAAAAATTACTAGCCAAATGCTCGATTCCCAACACTGCGAAGATTAAAATTATTAGGCCTTCAACCTGTAACAACCCTACAACAGCTTCCGATTAAATATAGTTCGTCTTTCTTTATGTAAGGCAGAGTATTCAATCGTAAGGTTGGATGCCTGCATGCAACACCTCTAGTGCAAATAATATTTATAATAATTATTATTTATTCCACTGCCCTACTTCCATCTAACAGTACAAGGAAGTTGTTGTTTACTTCCCTGTGATTAGTTTAATATCGCAGATTACGTCACACTTATTAGAAATTTCAGACACTTCAACTTTTATCACGAACAGGAACCACAATGCATAGATTCATTATTACTGCAATAGAATATTATTAACTCTATCTACTTTCGCTGCTTCAAGTGTACCTATAGCTATGACAATTTTTATTAATTAAATCTCTGAGCGCCAACTGGCAAACCTGGAAATCAGCTGATAGAGCAAGGATGTATTTAATCTCGGCAATGTGGGACGTTTCCCTAATTATATTCTCACAATGCTAATATTATTCTCATTATTCAACCATTACTCATTAAATACTCGAATTCAACAGCTTATTGATCTTCACATAATTTCAGTTAATTGGTAAACATAACTCCAGCGTACGTCTCATTATTCCACGCATACATTTCTTTCTAAATAGGAGTAAAGTCTCACCTACTTTATAAATTTTTCGTAGACTTCACATTTCAATATCAATCTATTGCTGTCAACATTTACCAATATTTAAATCCGGCAGAATCAATATAACTCCCCTCTCTTCTAGCCCCCCTCTCTCTCTCTCTGGGTTACAATGATATCCCGTACTCGTTCTTATTCTTTTCCCCCAAAGGAACAAATATAAACATTTCAAAGTAAACATAAAAATTAAATGATTTTAACCAAGTCGTAAATGGACTGGTTCCAAATACACGACTGTATTTATAAACGTCCTTTCCCGTGTCTTGTGTCGATGCGACAACAAGAGAATAAATACAGTGAAGTCTGTACAGTACATGAAAAATGGAGGGAGAAGCAGTGGTAGTTTGCTTGGCGTGTGTTATTAGGAGCCGCAATCGCGGTTTCGACACGCGCCTGCTTTCAAATGCAACAGCCATGCCGCTAATTACGTTTCAGACAAAACGCTTTTCAGCGTGTGTTGCAACAACGAAAACGATGAGATACCGGACAATCGCGCTATTTGTTACATTAGATGCTTGAGTAAATACCTCTGGCGGACGCCGTTTTATATTTATCGAGGCGGACCAATAGCAGTTAATGCGGAAGGAAATTTCGGGGCAACACAACTAATCTAAATATTTAGTGTAGTCTTTACGGAAGCAGCCACCCAAAGTCAACAGCTGGAACAATGCACGACGCTTCTCGTAATAGGATTTACACAATAACAACAAACACGATGCTCATAAACACGTGCGTCATATTAATCCTGCGAGTCCTGCATGGCGCGGAATAGCACGGAATGCTGGGCTACACTTCTTAGAACGTTTCACACCTCGGCGACACCAAATATCCTCCAACAACCACCAAACTCACCGTGTATAAACAATTACCCTCTTAAAGAATTCCTCTTTCCGTAAAGGAAAAATAATCTTATGTAGAAGTCACTACACACTAAGCGGTGATAAAACTAAACGGTAATTCACAATAAGGACAACAAAGAAAATGATTATTATTAATAACTCTACTTCATAAGCAACACAACTAAAAAAAATACGTTGGGACTACGGGCAGATTTTAAATTTGCTTAAAATCACATTAATTATTAAGTTTATCTCAATCATACAACATAGCAATGTTGTCCTCAACCCACTTTGTCATATTAATGCAAAAAATACTCGCCAATTTCAGACTTCGTTGGGCGTGGTGCTGACTTGTATGGTTTCTGCATTCTTGACATTCTTTCCAACTTTTCGGAACTTTAAGATGACGAATGGTGCCATCATCAGTACTCTATATATTTTAATATAATAGATAACGGGTAAAAACTTGAATTGAAATTAAATAGTGAAAATTTTGTATAAATAAATTAAAATACTGTAAATTATTAGATAAATAATAGTAAAGCGCCCCTAGCAGAAAAAATGTAAACAATTGCAGTCATGTGACGAGATCCTGTGTTTAGATATCAGGCGTGTTACGTGAAGGAATAATTATGTCCGTAAGGACGAATGTTCCCCAATTATATTATTGTGTAATTTAGAGTGTGAATATTTTTAAAGAGGGCAAATAATGATGTATAAATACTAAATAAATATCGTATTTAGGGGTGTATACGCCGCTATTATTTTACGAAAAATATGTAGGGGGATTTTAAAACATTGTGTAGTTTATATCCGTTTACTAGTATTTTTTAAAACATATTTTACAACGTATTGAAACGTCATTTAAAAAATAGTTTGTCACATATCATCTGCTTGACACTTCATCACTCTCATTGCCGCTGTCAGATGATTCGCAGAACAGAAAAAGATATTGTCAACAAATGCTCCAGAATTTTGATAAAACTTGTCAATTCCGGTGTGAACACGGCTTTAGGAATGAATAACATTGCCACGTTTCGCAGAACGAAGCTACTGTGAGTCTGCAATGGCATTCAGGAAAAAAAAATATATTTCCCCATTCATAGTTTTCAAACCACTGTTTCGGCGTATCTTCTAAGAAGAAGTATACACTAGGTCGTCCAAGGATTGTGTTTGGCGTCTGGATCTTGGCTGGTTTGAATATTGTCGGATTCCTAACTTGATGGCAGGAACTTAAAGGAGAAATAGTGGTCGTGGTCGCCATCTTTCTAGACTTTGTACGCTGTTTCAAATAAACTCCGTACTCAGGTGGCAGGTGTTAAAGTCGACGACTTCTAGTGGGACTCCGTTTTGATTTACCTGGCGTCTCCACCTGTAATGAGTAATAGAACTCGCAGGTTTTATAAAACACTTGACACACAGGCACTGACTGTCCCTCGCTCGCAGCAACAACACAACCTCAGCTACAATCCAAAGGTTTTATAGATAAAGACGTTCCTACCTCCGCACCAAAACAAAAATAAAAATTTACAAAACAATCGTCCGACCAGCCCTCCTTTACGGATGTGAAGTCTGGGGTGCAGCCTGCAAAACCCTAATAGAACGGGCCCAGGTTACGCAAAACAGATTCCTCCGTATAATCACCAAAGCCACACAAAAACCCAAGACCTCCACCAAGTAACCCAAACCGAAAAAATTTCAGACCGCATCAAAAACACAACTAGAAAATTCTATGAAAACTGTAAGAAATCTAAATTTAAAACAATACAAAATCTAGGGCAAATTAACAATGCGCAATCAAAATTAATGGCTAATACAACATCCAGATAAAACTCCAGTAAATTCATATAAAAATGTATATAAATCCCACAACCTAACGGGACCGCAAAACCAATCCTAAAAAAAATAAAAAAACTTCTAAAAGAGCCCAGCCAGCTCTCACCATATCTTTAGGCACGTCAGGGTAACACAGTTAAAGAAAATGTCATACAAAGTCGTGGGCAACAGCCCGAAACTTAAATTTTTAAATGAGGTACGCCCTCACACGAAAACAGCGAAAAAACACCTACAACCGCTAATGTCATTGTAATTATGATAAAACTAAAATAATAACAATGAATGTAGCGTTATAACCCCACATAAGTTGCCTAAAATTCAGGTGCAGCTTATACAGCCTAAATACGGCAAAACAGTAAAAAATACGAACTTCTACGTTGTTGGTAAAACATCAAGACAAAGTGTTTTTCAATAAGGGCGGTCGATGTTGAAATGTAATAAAACGAGCTGTGTGTGAGGTATTAGCGGAATTCTTTTTTTTTTTTGAAAGGTCCGTGTATGCCCTTTCAATTTAAAATACGAATTCGTTAATACTTCACACGCAGCTTGTTACAGTCCATTTCAACATTGACTCTATATAAGATACTTCACGTATTATCCCGCATCTGATATTAAAATACTAACAAGAAGAACCTACATTACAATATAAAAACTGACTCGCCCAACGGAATCCACACTAATGCAAGAATAAAATGAATAGTTTTAATGCTTTTATGTCTTTACTTTAAGGAAGTGAATTATTTATGCAAAAATAAGCATGTGAGATGTAAACTGCTTTTTTTTGTTTGTTTATTAAGAAATTTACAAGCTATTTCATTTTGAACATTAAGAAAATTAGATAAAGTAAATAAAATTAGGGTAGAAGTGGACCAGTGACCACGATCCGAATGAAACAAAATGATATGTGAATGCAATAAAATTAAACTTCAGAGGTCTGTTGGCCGCTTCCTCTTTAATATGTGACGTGTTGCTAGTTAATTTGCTAAATGGCTGACCTCTTCGTTATGGTGTCCTGGAAAATTTTGACGATAATTAGTGTTGAGTCTGTGTATTTCATCTTCTATAGTAGATCTCATGTATTATTTTGTTGCTCACGAACCAGGGTTCGTTTAAGATGGTACGAAGGATTGTTGACTGAAGACGTTGAATAATTTTTTAATTCGAAGGCTTGGTGCACCCCCATAGTTGGATCCCATATGCCCATACGGGTTTAATAATGGATTTATATAAGAGTATTTTGTTTTCTGTTTTCAATTTGGAATTTCTGCAAAGTAGCCAATTTATTTGGCGAAGCTTATTCTTGATATGATCCCTTTTGGATGTTAAATACGGTTCAGAGTCCAATAGTAGACCAAGGTATTTGACTTCATTGATGATAGCTAATGGTGTATTATTTATTGAGACAGTAAACGTCTATTGATTGCACTTTGAAATAATTACAATTTTTAACTGCTGTGTCCAAGCTCCGCGCCATAATTTGAGAAAACTTCTAGTAACGCTGATTCACTCTATTCCACGGCAGTTTTTTAAAAGTCTACCAAGTCGAAATTTTCTATGGTAATCTCTCGTTTGTTTGTTCAAAACAGTACTTCAACCAATTATTTGAAATTGATGTCACAGTATTTGTTTTTCCGTTTTCTTGCTCGCTGAAGTCAATATTTTGTTGAATTGAACGTAAACACAATAATTTAATGAAAACCTCATCTCGTGAAATGACGTATTAGCTATAATTAAAGTGTGATGGGTAAATAATGCCGCGGAGCTTGCCCACAGCAGTTAGAAATCGGTAATAAAACATACACAGCAAGATAACAATTAGCAGTAATAATAAGTTGTGAGAGTGAGGGACTGGAGGCTTTCCCGGTGAATTTGTTGAATAAACGCTTCTGGGGTACGAATGAGCCAGAAAGTGTAAGTTGGCGGAGTAAACAAGCTTTGTCATATGACAAGTCGCGGAATCCGCAAGCAGGCGCAGGTACGGGCCCACGTCGAAAACAATATAATTGTAAATGTGGTGGCTTCCGACGGGAAAATATACCGAAATACGCGAAATAAGCCGACATCTTTGCCTTTTCCGGGAAGGCGGGGGCGGCCAAAGCGCCGCGAGAAGCAACGAATATTTATCGCCGTGTTTGTCCTGTAATGCAGATGTAGCTCTAATGGGGCTCCGGGGCGCCAGTGTAAACAAGTGCTAAACAATAAATGCGGCGATTAATCATCAGATGAGCATTAGTATAGTGAGAAGTAAACACATCCATTTCGCGGAGTAAAATATCGGCCGACTCGAAACGTAATTGATGCGTCGCAATCGATATCGCGGCCCGAGGACCAACGCGTGTCGCGTCGCGTGTTTCCGTTGTAATTGCGGGCGAAGGCGTGTAATTCGGTTAGCGTTATCTGACGACGGCGACGGCGACGACGACGACGATGAGACGGTATTTGTGCGAGGGATGCGGGGGAGGGAGGGGGGAGGGGGAGGTTATATATTATGTGGCAGGAATGCGCGAGCGAGGACGTATCGCGCTCCTCCACTCTTGTTTGCGGCCGGCGACTGTTTAATCACGGGACTTGTATACGCGGCCGAAGCTTCTGTGTAATTTCCGTTTCCAAAGGCCATCCAAGTTATTTACACCGGCCGGGTAATGAGTAGCGGTGAAGGCCGCTCAAATCTTACCTAAGCCGGGCATAAATTCGCCACAATACAGCGCAGTTTCTGGGATTGTTTTCGGGATTAACACCGGAGCCTGGAATCACTCACACGGCCCGGCACAAAGCACGAAATACGGCCACGCTTTATTCTAAGTATTCATTAAAGTCGAGAGCGCTTTTCCAAAAATATATATTTAATTTGTAAAGGGGTGGCCTTAACCGGGCCGCGGCCGGAGCACAAAAGGGAAGGTCGAGCTTCGATTCTCGAAAGCAAACGGCTCGCGATCTAAGTCCAGCCGCAAATCTCATCCATTTGTCTTTCATATTTCTACGCAGTCGTTAACCACTTTTACAGTCTGTCCCAATTGTTGAGCGAAATGTCGAGAAGTTATCTGAATGTCAAAGAATATTCAACAGCTTTAATAAGTCATCTTCCTTCATATATATAATGTTCACTGACAATTTCGCAGTGCTATTGGTCGTGGAATCGAAGCTAATATCAATTAACACTATCAGTATATCTTTGTATAGCAGATATTGTCGGGAACAGAATCAGTGCACTTTATATGTATAACAATAATAATCGATGAATATTGTGAACAGCCTATAGGGTTGGTCGATCATGTTTTATCGCTAAGTTTTATGCCGACGTTTCGCTCTACTGCTCCAAACTTCATGAATGCCAAGTCGAATGCGTCTCGGATTTAAATTCTTATCAACTAGCGATTGCGGCTGGGTTGTTCGAGTAGCATGCATGCCCCAAGGGGTTGGGTGAGGTCCTATCCGAGCTTCAGCACTCATCTAGTTGACTTTCGTCAAACAAACTCCTGTTTATTTATTTAACATTTTTATCTTTATTTACAGTAGCATCACCTTCTACGGTTATTAGAAACTACGATAGGGGAACTCTATTTCTTTCTGTAACAGTTTCACAGCGTGTAAACACACTCCTAATATCCATGCCATTCCAGGATTCGAACCCAGAACTTCTGTGATGCGAAACGTTCAGGAAGAATGAGGACGTCGAGTCAGTGGAAAAACGATTTTTGCACGAGGACGAAACTCATCTGTAAAATTTTCTCTTGCCAATCAACAGAGGCAGCGGTTCTTAAAACGGTCTTTTAGGAAGTAAAGTTGTGTATAAAATAAAGGTTTCGGTTTTTTTCATATCGTACGAAGAGATTTTTTTATATAAATATGTAGACGACCGTTCGCAGTTATCTTTTATTGCTGGCAGTATCGTGCAACACGTAGGATTAGTTAGCTACGAATGAAAAAATTAATTTGTCTTTCATTAGACCGAACACTTGGGAGTTCCGACTGGGAAACAAAACTGTAATTGTGCAGCAGGGATGCTGAAGGGATTCGCGAACTGCGGAAAAAAGCGGCCGTACCTGAATGTTATCTCTGGGTTTCCAACCTCCAGGGGCTCCAAAGTCTCCACTCGTCCCCTACTAAACAAGATCAATTATAAATGACCATTAAGAAAACCTACGAGGGTAGTTCCATAAAAATTGATGCTAATTATTTGAACGTGTTGCCTTGACCCTTGACACTTGTCCTGCAGCTGCTTCGGACACGACAAAAAACATTCTACGAAAGTCTCGGTGTCAATAGTCATGCATTTCACGATTAATTTTGCGAGATATGTAACGTCTTTCACGCAGTGCTGCCTTCCATTAACGTGCTGCAGTATCTCTGATCTATGTAGCCTTGTGCACTTCTCAGGACAGACAAACCAGATATATCAGGTTTATTGAGCAACATGGGACAACAATCTTAGGTTTAAGTTTGATGGCTTCTCTATCATTTTTTTCTGAGCCCCATAGCTGAAACAAAAACTTACGAAGTCCATCTATAATAAACTCAACCAAACCGTTCTGCAAAAATATCCCGGAAGTTTTGCTTTCTTCCATTCGTCAAAGTCCCTGACTCAAATTTCCCAGTAGCTGACGTCAAGCATAACACTCCCTCCGCTAATGAGTATAAATACTCTGCCTCTTCCTGCTTCAAGATCATTTGGAATAACAGTCCTATACACCAACTAACCTCATGCTCCACTCGCTGGACTTTGTTGAAATCCACAACAGCGACAATATACGCTGTGGTGACCTCAAGGAAGAATTGGACGTCATGTAATGCAGAACGTGTACATGGCACATCTGAATCCGACGCATCTTTGCTAACGTGAATAAATTATCCCTCAACCTAGATAAGACTAAGTTAGTTCAGTTTAGTGCTGATGCTACTAATAGACCCGTAGAGAAGTTCTCAGCTAATGCACCTTTCCTCCGCCTTCGGATTGACGATAAATTAAAGTGGAATGATCATATAGATCTGCTTGCCGGAAAACTAAGTTCAGCTTGTTATTCTCTGAGAACACTAATGCAACACGTTGACAAAAAGTACGTCAAAATGGTTAATTCGCGTATTTTCATTCAATTATGAGCTATGGCATCTTAATTGGGGAAACTGCTCCAGGAGTAATGAAATATTTAAGTTGCAAAAGCGTGCAATTAGAATACTTTCTAGCACGAATTCTAGATCGAGTTGCAAACCTTTCTTCAGAAGTTTTCAAATACTTACTTTACCAAGCGTATATATTTATGAAATATTAAAGTTTGTAAAGCGAAACACTAATTTGTTTCAAACAAATGGCGAGTTTCATGAATACGCGACCAGAAATCGTTCAGCTCTAAGGTCGGACAAGCATCGCCTTGCTCTACACCAGAAAAGTATTCACAATACCGGGATAATGTTATACAACAGCCTTCCGCCAGAGGTTAAAAATAGTACCTACAAAATCTCCGTGAAGCAGAGTAAAACTATTCTTTTGAATGGCGCGTTTTACTCGGTACAGGATTTTCTTAATCGTCCTTCTAGTATTTAAATCAAGGTTCCTGCAAAAAGTGTTGAACGAGCTGCCTTATAAAATAGCACATCACATATCTTTAAAATTTCTATTCAGTTTTTTCTGCTCTTTTGTTTGTTTGTTTCATGTATTGCCTGGAGCTACGAAGGAAGGACAGTTTCCTGGTCCAAGTAGTTAAAACTCCATTACGTGTTCCTCAGTGTGTGCTTGTTTGTGTTTCCCAGTGTGTGTCCGTGTTGTGTTTATATTGACTTTTGTCTATATACACTTTCTTTTACTAATTTATTTTAAGTTTATTTGTCTTTAATTATGTACTTAATTTTGTTCATTTTAATTTTTAATGTAAGACGTATCCTATTTACTCAATCGAGGATTAATGGAAACAACAATAAATCTAAATCAGTCGCCAGTCGACAAAGTAAACCGTGCACTCGAACACGACGGCGAATAAAAGGAAAAGTTGTTACATGCTAGTCACTTCTTGTTCTTAGGAGGCCTCGATACAAACGTCTACGTAAAGACCAAACCAAGGACACTTCAGGGTGATCCTGAAATAGGCAACTGCTCTTTAATGGCATAGGAAGGGGATTGAAAAGGGGAATGTTGTTGACTAGGGCCCCTGGGCTACAGTTTAAGGATCCTACCCGATGTTCCAACTAAAAGAGACTGAAAGAAAATCCGTGAAAACCTGCATCAGGAAGGTAAGGCTAACGGGACGAGTTTGCTGTAAGGTCGCAGCATTCCTTCTCCGTGTGTCAACCAGGTTTAGGATGCAGTTGGCCGACTGATCCAATGAGATCAGCGGACAACTGTTAGCGTATTCCCAAGGTCTTCGACTCTAGTATATTCTCCTCCCAAAATAGATGAAAGCGTCTCGGCATGTGAGAACATTGAAAAAAATGCCCAAAGGTAAACCCCACAGTCAATTTGGGGAGAAATACCTGCTTGAGAAAGCTATCACAGGCATCTAGGGGAGAGGAAGGAATTATGTGGTCTAATATTGATGATTTCCGGTTTGACCCACGAGGCTGCCAAACGTCCCGTTCAAAACCAAATCCATTACGCCCAGGTATAGAGAAATTATACTAGCTCATGCGATATAAATCTGTAGATTGTATATATAACTACCCATTTTTCTGCAGATATTTTTCCATTCCAAATTGGAGATTGTAGTTCTCTTTTTAATACATATTTTTAATTGATTGAGCAAATATGTGTCCATTATTAAAATATTTGTCGTTTCTGCATTTGCTGACATCGACACTATTCACAAACTGTATCTACGACGGACGAAAGACTTAAATAGTATGCATGATAGAAAAATTTGAAAAGATGTTTTCGGGATTTTGGGACAGCGGTGACGATTCCGATTGATCGCAACCGAAGTAGTGAGGCGATCCGACATATCATTTCATGACTTATGGATCTAGAGTACGTTACGGCGGAAGAAACAGCTGAGAAGACAACTAATTGAATGATTCATTTAAAGCATTTGTCGCGGTAAGTTCTTGGAGACGAAGCTGTCTCAAGATGAACTCAAATGGACCGAAGAAGTTACGATGTAAAAGTAAAACCGTCGAGAAGGCGACGAGGAGGCGTCGTGGCAAATCGTGCGATTGCTAATGGAGGGATTGATGTTCTAATCTCATCCCGGACATGTTTTCTTCGTTTCATGAATCGTCTGAGGCAAAGTAGAAATTGAGTCTTCTTACATTAGGAAATTATCTTTTAGGATCTAAATTTCATAACTGTGTCAATTTTTTGATTTGATTGCATGAAAAAGTACTTTGGATGAAACACGTTTCCCACATTTGCCTCGTTCCTGCTATCAAATAAAGACGTGACGCCGACTTCATTTGGCAAAAGTTAAATGTTGAATTGATCGACTCTCATACTTATGGTCTGCAGTGGAGTGGGCCTTAATGAAGATTGTCCATTGACCGTGAGTCCTGGCCAGCTTCCGCGCGCTGTTTATCTATACACCACACCGCATTCCTATTTGCCAGACCGAAATAGCGGGCTCATTCAGCGCTAGGAGAGAGATTTCGGTCGTTTTTGTGCGTTCGGGAGCTACTTTTAGCAGCCGCAGCTCGACTCGAATGACCTTATTGAATACCCTATTATTAGGCTCTCTCATGTGATTATGTCCAAAGCTTACGGACCATGTACTCGAAATCCCCTAAACGGGTGCCAAATAGCCAAAAATTGTTCTTCCCCTACGCTCGCATATCGAAGCAATATTACGGTGATGGATAATTTTGATTGTATAAGCGTATGTGAGCGTCAGCAGGGCAGAAACAGGAAAAACCAACAACGTTCCTAAGTGTAGAGGGACCATCGATGTGAATCTTGCTAAAATGTGACGTCAACATTCTGTGTGAACACGGTAAAGTTAAATAATTAGCTAACGACCATAACTGGAATCTTCCCTCAATGAGAAACGAGAAAATGATGAGATAGACATAGGTATAAAAGGAATTTCGAATTATTGATTCCATTAGTCGTCCACTGAAGAAATAGCACAAATCAAATCTCAACAATGAACCTTACACAACGATGACAATACATCAATGAGAGAAAGGGAGACACCACACACTCACCAATAAGGACATCACGAAAAATACATCTCGAAGAAAATACAAAATAATAAAAAGTTTATCTGACATTAAATAATGAAACAGCCTTAATGTGTCAGAAAATATACCATTAAATTTTAATATGGCGTGGAACATTATGTCTCCATTTTTGAACTTTAGCGGGCAACATTTGAGGAGTTAACACTACAAAATTAATAATACAAATATTCAATAACAAATAAATCCATTATGGAAATATTAACATTATGTGTAAAAAACTTACAAATTTAGAATTTCGAGGACTATGCTCCACGACTCCTTCATACGAATTTTTTTAACCTACACTTAACAAGTGACATTACATTCCGTTACATTGTTGTGTAAAGTGGTGAATTTTGTAAAGAAAGCAAACCTCAAAGATAAAAATTAAATACATACGATAAAATACAGTTTACATATAAAATTATCTCAAGTAAAGCCTATGCATCATTCTCTGGGTCAACACGATCCTTCTATAGAATTCATTAATAAATATGTTTGGCAATAAATTTATGGCTTAAAGTTTTTTTAAAAATCATACTAATAGCTAATTACTGTACAAAACACTGAGTAGAGTTATTTCAGATAATAATAATAATGGGTAAATAGACCTTAGGGCCTGTTCCCCTACACGGAACGACGCACTGGTTGGCCACCAATGTCTATAACCCTAAATTCTAACTTATTAGGTTCCTTCTGTATCAGTTAATAACGAGTTTCCTTAACGATTAAAACATTGTTGCGTCTACACTAGAAAAGTTTCAATTTCTAAATGTAATTGGAATGGCGGTAAATGTAATCACGGAAGTCTTTTTTCTGCTGTGTGTGCGATATGCAGGGAAACCCTCGTCCCTAAAAGAAATTACGAGCGGGAAAGCATAAAGCTGTTTCAAATCACACAAAGAGCACGACAGTAAATCAGTTTAAACTTGTGGGAGCCGAAATACTTCTGAAGAGTTGGTTCCGATTTGGAAATTGGGAAACCTTGCACGTTTTTAACGTTCGAATGTCCATGAGAAACGATTCTTATCGGTGCCTTTTATCGTTTGGTACTGTTTAGCTGTCGGAGGCGATTGTTGGCCGACAATACAGTTTTGTGTCGTGCGATGACGCCAATCGGTTATTTTTCCGGAGAAATGTGAGATTGAGGTTTCGGCGTGACTCTTCACCACGTACGTGCTCGGAGTATAAATAACGGACTCGTATTTGTAGCTCTTTGTCGACATACATTAGCCAAAATTAATAAACATATAATATTTATTAACAGTACGAGTTTCTTAGCTGCAATTTTAAAATTATTTCTGTTGCTTTTCCTTTAATTTGAATTACCGTCTTTGTGCGCTTTGATGCTCCAAGATACTTTATAAGTGGACTGAAACATATTGAACTTGTGTAAAAATTGAATTAATGAAATGAGGTAGAAAATAGGTGACAGAATCGGGAATAGAACCCGCTACGCCTATGAGCCACACTACCGACATCTGTACACATACCTGAATGTCAAGTATATCATCAGTTTACTATTCACATTCTTTCATTGCGTAATTTGTAGAACATATTGAATCGTATTTCTTCCTTTTCAAGTCACCAAGTATTTGAGCTGAGCTTCGAATAAACATTTCTGTTCAATATTTGCAATAATTACTACAGCAACCCTGTCTTTTAATAATCGAGTTGGATTTAATAATTCTACTTTTGTCTCCCAAACTGAACTTTATTTAGTGGTTATGATTCAGAGAAATATCAGGAACGCATTCCTTTTCTGGATGGCCCAACATCCTAAATCATCTTCAATACAGTCACGTTCTTCTATGGAAGGTCTGATTATCATAATATAATATGATGGCAGCACACGTATGAGTAGAAAATAACGGCGAGACCCACCAATTGTGTTTATTTTATATTTTTCTGGGTCCTGAGAAACGACACGTTTATTGATGATAATTATTAATTAATTTTCGATGTTTGCATCACTTCGTTTTCTACCCATCGTCTATGTGGCACTGTTTCTACTTCGTATTTTCATTTCATCTTTGTTTACTTCATCTTCTCCACGTCACAATCAATGGAATAACCAAGAAACGTCTCCACAATTCACATCACTCGATTTTCAATTAAATTGAAGGAATGGATACGAGAAAAATATAAATATAAGATGACTATGAAAAACCAGCAGAAAGCTTCTATAAATGATGACAAGGTATATATAATAAAAAATTCTATTACATTGCTGGACTCAAGGTTTTAATTAATCATTAATAGTTAAATTAATATGACATTTTGAAAATAAACATCAAACAGCTAATTAGTCAGATTTTTATATAATTAAATAAATTATATATAACGCCTCGTTACCATTTTGGGGCTTCTTCAGGTAAATCAATACGCGATCAATTTTTTATGAAGTTAAATTTGGAATGGTTGCAAATACAGAAGACTGAAGGTACAAATCGGGAAATTTTTTCTTCCTCCACTGCGTCCAGCGACGGTTTATCCGAAATTAACCTGACATTGTGGACGAAACGCTGTTTATGTGTTCAGAGACTACGATAAGTATTCAAATCTCAGCAGAAAGCCACATCCTCTAGTGTTCGGAATATATTACCCGCTCTAGGAATACTAATGTTTCAATTCACAAGCTAAATCTTTCATCTTTATTGTAACATTCAATGTTTTATTTTATGAGTCGCGTTTAAAGAGTCTTGTATCAAAGTACGCACCTGATTCATTTTGTTATGACGCACCTGTTACAGTCAGGAACAAATTACGTTGCAAAATCAAACTAACTGCAAGGAATCAGCGTCATTATTTGATCCGCAATTTAGAAAAAGTGCCGGCGATACAGCGATCACTAGCAACGGGACATAATCACGCAACTACTGCTAAAGGTTAGTGTCGACCAAAAATGTAAAATTACATTAAATGAATTAAAACCCGTCCAGGTCGACTTCACGCACCACCTCTGAGAATAAACGGAACCATAGTGCCATATGAAAATAAAGCAAAATATCTGGCAATGACGCTAGACACTAAATTAAGAACACGTGAAGAAGAAAAGAGACGACATCAACGAAAAATACCGCCAACAAAGATGGCTCCAAACTGTCCCGATGTAACAAATTGATATTCAAATTATTAAGCCTTCACGGCTTTATGGTATCAAGCTTTGGGCTTGTGCTAAAAATACTAATATTAAGAAGGTCTGGAGCTTCCAAAGTTTTACGTAAATGGTTCACGAAACACTGACATCCGTCAATGAAGAAATTAAAATATTTGCGGGGAAACATGAAGTCATCTAAGTACGGAAGGTCTTCAGTTAGCGAAGACTTAAGAGGACCAAGCTATTTGAACTCACTTCAATGCACCCTAGCGAGCGAAAAGCGAAGTTTCAGAACAATCAATAAGAATTAAATCATGTCCTTGGACTACATTTATCAGATAAGTACATAGCTTTAAGAATAAACAATGAAAACTTAATGGTTGGTCTTTTCGAGCAGTTTTAATATGTAGAACACCAATCGGGGAGAGGGGGGGAGGGTTGAAGAGTAAAAATAAATTGTTTTTGCTTATATCATGTGATTAAATTAATTATTTTTGTGTAGTAACGGAGTCGAACCGGAACATAGAATGTATTTTTAAAAATCTGACTGATTGGCTATTTGTTGTTTATTTGGTGACTTGAGATTTCACATTTGGCTCCGTGGACCGGGGTGTCAAAGTTACAGCAGCGAGATGTGTAACGTGAAGCTGAAACAACGCGACACCTCCAGGACCTGAGAGCTGTTTGCAGAGGAACTCCCAACTTTTCTCCCGCACGTAACGGTCAAGATAAACAAGTAGAGAAGCAATTAAACACGTCTTTCCAGCACAGACACAGAATCAATCTGCGGCTGCGGCCCCAACACGAAGTTCGAAAATCACTAATAATAAATTCCGTGTAAAGATCACGATACTTTACGGCAATTAAACAGAAATTATGCCTTTTGAAGTTTCTAGTGTGCTTCGCACGATTATGATGTACACAGCAAACCGAACGCAACACGTTGACAAAAAGTACGTCAAAATGGATTACTTCGCGTATTTTCGTTCAATTATGAGCTATGGCATCTATAATTGGGGAAACTGCTCCAGGAGTAATGAAATATTTAAGTTGCAAAAGCGTGAAATTAGAATACTTTCTAGCACGAATTCTAGATCGAGTTGCAAACCTTTCTTCAAAAGTTTTCAAATACTTACTTTACCAAGCGTATATATTTATGAAATATTAAAGTTTGTAAAGCGAAACACTAATTTGTTTCAAACAAATGGCGAGTTTCATGAATACGCGACCAGAAATCGTTCAGCTCTAAGGTCGGACAAGCATCGCCTTGCTCTACACCAGAAAAGTATTCACAATACCGGGATAATTTTATACAACAGCCTTCCGCCAGAGGTTAAAAATAGTACCTACAAAATCTTCGTGAAGCAGAGTAACACTATTCTTTTAAATGGCGCGTTTTACTCGGTACAGGATTTTCTTAATCGTCCTTCTAGTATTTAAATCAAGGTTCCTGCAAAAAGTGTTGAACGAGCTGCCTTATAAAATAGCACATCACATATCTTTACAATTTCTATTCAGTTTTTTCTGCTCTTTTGTTTGTTTCATGTATTACCTGGAGCTACTCCAGAGGGAAGGACAGTTTCCTGGTCGCAGAGCTCCAAGTAGTTAAAACTCCATTGCGTGTTCCTCAGTGTGTGCTTGTTTGTGTTTCCCAGTGTGTGTCCGTATTGTGTTTATATTGACTTTTGTCTATATACATTTTCTTTTATTAATTTATTTTAAGTTTATTTGTCTTTAATTATGTACTTTATTTTGTTAATTTTTAATGTATGACGTATCCTATTTCCTCAATCGAGGATTAATGGAAACAACGTTACTGCGAATATTCAAAAATAAAAATGTAATGAAGAATGCGTCATTACCTCATACATTTTTTTTTGTTTTAAGTATTTCGTTGGCAAAGTCATCAGCAAGAAAATATATAATAAAGAAACACCTTCTCCGGATTGAAATTTAATGACCGTGATGTCTCCTGCTGCTCGGGCTCGGATAAACCAAGTAGGTCCACGTCTCAAATTGTTGAGGTCTCACGTAGCTTTTCTCTGACCTGATGAGACGTACAGAGTTCCTTACTTTCCGATGCTTCAGACCTGTGTTTCAACTAGCTTTCCTAATAAGTTTATAATTTCACTCGTTCAAGCAATTCCGTAACGTCATTATCCTCTTTAGATAGAGGTTGGCTAAAGAACCGAGAATCGATTCAACAGTCGTTTCTTATAAAAGAATCGTTCTCTAAAACGATTCAGTAGATAGAGTTACGGTTCACAGTTCAATTCGCAGAGTCGTGAGTGAGTTACTTGAGTCGTTGAGTTGTAAAGAAATTGCTTGAGTCGTCTTGAGCGAGCCTCTTGCCTGCCGGAGTCAGCTCGCGACTTAAGATTCCACTCATGTTATGAATCAATAAAGTAAAATAATAAATTAATAAAGAATAACGAAAGTGATAGGCATAATTCATTTAACAGAAAGAATTATAAAGTATTAATTATTGCTAAAATAATCACGACAAAAACTTAATTTTGATTTGTTATTGTCACAACTTCTGTGTACTCATCGTTAACATATTATTCCCAGCGTTTTTTTGGTCCTTTCGATATACATAGTTTTGTTCCACATCATGAATAATATTTTTATTTTCTCAAATCACCAACCCGTCCCATTTAAAACCTTTAATTTACAAGATTATGTACAAGGAATATGAGAATAAATGTTATCTAGATATCTTTCAGTTTAGGTAACATTACAAAGTATTCCCCGCATTTCTTGCAAACGTAGAACGTTTCGTTTCGGCGAGGACGAAGTCAATGCTCTCATTAACCCTTGTTCCCAAAGACCGTGAAACCGTATGGATGCCAATCTATTTTCAGAAGGATGCTGGTTTTTCCGGAATGTACAATTGGAGAATTTAATTAGAGAGGCATGAACCGTTAGATACAAGACATTGAGTTCTCGACTCGACAAGACAACTTGACAACTAGGAAGAGGATAGATTAAACTCTCCAGACTTCACCTTCATCGTCCGTACATCGTCTTCACCAATTCACAGTGGAATTTTGATGATTCAGCTTGTCAGGTACGTATTTTTTTAAAAATATTTTTTAATTGAATGACGAAATTTGTAAAAGGCCTCTGCGAGCCGATATGTTCGGAAATCAATATTTTATGGTTTCCGTTTTAATTTATTAAAGAAGTCTGTATATTTTAATTTAATTTTCTTTTTCTGTCATGTCATATTTCGTTTACACATTATATGTACAATTTTAACACATATTATTCGCCACGTAAAACTTCTTTGTCTCGCCAAAAATTATTAATCATCTAAAACAAATTTAAAATTATTTTTCATAAATAAATTACTTCATAATTATTACATATTTTGTTACTAATTTTGTCCAGTTACATGTCACGCACTCAAGCCACTCAGATTGATAGCTTAACCTCAAAATACGGTTTTTTACAAACTGGTAAATTATTCCGACAGTCTTAGTAATTTGTAATTAATCCATTAAATTATAAGGATTGAAAACTATTATCACCCTTTGACATTTCCTGAAGTTCTAATTGCATAATATTGCAAGTGAAGGTTAAATTATGAATCATTGTCACTGCCTAAAACAATTTATTAACAATGAAATAAAACCGTCTACTATTCTAAAGAAATAATAAAAATTATGTGTAATGTTAATTTTTTGAAATTCTCACTGAAATTAATTTAATCAGGTTTTTATAATATAAATCCAAATACATAGCCTCAGATTCTCAAAAATTCTCATTATTCCATTGGATTTTGTAATTAAAAACAAATCTATTAAATTAAAATTATAAAAAAAATTGTCATCCATAAACTGGACAAAACTCGAGTATGAAAAACAGTGGTTCCATGAAATAAGCCAAGTTCCATATTGATAAGGCGGTTCTAAATAAAACGGAAATATACAAACGTACGTATTATAAAAATCTTTCATAATGTTCTTTTTTCTTAATGTGTATTCCAGCATACCGCAGCAGAAAGTAAACTAATCAACCATATTGCACAGAATGCCGTATGGCGTATTTCGTAACAGTCACTGTCGGAATTCTCGCCCCAGAGTTTCTCTTCGTGTTCTTATGAATATCTGTACATACTTTTAAATCTGTACCAAGAATTGCAAACACATATAAACATACACCCTGTTTTATTATATAGATTAAAAGGATTGACCCCGAAAACATTTATTCCTGGCAAATATCGGCCATTTTTGCCTGTTTAGAAATATCAGCCCTACCCCTAGGGATGGTAGCACTTTCTTACCCCTATTTTCGTTCGCAAAGAACACGTATACAAAATTTGATCGAAATTGCTCCTCCCGTTTGGAATTGTATGCTAAATATACATACGCACATGCAAAGAAATCAGTTTTATTATAGGGATTAGAAGAACTAATATCTCCTACAAATACGAAACCGAATATCTGCGTAAAGAAGGGAATAAAAATTAAGTTTTTCCGAACAGGAGCTCTTCTAAAATAAATCGGGACAGTTATAATACTGCTATTTATAAGACCGGATAACCGAGCACGATTATCCGTTTGAAAATCTAAGCCAACGTTCCGAAATACGAGAAATAAATTGAGCTCGGCAAACGAGAGCGAGCCACCTGCGACGGGGCAAGACGATTACGTCTTAACAACTGAATAAAAATAATAATAACAATAAAAATAATAACAAGCGCAGTCGGAGAGTCGGCGCTCCGCACCCTCGTGAAATACGGCCCCCAGGGGGTGGGAATTAGGCAAATGGAAAAATGCGCGTCCCCTTAGCGGCTAGGTTTACCTCAATAAAGAGGAAACAAAATACTGGGCGGCCGGCGGACATCTGGTGCGGTCGCCGACACACTTAATATTGAATTTAGCCGCTCGAGCCACTTATTGCGACACTTTCGGAGTTAATTTAGAGCCGCGGTGTCCACTCCCCCGCGCGCGTTATTAACACGGGCGGCGTTGCGTTGCGTTGCGCAGCGTTGCGCGGCGTTGCGAAGCGCTGCGCAGGTACGCTCGCCACATGGCCTGCCTGTCTGCCTGCACGGATGGCCTCTGTTTATGTTTAATGAAGGATCGCCGGAATCCATGCCCGCAAATCGCATTGTTTTAAAACAACAATTGCAGAATACCTTGTGAAAACTAATGACATATGTCATTCGGACATTTTTACACAAAGGTCGCACTTAGAGCAGATGGGCTCGCGCGGATCGCAAAAAAAAAAAGAATAATTAACGCAAATATTTGCGGGCCGCCGACCGGTTTTATTTGTAAACAGAGGCCTCTTTCGCCGGTTAAGATAGGAATTTCGTGCCATTATTATTGTACCTCGAATATTAAATATGTCTTTGAACTCGTGAAAAAATTAATTGCGTTGAAATAGCGACAAAGCAAAATGCTGTTCCATTCGGTGGCGACCCGCTCTCCGGGGAAACACGTCCCGTCAATTAATTCACCATGCAAAATATATGCGTCTCGTCGCCGACGGTCGACCTTCCTCGTTCGGGCTTCCCAAGCCGTAACAGACACCTGGATCGTTCTCGACGTTGAGACGAACCGATTCATTTGTTGTTAACTTCGGCGATCTGATTTTCATTGACGTGTTGTAAAGGGGAGTAGGAAGGCCGTATCTTGCCAACGTTAAATTGGGATTTTTAGGTACTTTGGTCTCAGACAACACCGATATTTCCAAGACTTTATTTTTAAACTTATGCTATAAAAAATTCAATCTACAATTTACATTAGTAAACAAGTACAGCAGTTAGCAAATAATAGAATATTTGCATTTAAAAGATTTTACTGATTTGCTGTGCTCGAATTCAGTAAATCATCGACTGTTCAGTATCATTTTTCTTGTAAAGGTGCATAGGATTCGTGTATATGAAATATTTTAAAATAAATTATAAAACAAAAAAAATGGACGTTAAATCGCCAGAAGTCCACTAAGTAAGTAATGAGCGGTGAATCCGTCCTGTCCTAATCCCCGGGATAAGCTCGGAACTGACTAACTGGGTCCTGGTTGATAGGTCTTCACAAGGGCAGCTGCTACCTGCAAAAGAGATTGACCCCAACTGAGACAAGGACAATTTTTTCTGACTATGGCGGAATTTTGAACCCGGGAACTGTGTGATGCGACTTGGTGGCGCTGACCTCTACACCACACCACCACCTTACAGAACAACGAACCACGAAAACAATATTACATAACAAAAATCCAATTAAAATACTACTGTTCGTAGTTAAAATATACTAAACTTCTTTCCACAAAGGATTAATGGCTCATATTATGATTTCTAAAGAATAATTTACTGTTAAAGTCCATGGTCTTTTTCCACCCGGCTGAAAAGCGCTACGTGGATGACCCACTGACGACCAGATTCTTCCTGTCGACTCTCCATTTCATGCAGCAGTTACTGTTAGTCTCAGATTCTCTGTTCAGTTCTCAGTCTTCAACTTAGGAAATCGTATTTTAGAATCCAACCCTTATTTATACACTTTCTCCGCCTTATAATTCCTTTTCTGTTTTCCCATAAAAGTTTTCAAGAGATCCACTGTAGAACAATTTTATATATATATATACCATTAATGGGGAAAGGACAGAGAGATAGAAAGAAGATGACTTACCTGAGGTTCATAGATGGTAGACACCTTGTGAGGTTTAGAGAACTTGAATTTTCGGAGGCACCGCCCCCTTCATCTGATGAAGGGGGCGGTGCCTCCGAAAATTCAAGTTCTCTAAACCTCACAAGGTGTCTACCATCTATGAACCTCAGGTAAGTCATCTTCTTTCTATCTCTCTGTCCTTTCCCCATTAATTGTTTTAATAAACATGACAATGTCATTTCCTATCTCATATTATATATATATATATATATATATATAATAAAACATTTTATTTTCAGGGTTCATGTGTGCGATTTTGATGATAGAGAGTGTGAAAAGATAATTTTTCATAAATGTGACGATCTATCTCATGGAATAATCATATATATGTATGTATACTAGCGTTTCCCGGTAATTCATCTATATTCACCCGATGCAGTATTTAATTAGAGAGTCTCTCTTTGTCAACGCGGGATTATTCCATGAGATAGATCGTCACATTTATTAAAAATTATCTTTTCACACTCCCTATCATCAAAATCGCACACATGAACCCTGAAAATAAAATGTTTTATTTAGGTTATATGGAATGACGCTGAATGAACATGTATATAAATCTTTATTCAAACGATCTACCAACATTTGCGCACTTCATTTGTTCAATGTCCAATTAATCGGTATATAATACACTCAGCATGCGCGCAATTACAATACGCGGAACATATCAGACCTCGGCAATCCAAAATCTAAATTTCAAAACAATGCAAAAACTACGACGCAATGAAGTTGCACATGCGTCAGTCAAATGTCACAGATTATTCAGTCATGCTGAAAATATTTTGAATATGTTTTTTATGTGAGAAATCCAAATAAGTGTATATATGGTCCAACTACAGCCAAGAACCATCCAGGTGAAACCATAAATACAACAAAAAAAATTTCATCGAAATCGGTCAAGCCGTTTAGGAGGAGAATTAGGAACACAGGCACACCGCCGGAATTTTATACATACACATTATTTGAATTACGTTTTGCTGTTTGAGCCGTGCATCCTCTGCATGCGCGCAGTCACATTATCCCCCCCCCCCACGGTCTCCTCCTCCCCCTCCTCCTCCTCCTCTTCCCGTTTCCCCACGGAGCAAGTCTGTAACGCGTTTACGGAGCGGTTGATGGCGTAGCAACTATCAAGTGGAATGGCAGTGGCAAGGATATTAAAATAGCGAACAGCCTTATTATAATTATCGTGCATGTAGCTGCCGTTTTTCTGAGCCAACTGCTTCAATATTTGGTTAGTGTTGGCCGGATGTTCAGTTGTCTGATTTTAAGGCATTATAGGAAGCATACCAAAGAGAATAAGTTGAGTGAAGGAGCAAGGTGACACACGACACACGAATTCGTCACATTAAAACGTCTCATCAAAATGACCACTTTTGTCTATAAAAAATTCTATTGCTTGAATAATTCAATCTAATTGTATCACTAATCGATTTTCTGAAACCAAATAAAAGTCCTCTTTAATTTTTATGTTCTTTTATTCAAAACACAAGTCATTAAAAACAAAGGATTTATGCTCATAGTCATTTGTAATTTTTTTACTACTTTCACTGTATTTCAATGACTTTTTCCAATTTTAAACTCATATTTTTACCTGTAATTTGAAAGCTTTCTATATATAAATTTACAATGTGTTGCGACGCGTACGCGTGCTGGTCCATCGCTAACAACCTGTTTTGCCAGGCCAGGCCAATATAAAAATTAAAAACAACATGAAATTAAAGACGACTTTTATTTTGGGTGTGAAAATCAAATTCTATTGCTGTTAACGTGGAATGTCATCGATTTCCTCTTCGTGTATCGGTTTCAACACGGTACGTGTCTGACATACGGATAATCCTGCAGGACCAATTGATTACGCACCTATAGTCCAGTTACACGTAGATTCGAATTTCCAGTGTCGCAAATATCATAAAAATACATATCGTCAATTTCATTATATACTGGAATTATTATATATTATTTTAATATTTAAAGAGATGAGTTGTCCTAGACGAGTACGTCGATATTGTAATTATTAATTTTTGTCACAATCTTCACTATCAGTTCTATAAATAACATCAGTTTGGTCATTTACTGGAATTTCACTTTTGTTAAGTAATCTTTTCTTTTATAATCTGGTTTTAATCCAAATTTAACCTCATATATCACGTTTTTTTTAAATAACTGCTTTCCGTGTCAGTTTTTCTATATTCTTCCTCTTCATTGGCTCTACAGGGCCTTGGTCATCTTACATGACACATTCTGATTTTGGACTGATGTGTAGTAAGCGTATTGATTCTCCATCAGTCTTAATCCTAGTTTGCGTGGCCATGACGGCACATGCCAGGATTCGAACCCGGGACCTCTGTGCGACGCTATCCACTAGACCACAGGACGTCGGCAAAGAACATTATAATTTGTTGAATTGAGTTATTCACTTCTATTTCATTATTACTAATTAAAATCGATGCTATTTTATTATTTTAATTAATCAGTTTAAAATAATTATGTTATTTTCATCTCTAATACTGGAATTAGAATAATAACAGTGGAGCAATTTTGATGTTCGCTCTCATTATTACTAATTAAAATCGATGCTATTTTATTATTTTAATTAATCAGTTTAAAATAATTGTTATTTTCATTTCTAATACAGGAATTAGAATAATAATAGTGGAGCAATTTTAATGTTCCCTCTAATTATTACCGATTAAAATCGATGCTATTTTATTATTTTAATTAATCAGTTTAAAATAATTATGTTATTTTCATTTCTAATACTGGAATTGGGATAATAACAGTGGAGCAATTTTGATGTTCCCTCTCATTATTACTAATTAAAATCGATGCTATTTTATTATTTTAATTAATCAGTTTAAAATAATTATGTTATTTTCATTTCTAATACTGGAATTGGAATAATAACAGTGGAGCAATTTTGATGTTCCCTCTCATTATTACTAATTAAAATCGATGCTATTTTATTATTTTAATTAATCAGTTTAAAATAATTGTTATTTTCATTTCTAATACTGGAATTAGAATAATAACAGTGGAGCAATTTTGATGTTCCCTCTGAACTAAATTAGTTCCAATAGGCCCCTACAAATGACGTCCAGTTCCTGAGGCAGCCATTGTATAATTAATAGTTGATTGTCAGCAGCAGCCACAGCCTAGTCTATTGATAAATGCTATTTCATTCCATCAATAATCATAATTTTAGAGAATTGTAATTAAATGTACACCGCATTAGTAATGTATTTTTAGTGCTTGATATTTAATCACGGGGTTTAGTTCATTTACTGGGTATTTTGTACTGAAATGTATGAAATTTTCCAAATAATGCCAATATTTTGTAGCTAAGAAATTGCGTACCCATTCAAAAGTTGTTAGCAAAAGATGTGGGATTGAGGGTGAAGAAACTAATTCTGTAAACTCAAATCTGAGAACCTGAATGCAAAGTGTTCATTCGCTGGATAATTCATTCTATATTTTCTTGATATTCCTGAAATAGTTCAGCGTCGTGTTTCGTATCGCTCATATTTTGTAAGGAGACGAAGGTCCTAAAAGATTGTGGAATTGAAGAATTTCTCCACTTTCTCGTTAAGGAAGTCATCTTAATAAGTATATCGTCTGGAACAAATTTAGAAATGTGAAGCGTAAGAGCAGCTAGAAACGAATCGCCCTCTACTTCTGCGACAACAAGAAACTTAAATTCAAAAGAACATTCAACTGAAACGGTATTTGGGCAATTCGTGCAGAAAAACGTTTGCAAAGGTGATAAGCGATATAAGTTCGTCATCTTTTGTTCGTGGCTGTGTATTTGTAGTTAATTGAGAGCCGAAAATATCCTAATGTAAGCGTCGAGACGATGTCTTTTAGAAGCAACTTGCTCTGGAGTCTGGACGCGGCATTGGGAAGTTAATAAACAACAAAGGAGTGAAACAGCCATATGATTGCGAAACCAGTTTCGCAACTGCTTCGCAAGGTCACGTTGCCGATTTCTTGAACATTCAGTCTATTTTAATACAGTTATAGCGACCCAGGGTTATGAGACTACTGTGCATTTCACGTAACGATATTATAACTTCGCGATTTGAAGTTTCCTTGCTTCCACAAAACTCGCGCATTTACGCATACGCTTTTCGATAAAACCTTGTTTACTAATTAATTCGGGCTGAATTTTTATTTTAAAAAATTATATTCATATTACACATTTTATGGCATATTTACAATAATAGTATTGTATGTAACCCTATATATGTGATAGATTTCTTTTTTAAATATTACATATTCACAAAAATCCCATTCTCAATTTACCGTTCCAGTTTATTTAATTTTAGAAAGTAACAACGTTTTGGTCAGTATTCGTACCTTCTTCAGATTTTTTTCCCTATACAGCAGACATTTAAAGATAGTTTAATTACAATCTTTTTACGACCCCGTTTTGAGTATTAAGGGTAATGCGTTGCTTTTGATTTTTTTCAAAAATCAGTGCCTTTATTAAATTTGTTACGTATGTTTGGTGCTAGTATATTATAACAACTTGTTAAGTTCTTTGGTATTGTCTTCTTTCTTTTGCCTTTTTTTGATTTCCACAATCTATCTCAAAATTTAACTATCTGCAAATATCTCCTCTACATGACGAAACCCTGAAGAAGATAAGAATATGTACCATAAGTGTTACTTTCTAAATTAAATTTGAATTAATAAATTTCTTCATTTCTTTTCAAACGTCTTAATTGTTCTTTTCGGTTCACTAATTTATTAGGGTGTTATTCCAATAGTCCCTTTCTAGTAGGCTGAATTTGGATATTACTTGTTTTACTGTAGATATGGATAAATCCTTTTGGATATTTGTATTAGTGATGGAGCACGTCGCATTCACCATTAATTGCAACAAATTGTTTGGGAACGTTTGTATGATTTCTATATTACTGTTCCTTGCATCTCCTCTACAGATTAACAGTTTATTTGTTAATTTTCACTCAGACTACTTGCCTGTCGTCCAGTATAAATTGTCTAGTCTCAGTCCAAGCCGTTTTCGTTTACGAGATGTGTTTTCGTCAATGCAATCTACGATCTAGAGATATTAGGCGGTGTCTTATTCTACTAGTTCTTTTCTGTTTAGATGGTCTCGCGGTCCATTCTCACTCCTCATAGTGAACGTTACGTGCATAAATTCGTCCACGTTGGCCGTATACTTAATTTTTTAGCCATGCCTGTATTTTATTCAGGTTGTTTAGTAGGTTCCTTGAGCCGCGGCCATTTAATGTAGAGAATTTGAGCGAAGTCACGGTTTTTCACCCAATTCGGCAACCACGATCTCGTCGCCCCTTGCGCCGTGGAACAGGACCATCGGTTACTAGATGTCGTTAGCGTCAGAAAGACCGGGACACGGAGTCTGCAAAACAATATGGACCTGACACCCAATAAATACAACACAAAGGCTAGTTTTGAAACATAGTTGGAGCGGATGTTGCGTTTAAAATAGCGGCCGTCGCCTAGGAGGGGGACCAATGGTCACTGGACCACCAGCTGGCACTCACCACCAAAATGGCGCGCGCGAGCCACAAAATGCCATTTTATGTATGGCCTCCATTGATAAACAAAATATTTAAAGTGAATGCTCTATTTTTCTTTGTTTGGAGAGGCTCCAAAATGTTTGCACCTCCGCGATGCGGATCGGGCCCTGAGACGCGGCCAAGAGGATGGCACGGGGGAGGGGGTGGGGGGGGGGGCTGACATTTAGGCCCCCGGAGAAAGGGGGCTGTTATTCTTAGGCTCGCTTGACATAAGCCGGCTGCCAGATGTGTGCTAAGATGGAATGTATTGATCCGTTTAATAGGTTTGCAAGCTGCTAATCCAACACAACCAGACGCCGGGAGAGTTGAGTTAGCCATGCGGAGGCATGCTCCGCTAATACCCTCACAAAGCGTGAATAAACCGGCTCTATTTAATAATAGGATTGGTAGCTAAACAGCTCGCCGTACCTCCTTGTTTGTCTCTCCAATAAAGTCTGGCCGCAGTTTGTCCACAGGATTGCACGGGCGCGCCTAAACAACTTCACTAGTTAGGCCTGCCTTCGCTGCCGCACCAGAAACAACCGCCAATTCCAACTTCCCACAGCACGAAACACATCTGCCGTCCGATACTTTATATCATATTTATAAATATATACATATATATATTTCTTTACGAGAAATACGTTTTGGATAAGGCGCAGTGCGAGTTTCCCGAATAAGCAAATGGAAACTTTTTGCAAAAAGTTTGTATTACGCTTTTGTAGACACGAAGGGGTTTCCGCTGGGGACATAGTTCGGATAACTCCGTTTATAAATCTGTATTAGAGTTTGGTGTGGGAAGTGTTATCAACGCGGATAGTGTAGGTCTTATGAATAGCCAGGTTATTAACGGTAGAAACATAAATAACTTAGGGGACGCACGAGAGGGCTCGCCCGCTCCCCGCTTTGTCCCTTTAACGCTTTTATTTACCTCAAGCCGAGTAGAAACAAGCTCATACGCGTTTCTTAGCTTAGCTGTCCTACAAATTAACAAGCGTGCTGCCCTACGCCTCGAATTTGTCTCGAAATTGATTTGAGAGAACAGAGGACTCCCTCCAACAACAGCAACAGCCGCCCGCCCTCATCTCATCTCATTTCAAATAACTTCGTTACTGATAATTTAATATTTCACGCAATCGTTGCTCATTTCAATATGTTTTACGTATATCGGGTTTCTTGTGGTTTATTGTTTTTTTTTTAAATCTGCTTCTATAGTAGTAGCAACATCGAGGTCAATATTTAGGTAACTTATTTTCGTTTTCTTTGTAGGGTAAACTCTGTCAGGAATCAAACCCGCGACCTCTGTGGTACGAGACTGTGACGCTAGCCACTACACCACAGAGGCGGCCAATCATTTTTATCGTTCCTGAGATATTTACAGGAAAAAGTAAAAAGTTGTTTTTCTTATTATACTTTATCTGTGGTTGCTAGATTATGTCTAAAATACAATCGCAATAGGTGCTCGTTTATTATTTGCCATACTCGAAAATAAATCACGTTTCATTTTTTTATTTTGGGGCCTCTTCAGGTAATACAAATATAATTACTAAAAGATCTTATTTTTCTTATTTTAATAATTACCTTCCTTTTCAAAGCGAATTTTGCACTCGTGAAAATGGTAATGAAATTGTGCTTTAAAATTTGAACAATATTTGTGATACTTTATTGTTGTACCTCGAGACCATGTTTTCCAAGGACTGTACTGCTAACCATCAATAAATTCATTGTATATAAATATTGCTGTTTTTTAATTACATCAATGTATGCAATATAAACAAGCGACAGAGGTTGGACTGCCCGATTCGCTGGAATAAGGACGCCTGCTTAGCCAAGACGATCAGGAAAAGCCCTATTCACGCCTCATTATTCACGAAGTGGACACCTGTGTATCAAACTGCCATTTATTTTTTAATATTTTACGTATATATATATCACTATTACAAGAAAAATGATATCAAACAATCTATAATTTAATGAAATAACCAATAACACGATTCAGGTATTGCATTACTAACATAATTAAATCTATAATTTACTTTAATAATATAATCAACAATTGAAGTTTAGCCTACAAATAATCTTTCATTCGATTTGTAGCAAATATAGCTAATATGTTTGATTTCAAGTCAATAAATTATAGATTGTTTGATATTTTTTTTATAATACGATGTCCACCTGGTGAGTAATGGAGCGTGAATAGGGCCTTGGTTAATCCTCTGCAAGCAGGAGCCTCGTTAGCAGACGCAATTGCTAGTTGATAGATCTATAACTGCACTTACTGTTATCTGCTCATTTTGGCCGCTACAGTCATGCAAACCCTGTGACAAAATTGTTTTATAATTTTGACACTCCACAGAATCTAGATTTTTAAGTTTATACGTTACGGTTGTTAAATTACAATTTCGTAACCATTTTTAGAATACAATTTTTTAAAAGAACAAATTTCTTCTTGAAATTAACAATTATAAGATCTTTATTGTATTTTAATCGGTATCACCAACTTAGTTTAAGACTAGCCACGTGCAACTTCCAAAAGAAAAGTGTCATGGAAGGTGACAGATTGGCAGTCGTCCCGGTACGCAAAACCCCTAAACAGAAGAATTTTCATCATCAGAAGAAGTATTAAAATAAGGGATGAAACGTCGTCAAGTATCAGAACCAATACACGTTTTATGATTATCTAGCTACTGCATTTATTTTGTAATCATTAAAATGTCAGATATAATACAGTAATATTATATTTATGTAGTAATATGGTTTAATTTAATGCAACAGTAATCAGGAGGCATAGATATTTCAGTTTTGCATCTCTTCAATATATGCGTTTATTTCAGTAACTTTTCCTTGTCACTATCTTTTATTCGAGATTTGGTGAATTATTGTAGTGCCTTGTCAGAGAGGATAATCAACATTTTTAATGTAAATTAGTAACCCAGCGAGCCTCTCGTCACCACTGACTGTGTTACCGATTCTATCCACCTTAGCATCCACGTAAGAAAAACCCTGGTGTACTCGGATCCTTTAAAAGTCTACGAGGTTCCAGCGTCGTAACACGAGTACTTTGCAGTCGATGGAAATGCAGACATTAACGTGACGAGGTTAGAATTTCTCCAGGCGACGAGTAACATGTATTTAGAGGACTAAACAGATCGATCTGACCTTGTGCATACTATTTGCATAGTGAATACGTAAAGCATAGACGACAAATGCATAAATTTATATTTTAGATCGGATGATATACTCTGGCAGAGATTTGACGAGTGACGAAGCCTGATTACCCAGGCTGATACTATTGCGTCCAATATATTGTAACGTCGCAGTCGATAAACACATTTCGAAAAGAAAACAACTATAGGTGTAGTGAAATTCAGTTGGTAGAACACATTTTCCTCTGTAGCATTCATCTATTCGAAACCATCGAACTTCAACGTCATCACACGTAGCTACAGAGCGAATTACAAACTGACTAAATGCTCCAAAATGTACGGACACCTTAAATGAACGTAAATGCAGCGTTTATTACCTTAAGACCAAGAATTACCTTGAAAATAAGGTAATAAACCAAAATCAATGGTATAGCAAATAAATTAACGTCTGTTACAACTAAAAGTTCGACCTTATATGCAGAAATCTTTAATGAGAATCAATTGCAAAAAAATGTTGACATAGGCCAAACCAAAATGGCATTAAAAACTAGAATCAAGGAACATGGGATGATTTATAAGTTACCCGCACGTGTTTTTTATAATCACAACTTTAAATGGACTAATGTCCCCCTTTTCAATTCCCTTCCTATGCTATTAAAGGGGAGTTGCCTGTTTCAGGATCACCCTCATATAGCTTGTTTACCAAAAAAAAAATCCTTGATGTTAGGATAAGTGCTTGTGGGAGTTTCTCTCGCAGGCATTTCTCCCCAGAATGACTGGCGGGGCTCACCTGACTATGTCGGGAATGCCTCGTACTCTCTCTGGGGTTTTTCAAAGTTCTCACATGCCAAGACACCTTCACCTATTTTGCGAGATATTTGTACTGGGGTCCAATATGGCAAGAGTTGTCCGCTCATCCCATTGGATCAGTCCGTCAGCTGGTGAAGACACGAAGAAGAGAATGCTGCGACCCCACAGCACACTCGTCTCCCGTCATTCGGAAGGGCGTGAGAATACTAACCAATGCCCGAACTACCTTATGCAGGTTTTCTAGGGTTTCCCTTCATCTCTTTGCAATAGTCTTCTTTCCGGCTTCGATGTGTCAGAGAGTCGATCGAGTTATTTCATTTGAAAATGGCGTCAACGTTGGTGATTAATTTGGCCAACCTTCCTCAACTTCCCTTGCCCCTTTTCCGTCTTTCAATTGTCAAACCTCACACATCGGCAACAGCGTAGTCCTTATCCTCTCACGAGGTCGCTTAAAATACTGCCATGCATACATTTCTGTGACGCTTTTTATTTTGAATATTGACAAATTGACCGCGGGCGAGCAGCTTTGTGTTGAAATGCCTCGAGCCATGTATCTCATCTGATTTTCAAAGTATCGATATTGACGAATAAAGCGGCTGCAAGTGTCGGTGGGGCAACGCCGACCTTGAAGCTGCCATTCATGTCCTTATATTCGCAATTTGAGCAGCCGCAAAAATATTCAGAGATTCGATACTGATTTGAACTAGGTTGACGAAGCTGTTGTGTGCTAAGGAGGGCAAAGCTCGAGCGAGACTGTCAAATAACAAATCGAGTGAAAGTTAGCGTTTCAAATAACGGACAACTAGAGTACTATCAACTGGTCTGTTGTAGTTCCTACTTGTCTAGAGGATTATGACAGGTCGTATTCACGTTTCATTACTTACTTGTCGAGCATCAATTTATTTTATATTTCATTTTAAAATATTTTATGTATATGTTCTACGCACCATTACAAAAAAAATGATACCAAACAATCAGTAATAGAATGAAATAGTCAATGTGGGAGTAAAAGCTAATAAAAATCAGGTACTGCACCCGTATATAATTATAAATTCAATATACAATTTACGTTAATAATATAAACGATATTAGAAGTTAGGAATATTTTTTACATAATATATCAAAAAGCGTTAAGTGTACACCAAACAGCTGATATGTTGGGCTCGAACTCAGTAAATTATTGAATTTTCTGTATCATTTATATTTTAGAATGGTTAGAATTGATATTATAAAATAAAATGTAGAAAAAATAAATGAAGTCCACTAGGTAAGTGATGAGGCGTGAACCCGTCCTGTCAATCCTCAGGCAAGTTTGGAACGGACTACCTGGGTCTAAAACAGCCCAGCCGCACTAGTTGATAGTGCTAAAGGCGACTGGAAGTGAGGCGAAAACTGAGAAGAACATAAAAATGAAAGGAAGAAAGTATGTCTAACGTGTGGAACTGTAGCAAACCTCGTTCGTCTTGAGGTAAAGGGAAGAGAATTGAGATCTGGGCCACGGGAATGACATCTGCTGGAGAGAGTAGAATCGTGCTTGTATCCGAGAAGCGGCTCAGACCACTCCGTTTACTCTGTAAAATAACATCGTCTGTGCGTAGAAGCCAATTTTTGATTATGCGGTACATTTTCCTTTCGTGAGATCAGCGCCGAAATGTTTCCGCGGAGAGGAAACAAAGAACTTGGACTTTATTCATATATGTATACATTATGTACGCTTTGGCAACAAGAAAGTCTTCCAAGAACGCCTGTCCTAATATTGTGGCAAGACGAAACGGTGAGGCGAGGCGAGGCGAGGCAGAGATTCGCGGTCCTTGAAGGACTTGTGGACTCGAGTCAACGCGTCCGTCCTCCGGGGTTAGCCACAAGTGGACCTGTCGCGCTCCTCTCCTGTAATTAACGCATTTATCTGCGAATCGAATTGCGTTTTGTTTCGGGCCTGTCGCGTATAAAGCCTAATTAATTATTGATCGACGCCGACAACTACCGGTCGGCTGTCCTCTACCGCACATTAGCCCGACCCGTTACAAAACAACGCTGTCGGATGCTGGCTGGGTATTTATTAAAACCCACGTAGAAAAAATAGCGCGGCTAATGGAACGGGCATTTTTCATTCATCGCGCGGAGACCGCGCTATTTCGAAGCCGACACCTGGGTCCCTTAGCGCTCAGCTCCGCTCCACGTAATCTTTCAAATCGCGGCCGCTATTTTCAGCTCGGCACGAGAACCGCGGACGACTCCGCCCAATAACGTAGCGAATTGTAATAAAAATCGGCGGGCGGCCGCGGAATTCTTCGGAGGTCGCCGTGTTTATTACGCTCTCACGTAAACACCGCGTCGCCGACGCACTCGCAAAAAATTAAAACAGCCGACCGCGGAAAGATATTCCCCGTCCGTATTATTTGCAATTAAGGTGGGACGTTTTTATAGCCGAGCGAAGCCGGCCGCTTTTGGCCGCTTTCCATAAGCATGTAGCTTAGGCCTTTAAGAGTAATAAGTAATTATCGGCTTCAATTAGAGGTCTCGTTTTCGGTAAATAAACGTCGGCGGCAGAGGACCGGATCCGCGAACCTCGCCGACCCGAGCTCAAGTATCGCCAGCCGCACACAATCGGACGGAATCGCCGCTCAGATCCGCAAGATGGCGCGTAGCGCGTGAGCACTTTTAATCTAACGGACATCTGTCATTTTACAAATTAAAAACACACAACTACGCCGCCGCCGCAAATATTTATCGCAATAAAATAAATATATGAGTTAGTTTAATTTTTTAGCGTGTCGGGGACTTACGGACGAGGAGGCGGGCGCGGAGGCGGCGTGGAGGCGGCGTGGCGCGGCGCGGCGTGACGGCAGCGGCTCGACTGAACGAACGGGTTCCTCCGCTGCCATCCCCTCTATCTCAGACGGCATGGCGCCAACCGACTCCCGTTCATCCGACACACACAAACAAACCGGCCTAAAAATATTCCCACAAATACGTGACGTGTTCCCCAGCCCTCACGGGAACCAGCAGCAACGGCGAGGACGAGGACGAGGAAGGGTTACCACCACCACCACCGCTGCTGATGCTGCGTAACTTCAACCAATTCACGACCAACACCTCAACACACCTGACACGTGTTACACATGGACCTATGGGACGCCTTCAAAATCGCCCAGTTTCTTCACTTTTAACAAAGTAACAATGTCCAGGAGTTCCCTAAAATTTGGGATACATTTTAGCATTTCTTCAAAAGAACATTTTCTAAATAAAAAAGAATAGCAAATGGCTTATTAGCTAATTTTACTCAAAATTGGCTCACTGGGTTAGCCATGTTGGCCACTGAACATTAATTGAGTAATATCTTTGATCTGAACGAAATTATTTGCGCTTGTTTAACTTCGGTTTAGCCTTTGTACATAATTTCACTAGGTTTGTTTATTATTTTAAATGTATATTTAAATTATCTCTGAAAATATTAGGTACTGGTTTTCATGTTAATTGTCGTTAGCTCATTTTGATGTTGACATTTTTTTTTGTTTTCAGTAAAACAATTTTTCTTTTATCTGTATTAGTATTACTATCCAAATTCAAACCTGCCAGTTTTATGGTTAACATAGTTCTTTTATTTTTTTTGATTTTAAAGATGTTTTGTGCTTACGACGGCCAATCCGCTAGAGCTCTACATTCATCAGATTCGCCGGAGAAACCACAATGGCTAATATCCCGACGAAGAGGAAATGGAAAATTTTGTGAGCAGGGATCTGTCGTGGTTTTGATATACAGTAGGCAATCTCAGTGTCTTTCCACTACCGACTGTGTTCAGATCAGCCTTACGTGTGTATGAAGGTTCGTCTGTGACCAATTACCTGGCCGATATCATTTTATCTACCAACTATTTACACAATCAATGCCTTTTAAACGTATATTTAATACCAGCGCATGACGTGACATCGCTGCAGCTTTCTGTTCCACAAGTCCGCGACGAACCGAATATTTTTGGCAGTGTTGAGTCCAGTACCAACTTCTAGTAACGTCGTTGATATCTTGTGCCTTCAAGAGAAAAATTGGCAGTAACGCCCCTGGGACCAAGGAGTCCGCTGTCGCACCAGCGGGACAATAACACACGTTCAGGGACTTTTGCGCTGAAGCTCATTAATCAACTACATCTCCTGTGGAATTATACATTTAATTGCATAAATAGAAATGGTAATTAAACTTTTGCGTTTTTGACGTGGTTTTGTGCTTTTATTTACTTCATCTTCAAAAATTAATTTTATAATGAAAATTTTCCGGGTTCAATAAGATACTAGTTTCTCTGACTTTCCTAATTTAGATATAATAAACACTGTTGCAGAATGTTCTTCATAATTCCCTTGTGCTACAGTTCCTTGGTAGTATCAAAAAGGCTATGTTGCAGTAATTGTCAAAATCACGTTTCTTATGAGAATTTTACGTTTGTGAGGTTTCAGTGAAAAGTGCATAAAAAGTATTTGTCGTCAGGGGTACATAAAACCCCTCTCCCAATTGTGTGGTGGTTTAATGGTTAAGCAACGACCATCAACCCTTTTTGATAATAGAACATGTGTGCGTGTGTGCGATTCTAGTCAAATTACAAGTGTGATTTATAAAATTTATGTATTTATTCTGTATAAATTATTATGGCAATATACCGAGACATAATTGATCTCTTCCAACAGAGTAGACAACTTTTTTTCTCGTCGTGACCTTCGTTACATCTGCATTGATTATTGCGGATGCACATATCCAATTCGATGCGGAAGCTCCGCAATATGGATGCGAATATCTGCAACATCCCTGGTAAATCCTATTCAAACAAATCTAAACCTGTACGCGAAGAGCACTATTTTTGTGGATGCTCCTTGGCAATACAGATAAACAATCCAACTGGAAGAAATAAAGTGTAAATTGAGCATTATTTTCACTTATCATGGGTAAAAATTTCCTATTGCTATTCTGCACGCTGAGCTTCCCTGCGGAAATAACAGCAAATTGTAGAACTGCCATTGTGATACATACAATTCATAAGAGTTTTGCCCTGATTAAGTTGGTTTTTTTTAAAAAAAAATCACTGCTAAGTTAATTTAAGCAACGAATTTTTCTTTCAATTTCTTCTACTGTGGTTAGAAATTCTCCCTCAATTTCCGTCAAGGCATAATGATTTTTTCTGTCTTGTAACGTCCCATAGTTCAGGTTGACTGCAGTATACGTTAATTAATTCCTAAACTTCAACCACTCTTTTCTATCGTCCATGTTTACTGAACATTGACTGTGCTGTATGTACACGAGCAGTCAACAGTCAATGTGTCAGAAAAATATATATATATATATATATATATTATTTACAGGGAATTTTTTCAGGGGGGAACGCGTACCCCTCAAACATTTAAAGACTGTTTAAGAAAAAAATATTGGTAGATTTCTGCCTACTTCGGCAAATATAACTTCCGACTTGAAAGTTCATCGATCAGCTGGCGTCAAAGTGCTGTTCACAACTGGAGAACATTTCGAGTAATCTTCTATTTAATTGGATCTATCAGTTTCTCTTAGGCTTGTAATAAGCAGCCGACTCTAAACATTAGGCCACATTGCTCGACTAAAGTTTTGTAATAGCTGCCTTATAGGAAGAAATATTTCTTTTTTAGGCAAAAATAAGCATTTTATTGCCGCATGTTGGCTGAACAGCTAATGTAGGTACCTACGATCTCTGGTTTTTGTCTAATGTCTTAATATAATATATAGTGGTATTCTCCATCCCTGAATGAGAATTGCATCATTTGCAAATGGTTTAAATATTATTGAAATTAATAACAATTTCAATAATAGTATTAAATTGTAAATAACTGGTACTTGATTTTGCTGAATGTATTTGTTCTTAATACAAGACGTAGTAATTTAATTTTGTATTTATTATGTACACTGAGTAAAAGATGGACACAAAACAGAAACACTGATGTCACGTTGCTCTCCTTTCCACGTGCCCCCTTTTCAATTCCCTTCGTATGCTATTAAAGGGGAGTTGCCTGTTTCAGGATCACCCTCATGTAGCCTGTTAAACCAATAAAATAAAATTTTCAACAATTAACTGTAACGATACGAGCAGGTTTTGGCGCCAGACTTTACTTCGTTATATGACTTGGTGTGGAGCAGACGTGTAACTTTTGTTACATTAAAACCCCGTTTATCAATAATTGTATAACTGTGATAATTACGTCGGCCGTAAATCGCAATTTTAGCAGTCGCGAAAATATTCAGAGATTCGATACAGATTTGAAATAGGTTGACGAAGCTGTTGGACCTCCAATGAAGAAATTGTAACACTGGCCAGTATGTGAAACTAAGGTTTTGTAAAATTATGCACTATAGAAATCTTGTTACTACGAAAAATTTTAACAAACAGTGAATCAAAATTTAAAATCAAATGATAAAGAATTTGTGATATTATTTTGTAGGTAGGATGTAATTGTAAAGTAATTGGTATTAATCTCAAGTGTAATAATAAGTATTTTGAATTTATAGTATGAGCCAGCTGGTAAAACAAAAATTTGGGGGATATTGGAGTTGGACGAAACAGGCGTAAAAGAAATTTGGAGAGTGAGAAATTTTGGTACGTTATGCATTCATGTTATTGTAAAGGAATCGCTCTTTAAATGATGGAATTGCTGTCAGTTCCAAGCTATATAAAATGGTTAATTATATTTAATGCTTTACGAAACAATAAATTGCGTTGTAATTACCAACATGCTAAACAGTTAAAACGTAGAGTGAAATCTGCTAAACAGTAAAGCTATTGAACGAGTTTTGAATCAATAAATCAAGTTAACTATGAGAAATAGTAAATTTTGTGGAAAGAGTTTAAATTTGTAAAACCGTAAATTTGGTATTTTTCTGATGTTGAATTTAATGAACGGACAAATGTTATTTCTATACTTTAAGAAAAGTATTTCACGTTCTACATTTGCATTGTGTTCAAGTACATTTAAAATTTCTTAACTTTATCACCTAAATTTAATTTCTCTTTCCCTCCTTAAGAATATTACAATTTATATTTTTATGGACTAAACGTCGTAAACATATTAAATAAATATTAATTTTGTTTACTTACTTGGTTGTAATGTTTAATCATTTAAGTATATACTCTCAATTTCTCTCCGACATAAACTTCGAGCGGTGTCTGTCAGGTGTAAACATACCTTAATTCGTGGAGTTAGTTTCTTTGAAAACAGTATCTTTGTAATTGCTTTCCAGTTATCGTTCGTTCTTTGTTTTTGTTGCATCCACATTTCCGCAACCACAATTGAGGTAAATCATGATTTATTTCTATAACTCCCGCGAAATTCTTCTTCTTTGTCACTTCTTGAGGTCGCCACTAAAAACACTGTATGACGAAAATTAATTTCTGATTAACGTGGCGAGGTATTCACTCAGTTAGAGGCTTAAACGATACGTCACACGTTGTAACCGCTCGTCATATACAACAGTTTGTCAATAATCCATGCCACACGCAATCAAATTGTGCCCGGTTATATTTTGAGTCGGAACAGGAAAGTATCGCTTACTTAACCTAGGTTTAACACTGCCTGACATTCCGATAGTAGTGGAAATTACTAAAATTATAGTCAACAAAATAATAACTTTTCAAAAATCAAGAGCAAAATGGACGAAAGGTAAAAATTGAAATATTAAAACGTGAAACAGCTGAGCCTGAAAACGAATTAAAATTTTTATTTAAAAGAGGCGAGTAAACAAAATAATAATTCTTTCACACATTCGATCTTAATAAAATCAAGGGGCAATTTCACGAAGTTACGACTCGAGCGGAAATATATTTGATACGCAGATTAGTTCAATTGAGGTACCGAAAGAAAAATGGGCAGCATATTGATGGAATTGACTTCAATAATGTAGTCCGTGAATCCTAATGACTATGGTCATATTAAGAAGAGTTTACTAAAACGATTTAAATTAAGTCGGCAGCAGTTTAAGCAAACTTTGTTCTCCCGGTACTCTGTGGTGTGGGTGATTATCGTTGCTGCGTCGTACTACACAGGTCCGGGGTTCGAATCTTGGCTTCTGAGGAATTTCCACGATTAGTCACGCTTGTAATTCAAATCATGACATTTTTTTATTTGCACTTTTGTTTGTGAGTAATTATTTTCTGTAGTGAATATAATTAAAAGCAACAGTTGATCAAGGCTAAATAGCGGATGTTCCCCAGTCATCTATATCTGCAAGTGTAGGACAATTGCTTACAAAAAAATTCAAAACTTCTAATTAAAATTGGTTTAAGGTTTTTATCCATAGTATACGGTTTTTCAAATGGAATAAAACAAGCTGTGTGTGAGGTTTTAACTAAATTCTCCTTTTTATTTTAAAGGCCCATGTGTACCCTTTCGAATAAAAAAAATAACTCCGTTAATACTCTGCACACAGATCTCTTTTTCAATTTCAACAACGACCCGCCCTTATTGAAAACCCTTATAATTATCGTTTGCAGCCTTATGTAGATAGTATTTCCACGTTTACTTGTTATTCTTCATAGGGTTGTCAATTTGTTCGTTTTCTTAATAAAGAGATAATTTGTTTGTTTCTACTGCTGTTATTATTTTACATGTTTCGTAGATGCGCCCCGTTCTAAAACAAAAAGGCTGGGTTTAAAGAAATATATAAATAAAAGTGTTGACAAGTACGAAGCAATGTAATTAAAAACGCCACAAGGTAACGTTACGTTTTAGAACTTCTTCAGGTGTAAGAAATTAGGTGTCGGCTGGATTGTGCGTAAAAATTACACGCTTCCTGAAATTTCTCTCCAAAATTTTATTATTTATTACAAGATGTACATTATATTCATAAATACTTATTTTTTAAAAAAATTGGTTGAGACTTGTTGACAGTTTTGTTTATTTGATTCATTTACACGTTGGCTCCACCATAAACGTTTCTTACGCTGACTTTTAGATAATTCAGTGCATTGGCAAGTTCCTGAAAGCCGACGAAATATTAGCATTGAAGACCGAAACATGCTAAGAGCTGTAAAGATATCCTTAACAGTGGTTATAAAGTCATGTAAGTGGTAATTTTGCAGTGTTGAGACGAGCTTGTTAAGAAATAAGAGATGTGTAGGGTAAACGTAATGTCGGTCAGAGGCGAGCCCCGCGCGAAGCCAAGCCGTATCGATCCACGCTCATCTCAAGTGACAATGCTACGCTGTCTGTGCTCCCACATCACCTCTTCCTCTCCTCTCCTGTCCTCTCCTCTCCACTCCTATCCTTTCCTCATCCTCCTCCCCCTCCCCCACCCCCCTACTCCAACAATTATGCACGTGGGATCTTCCTTTCCTTCACACATCGACTCCTGCGTGCGTGCGTGATCCTGCAGAGATGCTTCTGCGAAATAAAGCAACGAGCTAACGAACCAGTTTTAGTATTTAAGTTTCAAATGGTAAACTACCGAAGAAAGCAGACCGGAAACTTTGCAACGGTGTTAGATTTTTTGAAGGAAGAAGTCGTTTTTGTTGTGGATTTCTGGAGAAGAAACCGTCGTCGCCCCTAATTGCTGGAGCTTGGATGTCGCGACTCTTTGTAGGAGAATCAAAGATGTTTCAAGCGAGAGATAATATTTTTTTCTTCTGATCATTTGTTCGATCGAACGGACCAATTAAAGCAATTAACTGATTTTTCCGGGGCGTCTGTGTGAAAACTAGCATGTAATTTAAAAACGCGTCCGGGGCGGACGGAGAAAGACGGCGCGGCGCGGCTCGGCGCTTACGAGCACACGCGCCCAAAGTAAAAATTAATCTTCTCCTTCGGGAAACGGCTTGCAAACGAAATTACGTCTCTTATTCTCTTGATGCGCAAATAAAAAAAACCTTCCGTTTGGCGAAGAAAGCCGGCTTGCGTGGTATCGGAAAACGAAACAATGGCTCGCTAATATGTAATTCTCAGTTACTTAATTAAATACATAGAGGCGCATAAAAGGCGCGTAATTAAGGCGGCCCGCACCAGGGCGGCCGGACTGGGACCGAGACCGGGACCGGGACTGGGACCTAGGCATGGCAGTGCGTCTTCCGTCTAATATCGTACTTTGCTGTTAATGGGAGCGCGCCCTCTTATTGCTTTCCTTCGACCCTGTATCTACGGCCGTTCTTTACGGAAACAATCGCCGTCTTTGCTACTTTCCCGGGCGCTTCATTATATTTTAAGCAGAGTCGAAGGTCACGTGCAATAAATACCTTCGTATCTTCATCTCTCCTCCGTCCCCGTAAATTACCTTCACCTACTCCTCCACTTTTTAAAGGAGGTGCTCGTGGGCAAATCATTCTAAATGAAGTTTAACGACAATTGTTTATCCGTTCCGGAGACGTTATTTTGACGCCATCCCTTGTCGGTTTTAAGGAAACGTTTCGAAAACAGACGTCAGCTGAGGAAAAGGAGTGCCACTAGTTTATGTTTGCATGAATGCAATTTTTCAATAGATTTGTGTTTTGATAATGGACCGAGCGAGGGTCGCGAAAGCCAAGTGGGCGACGTGAAGCTCCGCCGCGGCGTCAGGCGTCCGGCATCCGGCATCGCAACCTAATCTCCTGCACGAGACCGACATCGTTAACGCAAAGCCGGTACGCTATTGTAAAAGTGTGTTGGATTTTCGTCGAATGAATTCTCGCAGGAGTGAGCCTCTCTTAAGCCGCTATCAATACATCTTGTTTGAGTCTGCTGTCAACGCCCCCTGCCAAATCCTTTGTCGGGCCGAATTTGCGCGCCCTTCGCAGGCGCCGTTGCTCACAAAACGCACACTGCGCCCAATTACCAGCTACCATCTTCAAAATTATACACTCCAGTGGATGGCGATTCGGAGTTGCTGTTCTTTTTCCGCATTCGGTCGCCTCAGTCCATCGTAAATACGCTCTTTGCACATTTCGTAGTTTTCGTCTAATATGATTTCATTCAGCAACGAATCCATCGTTAAGGACGAAACTAATTATTCCCTCGCGATTCTATTAATTATATTCGATCGTTTCCATTAATATTAATTAATGATAATCGAATACATTTATTTATCAACCCTTTAAGCCAACTGACGCATTCAAGTCGGAATGAAAAAAACAAAAAATCGCCGTATTACAGTGACTGACATCTTTTTATTGCCTGAAAAGGGAAAATATTTGTAACAATCAATCAATCAGTATGTTCAACAGGAAGTTGGTATCCAAGGTAAAGAAGGAAAGTTGTGTTTCCACTCGGGTACAACAGTAAGTAGACGTGAAAGATGACAGTGCACACGCAAGTCGACGGCAACTATGCATCACCGTTTTTAACGACGTGAAGTAAACAAAAAGCCGAACGTATGGATGTTAAAATTAGTTACGAAGCGGTTTATTAAAGAAATGAAAGTCTTGGTATTTAGGAATGACGAGAAGACACGAAAGTCGTTTGCATTTTGCGTTGGAATTACGTTGGCATAAAATACGGACGATGGTGAGAAGACGAGGACGAGGATGTGGATGTGGCATTCACAGATTCTGTTAACATCCAAGAGGCTTGTGGACTACAGGAAACTGGGACACGGCTTCTAGCGACACATGAACGTTGCAATCTGTTCCCCTTCAACCGTGGCGGTTTAAGGGATGTTATAATAGGAAAAACAACGTCAGAATAAACAAATTTTAATATATCTCGGCCGGAGTTACGAAACACATTGTCACAATTACGATCGTAAGGATTAAACCAGAACTAAAATATGAAATGAGTAAGAGAAACCAAGCAAGGAGAAAAAGAAATCTCTCCACAATTATCTTGCTACTAAATCTGTTTTAATATTGCAATTTGACTTGTTTTATTTGTTCTTGCATTAATGATGAGAAAATGTTCAACCTTTAATGGTACATGCGAGAAGTCAGTTGCTTTGGTCCTGTCTACCCAGGAACGGGCCGCTTATTTTAACTTTTAAATTCCCCTACTGATTATTGTTGATTAACCATTAAAAGGCATGGTTTGTGATGAGGTATACTAACGTGTCCTTTGAACCGCGGTCGGACAAGAATTGGCAAGGAAGGAGCCGCTTGCGCGTCTTTCCAAAGATCAGGTGATTCTTTCGCTTGAAATTTATTATTTTTACTGTCAATTAGTGACGAGAGCACAGCAGGGCTTTTAGAAAGTATTTCGTCGATAATAAGGATAACTCGGAAGTCTTCATTAACGCTTCAGTTTTTATTTGAGGAGCTGCCAAATATGCGTCGAAGGAGTGAAAAGAATCTATGGCAAGTGAGGGAAATTAGTTTATCTGTTCCCCACTTATCTCAAAGAGAGAACAAAAAACCGAAGCGAGCGAAGGGGGCGTCCCCTCGAATTACGGGTGCGCGAATCGAAGGCCGATCGCCGCCCCCGCCGTCTCGTCTCGACTCGGCTCGGAGAGAACAGAATTTACCTCGCCAGCTACGCCTGCCTGTACGGGACAGCTACAAAAGATCTGCAATAGACTCAAGGTATACAACATTTGTTATTTCAGTGTCCTGGCGGTGGCGATGGACAACAAAGCCCCGGACCGGATCCCTCCGGGGGCTTCTTTTGAGCGCTCGTACATATAGACAGCCTTATGCTCATCTGCCTGCCTGTTTAACTAGGGGCAGCGAGGAGTTAAACATTTTTGTACTTTTCGCATTACAAAGGCGTCCAAAAGTAATTAACATAGGCGGCTTCCTGTGAAAAAGTAATATACTTCCCTTTGGCTTTCCGCGGAACGAAATAGAAATTGAAAAATATAAATGTATCGCCCGTCTAGATTTCGTACTTTGCAGGGTGCCGAAGGAAAACTAAGTTCATTTCCCGGTCCTTCGTAATTTCATTCGCGCAAATATGAAGCGAGTAATTTTCCCTGAGCTTGTAACCGATAGAACGTTTCTTTTTGTTATGGAGGCATTTCTACCTTCTTATTTGCAAAGTTACCGCGAGGCGCTCGGAATCGCTTCCTCGTTATCCTTAATATGTACTACGTTTTAAAAGAGAACGATTCCGCTTGAAAACCGTACATTTACGTGATTGGGACATTATTCTCGAAACGCGGCTTATACTAACGGTTGCCACTTAAACGTCACGGCATTCCGTGGAAATTTAAGGTTAACGTTTCCCCTTGCCATTTAGACACGTACCTTAAGACAGACAGACAGACATTTCTCATACGGAAAAAATTATCTGCAGAAAATAACTTTTATCTCGCAACAAACCCTCAACATAAGAATTCGTCGTCGGTTTGCGCAGTCTGCAGAAAACGTTAAACGGTCATTCCGTTGACTACGTCTTTTAAATCTAGATTGAAAACGTTTCAATTCGGACGACTTTGGCCGCTGCGACTAAAAATTCACTGGCTTTATTATGGGTTTCCTAGAAACCGGGCACGTAATAGGTATTTTGCTACGCGAGAAAGTGATGGCGCTGCAACGGCAATCCTCTTTCTAGCCTAAGTATATATGCGTCACAAAATTACATTGACAGGTCAATTAAAACAATAATTAATTGTTATATACATTATGTTCTCAAACTATCTTGAAAAGGTTCGTTGTATTTCTAACAAATTCCAAATTGAAGCAATTGTCACCTCCGTCACCATAGCAACGTCTATGAAGAAATCGCACAAATGTCATGTATTCCCTGTATCCCCGGTGGGCGTTTGAGGTGGAATCACGTTTAATTAGGACAAACTACTAAATCGAAAGCTATTGAGTATTCGTGGTCACATGTTTTCCTTCCATAACATCTCCAAACTCTGCATAGAAACGACGCCACCTCTCAGCCTAGCCTAAATCATCCAGAAATTTGGAATTCTATTAGCTTTAGGCCCAGGACTACTCTTCCGCTTCATAAATATATACAAAACCCCGACTCTTGATAACTTTTCGTTTCTCCGGAATAGGCTGCATTTAATAGGTTGATTTCTGATAGCTATTATTATTCTTCTGAAACGACCAACATTTTATTACAGGTCAAAAGGGCATTCTTCTTAGACAGACTTTTCTATTAGCCGCGTGAATTCATGTATGGCCAGTTCCTTCCATTTTTTAATTGTAATCATCATAATTGTGATCACACCGGTAAAAGAATTGGAGACGGACCGCTGTTCCGGTTTAAAAGCATCAGCAACAATGAAAAATAACAATTATTTGTCGTAAATATTGAAACAAACTTCAATTCATTGAAGGGAACTCAACAGCCCGAAAAAAAAACATAATTAGTACTTGATTATGTGGAAACTATTATAATTATATGATTAAGTATGTGATTTTTTTATATTTTCTAATTTTTTTTACAATATTAAAGGAAATTATAATTATGAGTCTCGTTTTTTGCACTCAACAAAGTGCGTTCCCGGTAGGACATTTTTTTTTATACTTTCACCCCTGGTTATAATTTACTGGTCTTTCCTTATTTTTTACAATCAGTCTGTCGATTATGTATCGCAAATGGGCGCGTAGCCTAATTGTCGATAACGTCGAATAATATCCGCGCATAAATTCGCCTCGATCGCGGAAGTATCCTCCCCATTGATAGCTTTCCCGTGATAAACTAATAAAACTTCCTTTGAAATGAGTGAACATGAACTTTACAATTCTTAGTTAAGGAACGTAAAGGGGCCGAAGTCGTTCACATTCGTAATTTAATTGCGTCGCTTCGGTTGATTGTGCCTCGAATAAATAGCATTAGTGCTAGCAATCCCGAAATAATAAAGCAAAAGTCGCGAATTACAGTTACAATACTACCTTACACGTATTGCACGGCTTAAAAGCTCGTTATTCTAGACTAATTATGAAAATAACACTGGAAAACGTCAATATAAAGAAATTGTGCAACTGTCTGAAGTCGTCCCGTACAGAGCTACTTACTTGTGAACGTAAAAATCTCCGACGCCAAAGCACGGAACGCGTGACGAGGGAAGGGGGCGGGGGTGGGGAAAAAATAAAAGCCGGGAATACGCGATACGGAGATGCCGTAATTAACGTGGCGTGCGATCGGGCACAAGTTTTTTCGCGAGCTTGGCCGGTTGGCTGCTCTGCCGCCTCATTTGCAGACCACTCCGGGGCACTTTAGTAACATTTGTTTGTAAAGTGGACACATTATCTTCACCACTAGAAGCTCGTTATAATTAAATCTCTCCCGACCTCAAAGCCACCTCAAAGAAATTAAAAAACTTCCATTCGTGTAATTTACCTGTCTGGCAGGCACTTTGCTCTCTTATAGGACGCCACATATAAATACGCGCGCGCACGGGTAAATTAGCTGCGCAATTTTAATTCTCCTGCGTGCGCCAACGGAAAAACAAAACAACAGCCGCAGACCGCGAATATCGCGGACGATTCTCTAATTGCTTTTAAAATGCAGCTCTCTCCTTTATTCTCTACTCCTAAATAGTGGCAACCGACGGTTTAGACGATAACGAGAGAATAAAAATAGACGTGTGCGACGATCCGAAAGTAGGTATGTTCCGAGTACTCGGCGTTTTCCTTTGACGTAAGAATTGTTCTTTTCTTTCAGACTTTCACGATTCCGTCATTACGGAAGCTGTCGTTCTTGCAAGTGAAGCACTCGTTTAACGCAGTGATTGGGAAAATGTCTTTGGTAGCCACGACCCGACTTAAAAAGGCTCCAACTCAACCGGGCACATTACTATTAATTTCCACATTATAAACCTCATTTCTAAAGATTGCCGCAGATACTACGAGAACGATATTTTTAGGAAAAACGAGACTTTCAGCGATAAAGAAAATTTCGAGCCGGCGCTTGAGCCACTCGTCGAGGAAGATAATCTCTCTGCTCACGGACACAAACCTCTAACAATACTTTCACACAACTATACAAAGTTTGAATGACTGAAATCGACGCGTATGCCAACTTTCTCATACTCTTGTGCGTTCGTGGATTCCGTTACAAATTCTTCTCAGTCACCTACTTTTCCTCAATTTGTAAGCTATGCACATATTTCGCGCATTTATAAACCGTAAAAACTGCAGGTGAAATAGTTTTCGTGAGCCCTGCACGAATTTAGAACTCGAGCACAAATAAAAGCACTTTCTAGCGTTTTCGTTACCTGCTGTCACACTTTAGCGTTTCTGATGACAAGATAGAGGAAGCCGCTTGTACTTTTAAGAAGTAGCACATTTTACTTAATTTATATAATGAAAACAAAATTCTACGTTTATAGCTGAGTATCGAGAATAGTTTATGAGAGCGTAGTTTTGGTTGGTACGAGGCTGACGGGGGTCGAACACGCGTCGCCTTCCTGGGTAAGAATAGTGTGGATATTCGCGGAGAAGAATGAGGTGCAGAGCGCCGCAGTGGCCGACGCCTTGCGTCGTTCTATCGATTGCACACCAAGTAATTCACCTCAACGCCGATCGATGCGTCACAGCCTAACTCCGCAAGCGCCGATACCCAATTACGAAGGAGCATTTGTTCTTGCTCATGCATTAGAATACAAGTAACGAGCATAAGGCACCTTGCGTCTATGCCGTGGAAATTCAGACACCGCTTCCCAGCGTTTCTTAAACGAAAATTATCGATCTCGGGAGCCATGGGAGTATTTAACTGCGCCGTCAACGGTAATTTAAAAAATGTTCTGCGATAAAACTTGGGTTTTTAATTTTTTCTTCGGTGTGTTGGGTTCTTAATTTCGGTTCGTGCGACGCACCCAAATAAACTTGTGCGAACTTTCCATCTTGAAAAATCACCTCTCCTCCGAAATTTTTAAACGAGAAAAGTGCATTTCCCCACGTAAAAGTGGGATTCTCAGGTATTTTTTTTTTAAAAGTTAATTCTTCCCCCACATAATGTTTATTTTCCGCTCGATGACAGTAACGGGTACTTTAAAAACTCGTTTCTTAAGGTACCATTTGTCTCAAAGTACAGCCCTCAGGTTTTCTTCATTCAGAAAACAATCTTCTTTCGGACCATATGTTTAAGAAACACCACAACCAAACCACATAAAATTTAGTAACGGCCTTTTTCTAAAAAATGGACATGTAACATTTTCATAAAATGCACATTTATTTGTTCGCCATGAAACAAGTTGGAAAAAATACTCTAGCAGAGTTTTTCGTACACGAAAATCCCTAAAGTACTCTGCATTTTTTTCTCTCTACGCAATTAATTGTCTTTTCCTTTAACGGAATACGGTTGGCCGTTCCAGCCTGCTTCGACTTACATGTGCCGTGGTGGAGAAGACATGCACAAAAATGGAAGCCTGGGAGACGTTGAGAGTTTTCCATCAGAACCAAATTGCCTCTTTTCATGCATGTAATAAATGGTTTACGTGAAAGAAATAGAATCTAGTAAGATGGTCACGGTTTCTTCTTAATTTAACACACTTCCCGTGAGTCCAATTTAGAGACGAACCCTGAGGCGCTGTATAAGGTGTGTGGTACACGGTAAAATTGAATTGACAACAGTTTGTAATAATTTTTTCATTTATTGGTAGCACATCCATCAATTTCATGACAAAATGCTACATATTTATCAACTCATTAATATATAATTGGTTCACTGTATAAAATTAAGTCATAAAGAGACTAAATCCTGTATTTAAATTTTTATGGAATCTGGAAACATACAAAATTCTGTGTCTCGTTCATAACCTCGCCGACGAGTATGTGATCGCGCAGATGTACTTAGTCACATTTGAACGTTCGACGTGACTTGGGCAACTTCTGTCGATTATGAAGACTTTTAACAATTATCACAGATTCAAGTGCAATAATATAAAAATTCTTAGAAATGTAAATATTTTGTTTTCCTCAAGGATTCGGCCTACACAGACAACAATTGGAGACTGGCATGATGACAATACTTCAGACCGTTAGAAACGGACGGCAGTCAGACGTCGATCAAAAATATCCGGCAGCGTGCATAGTAGCCGACTATATGCTTCAATTTATCGTAGAATAGTGCTACCGGCACTCGTACTGGTAAATTACCCCTGAAATCCAGCAACTTTTGGTGAAACAGCAATGCAAATTATCTGAAGGTGTGACTGTACCTGACCATTTAAATTCTCCAAATAATAAACTCTCAGATATGAAAAAGGCAGATTGTTTAATAAAGATTAACATTTCAGTATACAAACAGCTCAGGGAAAAAATATAAGAGTAACACAGAGAATACCATCTCCATCGTTGATGTCGCCACAGAGATTTAGTTTTCCGTTCAGGTCCCTCGATATTTATAATATATTTACTACAAAAATAATTCTTTTGTGAATCAGCACATAAACAGATAACACGGTCCTCGGTTAAGCGTTTCCCTACACGAGGTGTACTACCTTTTTAAACACACGAGTCATCCACAAGCATTTCAAATTATTAGAAGTATAAAATGTAAGAGAGCCATTTAGTCTACTCAAAGCTTCTCAGACTCGTGTGAAGACCGACAATACACAAAATTTGAACATTATATTTACTTCTCTAAACTTAAGAGATTCACAGAAAATTGGAAAAGTTCGTAGCGAATGTCGAAGGATTTGTAAAAGCGTAGTCACCATTTTATTGCCCAATTTCAACCAATCCGCTGCCGATAACGAATTTGTTCCCACACGAAATTCAAAGCGACGAGCATCGTACCGGACGGAGGCCTACGTGTTGAGCCATGGATGGTTGAGGCAGTCGGCTGCAGTTGCCCTTTCCTGAGGGTCATACGCAAGCATCGGTGTCAGGAAGTCTGCAAATGCTTTTGCTTCTTTCTGAGTCCACTCGTACTTCTCAGTCAGGACGTCTACTAGGCCCCAAGGTTTCAACTTTGTTATTCGTCGAAGTTCACCTGAAAAAATCAAATTATGAGAAAAATTAATGGACTGATGGAAAATTTGCAAATATGGTTTTTACGAAAATAACAAGACATTTGTTAACAACAGTTAAAATAATATTCAAAATGCTGGTACAAATTGTGCTCAATTATTCAAGAAAAATGTACACAAAAGGACGTAGAATAACAGTCTAACAAATATTTTAATATGAACCATTAAATATTTCGGCGACAGATTTACAACAAATGGGAAAGACTTGACATCATCATTGTCTATCAGAAATATCTAGAGAATGCTGCAAAATACTCAATTGATACAATTTTGCGTAAAGAATTCTATACATTATTTTTAAAAACTTAATATAATGTCAACAAATTTTTAATTTTTTTTAATGGTATTCAGGTCGTTATGGATATATAAATACAATTTTGAAGCTATCCACATAAATTGTACATATTCAGTCACCTTATACATATATTCAAATATATGTTTTATCACATATTACAAGTTACAACTTGAGGTGATTTGGAAAAAGCAACACAAGTCACACGTACGTCTGAAAGGAGTGTAAGTTTGTATTCAAACAAATATATACCCAGCAAAACAGAGTAATTACTATAGAATGAAGATTTTCCCAGTGAGTCTGTTGAATGTACTGTTCTTGTGTACAGCACGTTTCAATGGCAAGTTCAGCCATAGTTGTCAGGGGAGCGATGCCAAGACCAGGTTATTTTCATTTATAGTAGATCATCTTCCCCTACCACTGTATCCTGTTGTGGCCTTGTCGAGTCCTGATTGGTAAGCATATTTTTCAATTACTTGCTTTAATACTGGCAATGATCAGGTCCCAGGCCTTACCAAGTTGGAACACAGTATCCTTCTTTAAGAGATTTTCAGAGGCTCGAATTCTTGACCCCCTCTAATTCTAATATTAGATAAATTAATTTATGGCTGACTTAGTGTGTCCTTTCAGGTGAATACTTGTCTCGTGCTCCAAAAGCCTTGTTTCAATCGTGTGGATTGTTTTGCCAGTGTATTTGAGCCCTTAATTACAGGGGATCTCCTAGACAATGGAAAATGACATACTGAGAAATTGTTAGTGACCCTCATCTTATAAACCATTTCATCCAACTAGATGATAGGTTATAAAAATTTAAACATTGTGTAAAATCAGTTTACTGCCATAAATCCAATGTATACATATTATATACTAGCTAGGCTCATGACTTCGTTCATGTGAAACTTGGACAATTAGCTCTCTTCATTTTGGTCTAAAAATGAAACAACAGGTACAGAATTTTGATAAAGTTGAATTCATTGAATAAATAAAATGTACTGTATCATTTATCTATGATCACTTTAGGGCAAACCTTTTAACTCGCAGTTGGTTTTGAACAGGTTCTGCTTTCACACGTTTCAGATCCAATTCGATATAAACTTCCAGACAGAAACTTCAATTAACTTTATTGGGATAAATTTTATTTATTTATTTTTCTTTAAAAATGAGCAATTACTAAATATTAAAATTAATCTGACATTACAAATAGAAAAAAATTTATGTATACATCGTATTGATAAACTTCTTTGTTTATTATTTCTAAAGGAGTTAGTTTTCTGCCAATGTTAGGTTAATTACAGTACAAAACCTGCTACAACAATAGATTGAGTGAGAATGCTCACCCCTACTCTTTCTCATGCCCCAAAATTACACTTATAATACAATAAATCTGATGAATGGTATAGGAACACCTAATAGGACTTAAAACTATAGATGGTTTTCATGCTGGCTTTCACATAGCAATTCAGTGGATTTATAAATATTTATATTAATATCTTTTGAACTCTGCAAGTTATCTAAATGAAACACACACGAAAATTTAAGTTAAGGTTCCTGTTTCAATCACTGAAATTTTCATTGAATTCTGTTGACCTGTTCGGAGCACAAATACATCCAAGAGTATAGGCAAACCCGTATTCACATTTAGAAAATTTGAATGTGCATATGCCGAGAACTTTTTTCCGTAGAATGTGTTATTTTAATATTATATATTACTATTTATCTTCTGCAATATATTGAAATGAAACGCGCACGAATATTCAAGTTAAATCTCCTGCTTTTAAACCCTCAAATTTTCATTGAAAACCTGTTGAACCATTTCGGAGCCAATTCAAGAGAATTTTATTTATTGGCATAGATATATGTGTGTGTGTAGGTCTGAGTATTTGCTATATTTCCTCCTGTCCTGAATGGCAACACGGAGGTTAAATTATTTTATTAAATCTATGTTAAGTAATTCCTTAACTTGGCTTTTTTAATCACTTCTGTAGTGATTTATGGCTTTAAACTGTTACGTGTAAAAGTTATGTAATAACAAAAAAGAAAATAGTCAACAAGAAACTAGTCAGTTGGTTTATGTCAAGAAAATGAAGTAGAAATAAAATGAGCTTGAGATCTTTTACAAAAATTTTGGACAATTTATGGATATTCTCATAAAATTGTCAGAAAATGAAACAATAAATACTGCTTCATTACCACAATTTTAATGTGTAGTATTTATGTGCATCATATTCATGGTTTGTAAATCCATTCTGCACATACATGAGCACGTGTGTTGGCAGGGAGAATAGGTAAGGCTAACAAAAAGAATCAAATATGTAAACCTGCATACATGCACACCTTAGTTTCTGGGAGCACATATAAGTATTAAGAAAATACTTCTGAATATTTCATATAATTACCTTTTTTGCTAAAAAATTCTCTAGCATGTTTGCCAGAAAAAATTATTTGCTTCGGTATAGCACCCAGAAGTTCTATTATATGAGCTAGATGATCTTCATCTCTAGTGTAATCATCACCAGAGTGCGGTTCAAATAGATAGTCTCCTGTTGCCAACTCAAATGCCTGAAATAAAAAAAATTATATTGAAAAATGGTCAGATTAATATTGGTTGCAATTCATGTCACATAAATTATATTCTAATAAAATTAGGAAATAAGCATCTGTCTATGAATATGGATAATAATGAATAAGAAATTTAAAGAAAGTTGTTTTTTATTAAATATATTTATTTTTTCTGTTGCCCTTATCACATATTCTAAACAATTGTCCATGAAGTTGTCATTCACACTTCAATTCCTTAGCAAAATCTGCTTTTCATTGAGAATATGTCAACAAATTATTTTTCGTTATTTGCCTCTTCCTCTTTCTGTGACAGGTGTAATTAACTATCTGCCCATTTCTTGTATTGCCATATAAAATGACAAACAGACAAACATTAAAGTTATACTTTTACGCGACACTGGAAACCGTTTACAAACGATTGGGCCATTTAGGCAGCTGCAAATAAAAACCTAATGTAATTGTACTGTATCTTCACATTATTACATATTAGTTTATCTACAACTTTCTGGTATTCATCAGTTTATTTGGTCAATATTGATTAATAATATTGCCAGAAAATGTAAAGAGCAATGTACGCCATAAACCAGACTAAGAATATGAAAAGATCAAATAAATTTGAGTGTTTTTAACAACAGGGATCTGGTAGTAAACAATAATTAATCTGAAGTTAAAGGCTTACTACCCTGTATAGCCACTTGCATATTTAAGCCACACCTGAATTTTGAAACATTTGCAGAGATTTTTTTTATTCTCAATTTCCTGTCAAAAAAGCAGCTTCAAACTGTTCTACAACTAGAAATGAAGATTATGTTTACTGCACTTAAAATTCATAGTACAAACCACACCCCATTTTTCTCTAAATGAGCAGCCTACCCATGCCTAAATATTGTAATTTTTAACCAAAGATTGCCTATCTTGTGAAGAATGTGAAACCCTTTTGTCTCACAAGTAGATTGTCAGCCATAAAAATTAAATTTACTAATATATATATTAATAACTGTAAAAGAATTAAAATAAATTGCAAAAAGTAGTGCAATATTTTATGTTTGTAAAAAAATAGTATATCACAACAATTTATTTGAGGCCGATAACATATTTGAAAGATATTTTGGGACCAATAAAAAAAAAGGCAGGTCCAGCCTGAAAGGTATTAAAATTGCATAAAACTTGATGACAATATGCAAAATCAAAGGTGAAAAAAGAAGATACGAGCTACTTTAATTATGAGAACTCTAAGCGACACAGATGTAACAAGAATTTTTTTTAGGAAAGAGTAATAAACAAATCTTAAAAACTTTGAAAACCATACTGTGCTCATAATTTTGAGTTACACTATCATCTTAAACTGATCTGTGATGTTCAGTATTCCCAGAAAAACACTTCACTTATTCCTTCCTGTAAGGAGTATTAAAAGCATATATAATTATTTTAATACTACTGAATTTTCATACATATATTTCCATATCTAATCCTAAAATTTAAAATCAAGCATACACTAAATTCAAATAAAGTATTTATTTTTCTGAGTTTACATTATAAAGAATGAAGTGAAAACTATGCAACCATACATTATTACAAACAAATGTGTAATTAGGAGTATTTTTTTTTCAAAATAATTTCCTGAAAAGGTGGTGAATTCTAAAATGTTTAAAACTGTAGAAACACGAAAGACAAGTTTTGAAACGGATAAAAAAATTTGTCCTGCAGGAATTTGTCAGTGAACATATTTGTACAAACCGGTCTGCGCATGTTAGCACAGGTGTGAGGATGGCAACATGTGGCTTGTGGAGGAGTCAAATTGATGAAGATTTAACTCCATAGTTCTCAGTGTAATTTTAAATGCGCAAGAAATAATGAGCTTGCAGACAGGGCTTTAGGTGATAGTCACCACCTGTTCTACTTAGTGTACTTCCTGAATTAATAGAATGAGGAGACTCACCATGCAAGCTGTGCTCCATATATCTGCTGGCGTTCCATATCCAGCACCAAGCAACACTTCAAGGGATCGATACTGCCGAGTCTGAATATCTTCCGTGAAGTGACGATCCTATTCACACAACAATAATAATAATAATAAATAGTAGATTGAATTATTAATGCTGAAGCATTGATCTATCACTATTCAGACAAAGTCTGAGCCACATTTGAAATATATTTTCAGGAAAATTAGACTGATCAATAATCAATGTGATATACAGCAGGCACATCAAATATGTGGCTCATTGGAAGTCTATTTGCAGTTCACACATAAAGCTAAAGATTGTCACTATTGTCACTTCCCCATCATTTGCACTAATTAATTTCTCAGAATTCATATAGTCCACAGAGTGACACACTCCACAGCTGGCCATCACTGAGAGCATGTCCTTTCTCTTGAAGAAGGAGCAGTTGCCTCCATAAATTTGGAGAACACCTACAACCCACAATGGTGTCCGCTATCTTTAGACTTTAGGTAAGCCACCACCTTTCTTTCTAATTATTTTGACAATGTCACATCCTCACTTGTGTATGTGTGTGTAGCAGAAAAGAGAGATCAAAAGGTGGTAGCTTACCGGAAGTGTAAAGCTAGCAGACACCATGATGATTGTGGGGGTTTCTTTGAATTTTCGGATGCAACTGCTGGCTTTGTCAGGAGATAAGGAGTAGTGTTCTCAGTAAACGCTTCTCCTTCTCTCTTGACAAAGGGGGTGGTTGGGTCTCAAAATTTGAACAAATCCCTGCACTCATCATGAGGTCTGCTAATTGTAGTAATAGAAAAGACCAAACATTCCAAGTGCCAACTGGCAGTGGACTGTGGTGTTTTAACTGTCACATGTCTGGCCGTTACCCAAAAACAAAGGACACCCCATCAGGCCACTAACTTTCTCTCAAGGGAAGGTCATGGTAACAGAAACGTTCTGATAGGAGGCGGAAACACACAAAAACCAAACATGCATATGTACACTTTTTAGAGGATGTTAAGTCCAGGGCTTTTAGAAGGGTTAGTTAAGCATCGGTCGACATGCGTTGTGGGTCTGGGCTGAGACAGAAAATAAGATTTACTTACACACCAACACGCATTACCCAGATCTGCAATTTTGACTTTTATATCACACACTTCATGGACTGGATCTGGTTGTAGGTTCAATTTTTTTGTGTCTGGACATGACGTGACTCGCCTGAATGTTTTACCTATAAAAATTGACAAGATTATTATTTACATGCTTGCAGAAAGCAAACCTGTCAGTAGCAAATTTATTTGAAAATGGAGGGACAATAAAGCTGGGAAGTAATATGAATGATTTTGTTTCCATCTCTTATATTTAAAGTTTTATTAATAGTTACAGATTTCAATTATATTTTATTTTTTGTTTCCATCTCTTATATTTAAAGTTTTATTAATAGTTACAGATTTAAATTATATTTTATTTTTTTAAATGACTGAAAAAGAATCATTTACATTTAGGTGCTTAATGATTATTGGGTCCTGTAGATTAACTAAGCTTAACTTATATTTCCTACAATTCTGTGTACATAATGAACTCATTTTAATCCATTTACATAGTAAAATTGTAATAAGGATGTACAAATACTTTAATAGTAGCGAAAGCACCTTTAATTTCTTCTGTTGAAAATAGAGTTAAAATAATTCATACCAGTTGACATCTGCTGTCTAGTGGTTCCTTGAAACTCAGCTATATAAATTAGAATTACAAAGACTGTGATTGGCATTATATAAAGAATATTACAGAAATCTACACATGTGGAGATGTGCCATTTTATAGATCTTGGGTGTGAATTTACTTCAAGCAAATAACCTTCAAAAAAGTATCAAGAATAAAATGAACTGATTAAAACCTCTGCATTGCACAGCCTGGAATATACAACTCAAATTGAGTTAAGATACTGAAATTTTAAAATGAATGAAGGATAAATTAAGGAACACATATTGAATTTGATATTCACACCGAGTGTACAAGTGGGATATTTAATTTTTAAGAAGATAAAAACCTTATGTGCTGACAGAGCAGATCGAGACACTAAATTAAAAAATATAATTAAAAATGTAAACCAAAGATCTGTTTTTGACCAATAAGTTCACAATTGTAAGTACTTTCATTCTCTATATTAAATTTTGTATAAAATAATTCAGATAGGGTGTGAAGCTAAAGTAAAGTGAATGACCACTGTCATTTTGTTCATGAAAGTATTAAAAATAAGGAAAGTACTTGCTGTAATATAATTCAACGTAAAAAATGAATAGTAATATACTAAAACTTGTGCAGTTTCTTGTAATAAATTGTAATTTTTAGACTATTTCGTTTAAAACAGAGAACAATAGATTGGTTCTTATGACAGGGGTGAATAATCTATCTAAATCAACATTTGAAAGCAACCAAGATGAAAATAAAGTGTACAAACATAGTCAAACAGGGATGTACTTTTAAGAGTTATTTTCAATGAGTATAATTTTAGTATTGGCAAATAGTTTGGAAAGTATGACACACTAATGGTGGCCACATTCAAAATCAGTGTAATTGACCTTTCCCACAGAGCATTCATCACCAAAATGCATCCTTCTCATGCAAGTAAAAACATTCCAGAAACCACGTAATTAAGACTGTAGACCTCATTTATGTATTGAAGGTATTTTTGTTATATTTTATAGGCTTGGTATTAACAGCATAAAGTGTTGCTATTCATGATAAACTTTAATGGGAACTTGCAAATGAAATGAATTATAGCTTTCAATGGCATTATATTTTGAAGAACCTATTCTAATTACATATTAAAAAGTAGGTTTTGTATGTTGATAAAGATCTCAATAGACAATATTGTTGATTAGGTGAAATGCAGTTCCCAATTTCAAAGAAAAATGAGTCATTTTGACAGGTCTACATATATACTTCTGGAACATTGTGAAACAATTGCCAGTAAACAAAGTAGTTCACAAAGACAGGTAAAACTGTTACAATGTTTCCACAAAACATGCATAATTTTTTTACAATAAACTAATTGGCCACAAGTCAAGTAAAATTTAATAAAGCAATTGATAAAAACAATTACACAATATTTTGTTCTTAATTTACAACTTAATCAGGGGGATTTACAGTATTATAAATAATTTGCCAAATTTTTCTAATAATATCAACAAAAAAATTGATGTATAAATAAATTCTGAGCAGAAAATCTTTGGTTATAACGGACAGTGCAAATAGGTTTGAAATTCTGCTTAAAATTTCAGTTATTGCCCCATTTTGTTTCTCATATTTATTAATGATTTGTCTATCAATATAAATTCTAAGTTCAGACTTTTTGCAGATGACTGTGTAATTTACAGGGAAATAAATGGGGAACGAGATGCAACTGCTCTCCAAACTGACTTAGATACTCTAAGTACATAGGCTAAGCAAAATAAAATCAAAATCAACAATGGTAAAAGTAAGGCGATTAGTTTTACTAAAATGCACGTTCAATATGCCTTGATATATAAACTGATGCAGAAACAGTGATCGAGGAAACAAACTGTAAATACCTAGGCATTTATTTTAACAGTAAGCTGGGGTGGGCGGAGCAGGGCAACTATGCTACAAGGAAAGCGTGGAACACCTTGCACTTTGTCATGAGAACACTCAAGAAGGGTAATGCAAAATCTAAAGAGATGGCATATGTCATTGGTACGCCCACTTATGGAATATGGTGCAGCATGCTGGGATCCGTACAGGATAGGTCAAATAGAATCCTTAGAAAGGGTGCAAAGAACGGCCGCAAAATTCGTACAAATAGGACCTGGGCATGGGAACGAAAAGGTAAAGCGACAAGGGTGGGATACGCTACAGACAAGAAAAGAAAGAGCTAGGCTACACATTTTCTACAGAGCTTTTGCAGGTCAAAAACCTTGGCAGGGAATCCAAGATAAAATGAAAGAATCAACTTGGAACGGGAAGAGTTATCACCTGTTTAAATTACAAGCAAGGAAGCAAAAAACAGATGTTCGAAAATACTCATTCCTAAAAAGGACAATTAATGACTGGAACAATCTGCCTGCAGGAGTGTTTGGGGAACTTCCTCTAACAGAAAGAAAATTTCGACATAATCTAAGTTTAGTGTAGTGCAGTGTAGTGAAGTGATCAGTGCTGCGAAATCTCTAAAAATTTACTGCAGGCAAAAACAATATTATTCTTTTAAAAAAAAATTCATTTCTAATAATATGATTCCACACTTATTTATTTATATTGAATATAATTATACATTCAACTATAGGTTAATTATAGTCCGTATGACAGATTATTAATTATTGTTTATGTTCTATGTATCTGCCACTGGGCATCTGCCCATTTGTAGATTTAATAAATAAATACATACAATACATACATAATATCAATTTTTAGCCGATATTAAAAATAATAATAATTTAGCAATGTATACAATTTATTTGTATTTCCATTTATTAGTTTACCAATGTAAACCTGATGAAGTTCTAAATTAAGTATGGAATGTTGTGAATTATGTTTTTATAAATTTCTTTAACAGTTTTTCATACGCGTACAATTTATCAAAAAATTAATATGTCAATTTTAATTATTAAACTTCTTACATTAACTACTTATGTAATGTTTGCAAGAAAGCCCTAGAAACTAATTTGATAACGTCAATCTGAATCTAGTTCACAATTTTAAATGTCACTAATAAATTAAATAAAAAATTTTCATAAGTAAAATAAGAAAAATGGTTTAATTTGAGAAAGAGAAAACGTACAGTATAAATAGTAAAGGAGTGTTGCCAAAACTCAATTGAGTATTTTTATTAAACTCAAAGTGCAATTGACAAAAGAGCAAATTGGTAAAAAAAAAATTTAGAGTTAAAAAATATTAATTATTCATACAATTAACAACACTGGCGACAATTGACCTACACTTCAAGCAAAAGCTTAGTACCTGTTAAAGATCTAAGGACTTAATCTGATTACACTACATAAAATTCAGTGAAAATAAATGAAAGATTTTCCCCTTAGATGCAACATGACACACATTTCAGATATCTACAAAAATTGAGCAAATTTCTAATTAAGGTATCAAGTTGTGCACTTGTAGTAATACAAAATATAAGTCATAATTAAAATTATCCTGTAGTTATGTTTTCTGATATTTAAGTAGGAATAATTAAACTAAAGCAAGTATACTTTAAAGTATTAATTATCTGGAAGTTACAAAGTTAACAGAGGCATGGCTTACGACATCCTGGGAATTTCTCAGAAAAGTAAATGGCTAAACAAGGATGATAATAGCATATTAAACACCTGTGTAGTATGAAAAGGATCTGGTAGCAAAAGTCATCTGAGCGCCCAATTATATCCAACAAACTGTTTTCGATCATGTCCACTAGTTTGGGTCCATTTGGTGCATCTAATTCAACACATGTAGTGATGGCAGCATCGAGTAACTCCTACAGCATTGGCTACTATGTCTTTCACCATAGTTTTGTGCTTCCCACAATCTGTATTTTGACTTATATTTATTGTACCTCATGTTTAACTTTCTGGTAATGGGTTCCCATACAATTCTCACCTTTTGGTGTCTTTACCTTCCCTTAAAGCTTGTAACAGTATTAAATTTTTGGTGAATTTGGACAAAAGATTACATGATACATGACTGGAACACTATCATGAACTTTGTGAAAGAATTTGGTCTTTACATGAAAAGCTAATTCCTATCTTAATTTCTGTGCATATTTATAACCTATTGTAAGAGGAGAAAAGTAAAAGTATACAGTTCCAGTTCAAACGACTTATGGTTGAATAACACAATTTACTTAAAAACAAAGTATCAATATCAAATCTATACAATTTAAATGGAAGGTACAAAAGAAAAACAAATCTCTGAAGACATCAAGAACTCTGAAAAAATTTCATCATAAAAATGTCACTAGTGAAAAAAAAATAGCATTGATACAGCCATGCTGCTTGGACTACAACTAGATTACAAGAAATATTTTGTATTATTTGTAAAAGGAACAGGATAAATCACTTTATCAAGAAAAAATGGAAATATTGACTGAAATAAAAATTGCTAAATTATGTCAATCTTGTTCTTCTATCATTTTAAACAAGTTACCAGTTAATATAGACATTTTAATCATAGCTAAAATGGTTTCCAGTTACTTAATGAAATGGGGAGTAAATATGGAAAATTTACTTGTTCACCAATTAGAGAACTAAATCATTCTTTGACTGCCCAAGTTGTAACCCACGAACTTTTGATTCTACATACTCGCTAAGGAAGCCTTCATTCTGTAATTTTGGTTTTACTTTGACAGTTAGGATAAATAAAGCTTCAATGTATGCATTAACCATCCAGAAGCAAGAGTTAACACAAAGAGACATGGCTCATGACATCTTTGGTATAGTAAACAGCTAAACCAATTAAATATCATAATCTATTATGTGAAATCCTTGTCAAATAAGTTATTTAAAAACTAAGTGTGGGTTTTATTTAGCATCCAACCTTCAGACATTTTAGCATCAGATTTTTGTTCAACATTGGAATCTTCATGCTGCACCTCAGGGACATCTGCAAACAAAGTGAGTACATATTAAATCATAAATAGTGAGGAGTTAAAATTACACTTTAACCCTTTCAAGACTCCTGGTACATATACCACTTCTATGTCAGGTCTAAGGACATTTGTAAAGTTGAATTGCGTATACAAGTGTACCATTTAGTCTCCTAATGCATTAGCAATGTTTACACAATTTGTGTGGCTTGTTTCTTAACAAGTCACCATATTGTAAGTCACTTAGCGGAACACATGGATTGTGGCACATTGTAATATTCGGTGTTTTCATTGAAAACCATGTGGGAATTAGAATTTTGTAAGAAATTTTACATTAACAAAGTGTTTTATTGTTTCACGGTAAGACCAGTGAAACTTTATAATTGCAACGTAGTTTAAAAAGTATTTATTCTTTCGACATGTCCGGTACGTATTGGTACAGTTTATCCTTGAAAGTGGTATATATGTGTGTAGCATTAGCATTATTTGCACATATGGATAAGAAGGGGGAAAAAGACTTATATTAGAGAGCTACAGGAGATTGTGACTAATTTCACTTGGGATTCTGTTGACAGTAAAAATTCTCATGAATCTGTATATTTTAGTGAAGACTTATCAGCCTTCTGATGAATCTTATTCTGAAAGTGTAGAAGATAGAAAATGAAGAAATGATAGCAGAGGGGGGAAATGGCACATGTGCACCAACTTTCTAAGACAGAAAGACCTTCTACAAAAACAGTGACTAGGAAATTTATCAAAGCTCCTTCCAGTGGAAGATGTGTGCAGAAAACAACATTCAAAAATAAAAGACAATTTGTCAAGAGTGTGATATTCTAAATGTTTTGTTGCTCACCAATGTTAAAAACGCTGTATTATTTACAGTTAAAATATATTATATTTATTAAAGAACTTTTCTGAACAGTACTGGTGACATATGGACCACTACCCCTCCACCCTTCACACCATCAAGTTTTTTCTGCCACTTTCTATTATTAAATGTAGTTCTGTCTAATTAATAGTGCGGCCTCTAGAAAGGGTTAAAATGACCATAACATTAATGTACAGTACACATATTATATAACCTACAATATTAACAAGTGAAAAAATCAAACACCACATGCTTTCCTGATGTATTGATTTAATAAATAATTCTTGGTATATTAACTGGTTTGGTTGTTTAATAAGTCGCAATGTTTCAGTGAAATTCATCTCCACCATTTGCACCCGAAGACTGCAAAGATGAATTTTGCAAGACTTAACATTTTAATAAACAACTGATGCAGTTGATAAACTGAGAATCATTTATTAAGTAACAAAAATGTTGGTCAGAAATTTTTTTGTACCATTTGTATTTTGAGAGATTACTACAGTAATAAGAATAACGTGATGCTGAATTGATTGGACTCATTACTTATTTAGTTAGAAAATTTAAATTTAACATCTGTTATATAGTATAAAACAATTTATGGCCTTTTACAGATTTTATTCTTTAAATTTAATTAATAAAGTTTTGGCATATTTTCATGGTTTCTTCAGGTTTTCTTCCACAACACTATCAAAACACAACATTAGAATAACATATGAAGTCAAACAATAGTAAGCAAGATCCGAGGCAATGTATAACACAAACTCCTTTCACTAGTAGTTATCTTTTTTTTTTCTCAGATTTCTGAATTATTCTTTCCTTGTTTCCTAAAAAGTTCTAAATTATGCAAATATTGCAAGATCTTGATTAATGCTGTCTCAGTATTACACAGTATTTTTGAGATTCCTCAGATTTCAATGAGGTATTGCGATTCCATGAACTTTAAGTAGCTGCTTTGATTTACACGTACAGTCTCATGGAAAGTGCCATACAGTAGAAACACAAATTTTTAGTTTTAACAATTAAAAGAAAATAAAGTGACAAGAGAAAGTATTTTGCTGGAAACTAAACTGTAGGTGCTCAGACAATCTGATATTGGAAATACATTACAATTGTCAACTTTAACGATACAGATGTCAGAAAGAATTAAGGGAAAATCTAGTTGGCAATTACAACCACAACTTCTGTTTCATAAGCAACATGATCGAGGAAATGGAAAAACAACTTTCCATCCAAATTAATAATGAAGTTGCACGGAATATGCCATAAGTCTATCAATTACCAAGGAAATGGAATGGAGTATGCCATTAAATCTATCAATTACAATGGAAATTGTGAGAATCTTTTTTAACCACATTAAGAACAAAATAAATTAATAGAGTGAAAATTTCATTTTAAGTCGAGTATGGTTCAGTTGATTGAAAGCTGAACCAATCTTCAGTACATACAGATTGGAGAAGCAACAAGTGGAAATACAAAAGCAGCTACTGGCATTTCCAGGGACACTAAGAGCAAGGATCAAGAAGGGGAATTAACCTCCTGAATTGGTATCCAGTGTTGATGAAACTGACCATTCTTTGAAGAAAAGGCCAAAAATTGCATTCTTAACCCATGCAAAAATGTTTTGATTTAAAGCTGCTAAAGACAGTTTAACACTTGTACTGGGTGGCAATAAATTAGAACCACTGCAAGTTTATCATTCCAAAACCAAATGGCAATGAAGAGAAATTCGAAATCATCTTTACCAGTATTTTAGGAGTCCAATAAAAAAAAATATTGGATCACTATTATAATTTTCCACAATTCATTAATTGAATTGTTTTGCCTGTTAGTTAAACACTACTGTGAATTTTAAAAATTAAGAGCTGAACGCCTTCATTTGATTGATAAAGCTTCAAGCCACTCAATGCATTTATCTGACTTGCCAACAATGTATCATAACAAATAAGACCATAATTAATGTAATGTTACAATAAAACAAAACACTGAATTTTTTCCCTCAGTTTTGTTTCACTTATCCCCAAAATTTGTGTTCAGATGACTTTGTTTAATGCCATTTAACGCACAAATTTATTGGAACATATCCCCCTTGTTAAGCAGGGTCTTACAGTTAACAATTGCAGGAAACATGAATGAAATATATTCAAACTTAATACAGTCAAAGTCAATATGGATGAGAAAGAGGCTGAGGGCGTTGCAGGACATAATATTCTTGCTCCTGGAGGTGAAAGTATGCTTTGTGCAATTTGACACTATAGAATTCTTTATTTTTCCTGTCTAAAATAAGGTTGGGATAAATAAATAAACAGACAAAGCCAGGAAATCAGTGGATCACTCTCTTTCTTGTCCACATCAATTATTCTGACCATAAAAATTCCTTTCATTCTTCATATATACATATGTAAGGAAATGATAAAGTCAGTGCATCATGGAATTAACATTGTCAGGTTAATTAAAAGAATTAATAAGGACAGGAAAGAAATAGAAAGTTTGTGACTTACCTGAAGTTTACAGATGGCAGACACCATGTAGGGTTTGAAGTTATTAAACTTCTGGAGGACATTCATCATAATGTGATGATATACATATATATACAAGTAAGGATGTGCCATAGTCAGAATCATAAAGACAATTCAAAGGATAGGCAAAGAGAGAGAAATGTGGTGGTTTACCTGAAGCAGAAGTCACCATTGAGAGATTAAAATTTTCAAATTTTAGAGGCAACTGCCCTGTTAATTACGAGTGGGAAATGCAGTTTGAGTCCATGGACGGCCATTACTCAGAAAGCATTTCCTACTCTCCTGATGAAGGCAATACCTCAAAAAACTGGAAAACTTCAATCCCACAACACCAAGCCGTCGAATGCTATTCCTAATCTTCTGATGAAGAGGAAGGCTACCTCCAAAAATTCAAAACCCCCACACTTAGCAAGATGCCGGCTAACTTTACACTTCAGGTAAGTCACCAAATTTCTATATCTTTTCTTTCCAATTAATGACAGGAAAGAGGAATAGAAATTTGGTGGATTACCTGAAGTGTAAAATTTTACACCAAGCATATGACTTAAGAGAAACTTCCTACCTTTCTCCCTCATGTCTATCCTTACTAACTATCGAATTATACATGTTTCAAATATTTATTTAATTTTTGAGGAAAGACAAGAATGGAAAAATGTCAACCAGACCAGGGAATTCCATTCTTGTCTTTCTTCTAAAATTAACTATATGCTTTACTGGGCTCCAATTGAAGCATATCCACATTTCCTTAATTTGTAATCTATCTTAAATGGATGCTCCAAACTCCATCCCGTTTCTCTAGCCATCCCACCTATAAAACCTAACAACAAGACTGACAATATTCGGTAATGTGGCATAGGCCGAATTGGTTAAGACACACTGTGGCTATAGTGAGGAAAAGGAAAGAGAGAAAAAAAATGGTGGCTTACATGAAGTGTACAGTTGGCAGGCACCATGTTGAGCGTGGGGTCAGTCGACAACTGGCTGTCACTCTGAATGATTTTCCTAATCTGCGGTGCTTCCAGAAATTTGAAACACCCCACTCAACATCGTACCTGCCAACTGTACACTTCAGGTAAACCACCAATTTTCTCTCTCTTTCTTGTCCTTATTGATTGTTTGGTGTCTTGCCTGAAACTAAAGCTCAACATCACCACTGAGGAATGGAGGAAGTGCTGGTCGATAGCGGACTGTCACTGGCCAGCACATGGGACAAGATTTCTTTTCTCCTGAAAGAGACTAACCTCTGAATGGTTAGGCCGATTTTCAATTTCAGGTAAGTCACCTATTTCTCCCTTTTCCAACAAAACCTAAGCACCTAAATCCCTATTAAGTTCACTTGGAACTACGACTCCATCAACATCAGTTTCCATGAAGTTGATATACACTTCCATTGATCCCTTCCACAACTCCTCCAAGAGTTACCTTCAGGCACCCTCCCAAACTTTGCAACATCATAGGCCCAGAGCTGGCATCTACACCCTTCCCTCCCACTTAAGACAAGTTGCCAACTTTGCAGTAAGAACAGATGAAATGTCTGCCCTATCCTCCAACTTACAACAATCCTCCACAATTTCAATGTAAAAAATAAAAGAACATAATTTTCCTCTCCTTCCACTTAATTTACCAGATTAATTGCATACTGTGTCCAGTTTCCTGTACCACCGCCACTGTCAAACTAATGCCCAGTCACAACATCAACAATTTTGACCAATGCTTCGCAATGACCCTTCTAAAAGCATCCCCCCTCTGTATAAACAGTTTGCTAGCATGAGGTGCACATCTATCTTCTATGGAAGGTATAATCTTTATCTATATACACATACATGACAATGATACTATTATTACCCTTTTTGGAATCATCTTGTTCAGAATTGGATGTTGGTAATTCCTCTTCGTGCTCACTAGGTAGATTATGTCCTAAAGGTTCCTGACCCTCATTCTTTACAACAGATTCACTTTCTGATATGCTAGCATTGTTGTCCGAAACTTTGAGATTCTCAATAAACAATTCAATGGGTGGATCAGTGGTGACACTGTTAACTTTAAATTCAGTTGCCTCATCATCATGGTGTCCATCACTATCACCTTCAACTTCAACAGATTCACCAGCACCATTTAGATTCAAATTTTCATTTTCTGCACCGAACAGTTCAATTTCTTTTTCCAGCTCAGCTTGGAGTCTAGCTTTTTTCTTCAGTTTGGTCTTCTTCTTTTTAGAAAGCTTCACATTTGGATTTGGAGGTGGGGTGTCATATTCCTTCGGTGCTGTGCTCACTGCAATGTATAAAAAATGTAACAATAAGAATTAATACAACAGAAATTCAAATTGCCCATACTAATACAAACTATTGTAAAATGTAATAATGCAATGTTTTGTATCTCTGACTGGCTATATAAATAACACGTTATATTTAGCGAGCCTATAGCACAAGGTGTACACAAGTTCACTGTTGTCTTTCAAGTGTACAAATATATCAGTCTTTTCCAATGATCTCCAGGGCAAGCATGGCTTCAAGGATTTGAAACATTTCATGTGATACATGTGCTTAACTTACAGTTGTTGATCGTAATAGTAATTTTATTAACATTTCTGTATAACAAAAACAGCAAACAGTGAGTCAGGAGGTAGTCCTAAATATTTGAGTGAAGATTTTCTGGTGAATCTGTTCTAAATATAATTATCAGGTTTCAGCTGGGCCAATGTATCAACGGCGAGTTCAGTTATTATCAGGTTGGCACGACTCTTGGACAACATGGCAAAGATTGCAGTCCTTGCTGTTGAAATATTGTAATTACAAACAATGGCCTGGGCTGAAGCCCTGTCCTAGATGAGGCTTCCTAGGTTACAAGAGTTTTGGACAATATTAGTAAAAAATTGTGTATTGGAATTTAGATGACAATGATATTAATGTTAAACAGTTGTTCAATTGTATAATGTTTAAGAAAAGCTGGAAAATTAGACATAAGTGAAGGAGGACAATTGATTCTAACAGGAAGGGTGAAACTCCTGAACAAATTTTCAGTGCTGTGTTCCAAAAGCAATGTTACAGAACACAAAGTCTTTATTGAATCCAGTAAACAAATTCCTACACCGCCAAAATTTAATAAAAGTAACTACGTTAGATTGTTTTTTTGAATGCAGAATTCTAAATTTTTCAAACAAGGATCTGTGACTATTGCCCAATGTTCCAATTTTGATTTGTGGTTTCAACTTTTTGAGTCTTCCTTATGCTCATTCACTCAAAAGCCTTTTGTCCATTTTGTCATAAATATGTGTATAACTCCAGTTTTATTAGGCATATTTGCCAAATGTTTCATTCCACATTGTTCCTCATGGCATGATCATGGGAGGAATATATTAAATTCACCACTGTCATAAAATTTCAAATCCATAGGATGATCAACAATGAAAGTTTTACATTTAAAGTTATTAAGTACATCAATATAAAATCATGCACTTTATGGATTCTAGAATTGGGAAATTTAAATAATTAGTATTGGAAGCAAGCTCTACAAACAAGCATGAATATGTATGAACAATATATACGTGCCTAGTTCATAAAAAAGGCAAACATTCACTCACATCAATGAAAACATATCAAATATGATTCCTTATTAATATTAATGCACTGAATTATGCAAAAACAATAAATGATAAAAACAATCAAAATATTTGTCTATATATGTTATGGAGTTCTTAAATTAAAAATTAATCATACCAAGGGAACCCGGCAACTTCACACCCATCTTGTGCCACTGAGTAGCTTCGACAGCCAATTTACGAACATAGATTTCTTCTACACACACCAATATGTTTTCTGGTTTGATATCAGTGTGGATAATCTTGCACTTTGTGTGTAGGTAGTCTAGGCCTTCTAAAACCTACAAATTTACAAGTGTCCAATAGATCTATAAAATTCATATCAGAATTAACGAATCAATTTTATATTAAATTTACACAATGTATAATATTATATTAAGAATTAATAAAGTATTTGCTGTTTAATGGTTTTAAATTATTTTTAAAAAATTATCTCATATTTAGGTATGAACATAAAACAATGTTTTATATAATATGTATGTACTATATCACACAATATGCCTATACAAGATAAAAGGAACAGAGGTAGACCACATGCACCAGCCAACCACAGTTACAATATTCACTCTTCCAAACCACTTAATCTGTCCTGCTGCACCCTGCATTACTAACCTCCACAATGCCCTCTACTATAGTGTTCACAAGCCCAGGTTCATCATTACACCGCTCATCTCCTTTCACGATACTCCAAGGACTCTGCAAGCTGACATTATTTCCAAACTTATTTTATCTACCCAATTTATCTTCAATTTTCTTCTACAGTATCAATGTCAAAAACATTATATTATATAACATTTCTACATATATAAACCTGTACTACATAACAGTTTTCAAAACCTTATCAGCAATCTTAATACTTCTTAAATTAGGCTCTCTTTGCTTTTTCCATCCAGCTCCAACTGTTCTTTTCTGCAATCATCATAGCAGCACCACCTCACTTTTTCCATTGCAAATAAAGCATAATAATTTAATTCATTTTGTGAATTTTAATTCTAACCATTGTTTTTTAAATTTTACCCAAATATCTATTTGTAATTTCAGCTTTCCCATTTTTCTTTAATGTTTTATTAAAACTGTTCACTGAAGTACTAAAATATTCTTTTATTTATACATTGTAGGAATTTTTAACAAGTTTATAACATTTATGCACCACTTATTAAATTCACGAATAAGACATTCTGTATCATTAATTATGCACTTTCTTAGCTTAAAAATAAACTCATTCTCTGCAAGTACATCTATAATTTTTCTTTCTGATTCATCTGTAAATTTATTCTCATTGTGTATAAAAAGTAACTTAAGTGACTGAAATGAAGAACAAATTACATAGATTAGTAGTCACATTCACAGCTTCAAACATTAAGTAACCAACACTTACCTGTCTAATTATGGTTTTAACATTCGGAATGGGTATACCCTGATAATTGCTCTTTGTTATCAACTTCAGCAAATTGTGCCCTAAGACTTCAAAAACCATACAGACGTGAATGCCATTTACACCGCAAATTTTAAAGTCATCCAACAGTTGAACAGTTTTGTCACGCTTCACATCTGTGGGATCACTTTCACGAACCTGAAATCAAATGTCAGGTTGATGAGCACTAACTTAAATCATGTCATTCCTAAAATAAAAAACTAAACCAATTGTTTTCATATGCTTAACATTTTAAGTTTCAATACATACAAATTAATTTTGCCCTAAGGAAACACAGTACATAGAATTCAAGCACAAGAAATACAATTTTAATGGGTTCCACAGACTACTAGACGTGTTACTTCACATGAGGCAAGCATTTTGAAGTTAGTAACAATGTGTATTTTTGAAATAGTATCTCTACAGATTATGTTACACAGAAGAAAAATTGCAAACTTCATAGGTCAGTAGGGATCATAATCTGATACAAGGTTGAATACGTAGGTGAGTAGTAATGAGTAGACATTTAAGGGTGTGAATGTTTTGAACAATTACAATCTATGCTCTACTTCATGAATGGAAGCACATCAGTTCAGAGCAAAAATCTTAGGTTTCCAGCCTGGTTCAGCATGTATTTATATCAATTCTGATAACAAAAACAAACCACCATACAAATATGGTTGACAAGGTATAAATAAATTCATCCTGACCTGGTGGACATGGGATTCGGGCAGCAACTTTCTTTAATCTCACTAGTCTGACAAACGAAGAAATATATGTTTAAAGAAACTGGCAACACACACATTGAAGAAAAGTTGTGTAAAACATTGCACAATCCACAATATTTCCTCTTTATTGTATAAATTCCTCTCAGGTTTCCAACCGGGTCAAAGAGATTATCAGTGACAATTCAATGGCTTGCTCTGCCATCATCTTCAGACTGAAGTCTGATACATCTCTTGATTATTCACTTCAATGGTGTGTGCATACTGAGAGGGGTGGATAAATAGATTTTTTCAATTACTTTGGACAAAGCCTGGTGGAAATGTGTAAAATGCATACAATTAAGAATACAAAACAAGGAAGTGAGGCAAATCATCTTCCATTGATTCCATAACTTTTATTGAAAATTCTAATATTTTTGCCCCAAATTTGGATGGTTTTTGTAAGCATGCTCTATGAATTAGGGGACATTGAATTTTTCTAATGCCACAATGATTGCTTTGTACAAACATCAGGGGAATGGAGCTCGTGAAAATTTCTGACAATTGCTTCCCGCTACAGAATACAACAGTGCAACAAAAACAGAGTCAAACCCCGGACTTTATTGAAGCAATACTACCAAACACCTTCCAATATTAAATTATCATAAAAGGAGACACTCCTCCAAAATGTTTCCATGCAACAAAAGCTTGAAACAAATTTTAATGGTATGTATTCAAATAACAAAACATGAAATCTGCTATATTTCTAGATACAAGAAGTGACATACTGTCTACGCCAACTTACATTACCGAGCATATTTAATTCAATTTTGAATCAATATTGAATATGCTACAAATGTGTATCAATTGGGTTTCATGGGCAATATAGCTTCTCTTTTTTTACAACAGTCCAAACAAGATGAAAGTATATCTCTAAGCACTTAATGAAAAAATTTGGCCAAGTCATGTGGAGTGATTAATTTAAACTCAGCGATTCAACTGTCTGAACCTAATATAAAAAAAGAATGGGTCACCTATACAACAGACTCAAGGCAACACCCTTTGTGATTAAATTCTATTCTCAAGTTCAATAATTCCTCGTGGATGAAAGCTATATTACCAGCACATTCAGATAAAACTATACGTCATGGGCAATCTTTTGTTTGAAATTCTCAGGCAAGATATTGATGATGACACACTGGTGGACGTCAAAAATATCACCTTCCATTATGGTTTGTGAAGATCCTAGCTAATACAATTATTTGATACTTGAAACTTGTTTGCAGTTACATCAACCATGATGTGTGTGTGAGCTATGAACCCAAATTGTAAACAAATATGGTGTGAACTAGATAGTATGGGAAACAAAATGCAAGCACATTATGCTTGTGTAGAATTTACCTTAAGTTAGCTTAAAAATTGAATGTAAATGTATGTTTAGAGCTGCAAGCCACTTGTTCTCAGGATTGGGACAGGTTTGAACCGTTCATGGCAACATAGTTGGTCATTTTTCAGGTGAACTGAAAAAGAGTTGTCAGATCAAATCATTGTGGAGGGTGTCCTGTGCAGTTTACTTTTCTTTCTGCTGATGAGCCTACATAGTCCATTTTATCATGTAAAGTATCTATTTAAAATTGCTTTTTAAGTTATATTTTTATGGTTAATTTATTAAGCCATTTTAATACAGTTTGTCAAGTTTGCCTTTAATCAAAGGCAGCAGCTCTTAGGAGCTATTGGCATTCTGCCATAGTCATCTGCACTTAAACACCTGTCTACCATAATAGTAAACAGATGTAAACAGACGAAGTTAACGTAACTTGACAAAATAATTGTCATGATAATATCAATACATCTATTGTTTTTAATGTAATGACAGGTATTTAAGTGCAGATGACTATGGCACAATGCTTAAAGTTCCTGCATGCTGCCTTTGAATAATGGTGAACTTGAGAAACTATTAAAAAGGCTTAATAAATTAACCATAAATAGTATATTTTATTTTGCACCTTTCGACTTTTACTGATCGATATATTTAAATATGGAATTATTGGAGGATATTTTACTACAGAAGTCAAACTAAAGGATAATTTTAAAAAATGTTTCAAGAGTGAAAATATGAGCCAGGAAGAATATATTTGTAGACCTTTGTAAGTTTACTGTCTTAACAGTAGTCAAAACTAAAAAGGAACAAGAGTACAGGAAAAGGTAAATTGTAGATGAAAAATAATTACATTACAACACTCTTCTCTATAATTTATTAAAATTGTACACATGTTTTGAAATTATAACTGTGACATTAATAAGCTTTAAAGTCCACGACTCATTACTAGTGAAAAAATTTGATCCAATTAGTCTATTCCAGATTAACATATTTAAATTATTGATTGTGGACAAAATTAAAAGTCCGAAACATGCTTTGAATTATTGGGGCGCTTGTGACAAAAATGACAGAATTGAAATGTTTACATTCCTGATTTTTATTTTGGGAAACAGAAAGGGACTCCACTTTAATAGAAAAGGATGGGAATTGAAAAAGCGGGCTGCGGTAGGGGGAGGAAAGCAGCCAAGGGTTGTTATTAGCACTGTGAAGGTAATGACATATAGGATGTTTTTTAAAATAGCAAAGATGTAACAAGTTATGGCGGTAAAAACATCTTCACAAGTAGAGGAAAATTTAATAACACTTTTCCAGACACGACCAGAAATTCAAGACCAATTTATTTATGTTAAACCAGACAAGTTGGCTGTCACTTTTTTTGCAGCTGCATATGGAAGCATAGTGTGCTACAACTCTTGAAAATTCAAGTTCAAATACATTGTTTCAATTATTGGTTTTTATTTCCCTAAAGAAATGATACGTGTACCAGATATATGGAATTCCCTTACGCATAGACATTCAAATTAAATTAATATGTCAAAAAGATCAGGAACCATTTTCGATGGGTAACATTCAATCCTTCTCACACCCTAAAATCAGGATAATCCACATAGATATAGTCGGGCCTTTTTATTGATTGCAAGCATTCCTTTAATCTGCCATTCATTGAAATATCAGAAAAGGTTTCCACAGCATTTTCAAAGAAATTATAAGTCAGAATACTAACGTAGGAGCCTATATAAAATGAATAGTTGCAGGATTTAAGCTATAAAGTTGTGCCGTAAACTCTCGATATACTTACGGCCTTCAGTAATTTGATCTCATCTAATGCGGTGTCCGTGTAATGAGATGCACTTTTCACGACTTTTAAAGCTACAAATCTTTTGGCCCTGAAACAATACAAATATTGTGTAAGCAACGATGTCATTTGCACCAGTCTTAAGATTAAAGTAAAAGGATAATTCTTAAAATAATCTGTCTCGTCACAAAGCAGCGTGGTCTCAGACAAATATTCGTGTGATAATTACACACTGATGTGACGTTGGAGGCCTCGTGTATCGACATGGAGCATTGATATTATTTATGTATACAGCTTTAACGGTATTAGTTTTCCTGAGTCTTTAAATATTTCGTGCAAGTGTATCACAAAACCCAACTTAAATTTGGTGAAATTTCAATATTCAAATAGCAACTTTTCCCCGTTGGACGGAAAAATTAATAGGTCGTACAAAACTTTGTAATACGACCCACAAAAACGTGCAAAATTGGTTATAAATACGATAAAACCATCCGTATGAAACATCTGTTTTGTTTCATGAACACACCGACGAAGACAAAACACACAAAACAAATGAACTCGAAATCACATGCACTAAGTTAGGTATAAGTACAATAGAACTTACCCCAGGTCCCAACACAGCCAAACTGTAGAAAAATGGCCCCAGCCCAATTTTCTTACTACATGGTAACGACTATGAAAAAGATCGCCGATCCTCACAGGATGATAGCCACCTAAAAGGCGCATTTATAACATTTTAGCCGTTATTAATTACATATAACTGCATTTATATATAAATATTACGATGTGAATCGTAGAAAACTGCAATAAAAACAGTGTGCGAATCACCAACTTTGTATAAATTGCCATCAAAAAATCGGAACAATGCGGAAACATAAAAACCCTGCAAGAAAAAATTACAATTTCGTACAATATGATCTTTAGCTTTATTGTAGGTACCAAAGAATGTTTTCCAAACCGAGAACATTTCAGTTAGACTACATTTATATCGAATTCAAAAACAAAGTGGCTAAGGATCAAAAATGTAAGTAATAAACATTGAGTAATAAGTAAGATTATAAAGAAGCAAGCTTGATATTTAGAATAAGTGAAAGGAGAACGACATTTCTAACAGTGAAAAACTTATTTATCATGGACGGGAATGTAGTCACTGCAAGTAGATTACCTAGTCTACCTACATTCCAGAGATTGTCACCACCATTTCCTAAAGATTAACAGCTTCTTATGGTTCAAAATCTCGTTCTATTCACATAATATGAAACGTCTGTATCACTTTGCCACTGTCTTGCTTACCATTCTCACAACTTCATTCTTTTTCCGATGTTAACTCGGTTTGGCTATCTTTATTATTGAAAGCAAGCAACATTCCATAAATATTGTGTCGGTAATTTACTACCACTATTAACTACATCCAAATAGATTGTGTCATTATGCTATTATTTAAGGCGTCAAGATGGAAGGAGAAATCAATATAGCTGATGAAAATATGATTGTTGTGTCAAACAAGAAAAGAAAGCTACTGGATATTGAAATTGTTTCAAAGAAGTATTTTCTGCTTTGGAAGCAAAATTGCCAAAGATAGATGCAATATTAGAAACCACAGAAACTTTTTAATTTCCACTACAGTATGTGTATTGTTGACGAAATCTTCGGACTTTTATTTATATCCAGTATCGAAGCAGAAGAGCAATCAGGCACATATTTCGAAACACCATTACTTCATATCCTGACATTTCAAAAAGACTGGCAGTATTTATTTGCAATTTAAGAAAAAATTGTCTTATTTGGAATCCCTAAAAATTGTTTTACTGTACTCGAAAAATGAATAATAAATTACATATTCACCTCTACAATAATCCTTTGGATCTTCTTGTTCATCTTCTTCAGTCAGCAAAATATCATCTGAATCACAGTAATATGGCTCATTTGACAGCGAGCTACAAGGTTCTGACCTGTAAAAGCGAGTCAGTTAGAGCTGTTTTGCATCACAACGAAATACACAAACAAAATATAAATGAATTTGCTGTCCAAGCCGATAAAGTTTTGGTTGTTTTAATGTAAAATTTTGTTCCCACTAACGACACATTTCTTTCAAATTTAAAATAAAATTAGCTGTAAAAATTAATTTATTTTTAAGATACAAGAAGACATGAATCAATCTATGTAGATTCTTAACATGGAGAAACCAGTTCTCCTATGTGATGGACAAAGTTAGAAGTCAAGCAAAGCAACAAATAAAAATGAGCTGTCAAGTGTCACTGCCCAATTAATGAAACAAACTATCTTAATTAGTACAATTAGTAATTATGTACAAGACATTTCCAAAGTTGAATGTAAATTCAGTGAAAGTTCTGAAACAATTGAATTAACTGTGTGCAAACAAGAATATTGAACATAAGTGAACATCAATATGGAAAAGGTTTCAAATAAAAACTGTAAGAAAATACACCTGAAGGAGTATTTGAACTAGTAAAATGGATGACCTCGTGGAGATTATTACAGAATCATCAATTGGTAAACAGTATGTTATAATGTTAAATGCATTTAGAGACAAAGACACAGCATAAAGAAATTATTGGAGCCCAGACCAAGTTTGAAAACATGGAGGTCCATACTGATGGTTCAATTAGACTTAAAATATAAACACTTGTGTAACTGTTCAACCATTTTTACAGGTTACCTACAGGGTTTTTTTCTGAAACTTTACCATAATTCTGCATTCAAAACATTACACAAGTGCTTCATTTTAGTTATCTAATTGTTTATGATCTGTTGTTATAATCAATTTATTTAATATTCTATACATTGTTTTTGCTACGTTACTATATACATATTCAACTAGCAAAATAAATTGAACACATTAAAACAACACTGAAACAATACATTAGAGGACACAAGAAACCATACATTGCCCATACTTATCATAAGCAAAAGCAAACTGTAATATTTGCAATCCCTAGATTAGATTGTTAGAATTAGGCTAAACAAAAGAGAGAAAGACTAAGAAATATTCATTTTTAAACTCTTTACTCTGACATAAATTAAAATACATTCACAACTTAAATACTTCGATACGCCACTGTAAAATATAATCAATTTACATTCCTGTTGCAACCAATAAAGAATATTTATATCATTTTAATTACTACAGTAATCAAATTAATTAATTATAAATTACAAAGAATCACTTTTTTATTAAAATTTACTATACCTTTTTCATGTTATATGTAATATTTCCTGTATAGATTCAACCATCATTCATACTTTGCATGGTATTTTTGAAATTGTATTGTTACAGCTACTTTTGCCTTAGGGAAGAAGGGTTCTCGAATGACTGATTATGATTATGTTTAATATTGTGATTGAGCTAGGATCAGTAACATTTGTAGCTTAGTCTTCATCACACAAAAGTGTATGGAAAAGTCAGTCACACAGGAAAAAAATAGAATAAAATGAAAAAAATAAAACTGAAATTTTGAAAACATGCATAATATAATAAAGACATTAAAAGATGATTCAGTAATCAAGTTTGAAAAAAATATTAAAAGATTACAATATTACCGATATTAAAATAAAGCAAAACTTTTTCCAAATGCTTCTGAAAATGTTGAGAATGTCACTAAGTCTTTCTAGCAAATCATACTTCTGTAAACTAAATTACATAATTCTGCAAAATGTTACAAACTCTTTCATTATACAGATGAGGTTGTTTGCTTGCATAAATAAAATACAAGGCATTTTGATGGTACGGGATTATGGTAAACTTTTAGAAACATTTGTAGATGATTCGTAAATGAATAATTAAAAATACTACAATATTTATTATACAAGTTAAGCTAAATTGGAAACAAAGAACCAAACTTTCTAAAAATAAAAAGTACAACTTTAAATGCAGACAATCTTTAGAATGACAAACAATTACAACTGTGAAGTGACCGAAAAAACAATTACGTATAAACAAAAAATGGATAATTTTGATGCCTTATGAATGGTAAAATCATTATTTGTGCTTTATTAATTTATTCTTTGATAATTCATACACATTATGGGTAGTTACATATAGATAGTCCTATATTATTGAATGGTAACAATAGGTGAGAAATAGCTTCCAGCTGCCAAATGGATAAAATTTGGAGGAAAGATTTAACATTGTCAGAATAATTTATGTAACTGGCACAGAACAGAAAGATAGTGGATGGCTAAGCTGAAACTGAGGGCCAGTGTCACCATGTCAGACTTGAAGATCTTCAAATTTTGGGAGGCATTAGCCACCGCCTCCTCCTCTCGAAGTCTGAGGCTAACACCTCTGAAGATCTGAGGACTAAACTTTATTCTGTCTGAAACATCCACACTGTACTTCAGTTACATATAATTATGTATGTATACATACATAATATTTATTTACCGCAAGAAAATAATAAGACATTGTCCTGCCAAAAGACTGTAGATGTTTAATTATGAGGAATTGAGAAGGGAACTTAAATGTATCTTTCCAGCCAGTGTCTTTACAAGTTTTTCTACATAAAGTTCAAGTGTACAGTAGTGTTACTGTGATGTGTTTAGAATAATCAGTAACAATACATTCAAAGAAAGTTGTTCATCTTTTCTTCTAAATTGCATGTACATATTTTGGGTAATCAATGTACATATAGATATATACTTATTTACTATGTAGGAATCGACAATATATAAAAGGCTAAGTTGAACATGAAAGCTAGAGTTCACAAAGGAGAGAATTTTGACTTGAGAAATTCATCACTTTTGATGAACTAAGTCTTGTCCCCACAACATCAGGACACCCTGAAGAAGAGAAACAATTATTAGATCAATTTCCCAAATATTAGCAAATTTTGATCTGAGATGACCCGCAAGTCTACAACAGTCACATATAATAAACTTTTCCATCAGATCTCTAGTTAAAAATAAGATATTGATAATAGCTTACACAAAAATAATTTGAGGTGTTGCCTCCTTCTCCCCCCCCCCCACCCCCCAAAAAACACCTGGGATTATCCAGTGGATGAACTACAAATCGAACTCGGTACAGGTGGGTCGACAATATAGTCTCCGACAAAAATGAAGGTTCAACGTCGAGTCCAGTAAAATTATTGGTGCATACGCAAAATTATGCGCAATTTATACGGGTAAAGTTTCAGTCAGCAAGCTTTAGGGTTAACATAAATTTCGTCGAAATTTGCATTTTAGGAGAATATTGATTAATAATGTTCACATCATCAAAATTTAACGATGTCGGCAAAATGCACGGTCCAGATTAATACAAACTTGAGATTTCAAAAAGAGAAAGGCAGAATTTTCGAACATTGGGGATTAACAGAAACGTCGATCTTCGTAAGAACGCGAGGAATATGGGACGTAAAATTTAGGAAACTATTTCAGAGCGAAATATCTTACGAACACTTGGGAGAAATAAGTTTACAGCGTCACCTATTCAGTAATTATTAAATATTCCTCTCCTTCTGATAGGTTTGCAGCAATATGGAGGGGCTCTTGCTAACAAAGGTTAAGCTTCTACAGATGTGGAAACCAGTCGAGAAAAATAACCCCAGCCGGATTATCAAGACAATATTTGAGGATTAACGTAAACTGTTGAATTTCGAGAGCTCCGACACAAACATGGCGGCTCCAAATATGGCTTTCCAAGAGTAGAAAAGGTATCGTGAAAGCAAAGCAACAGAACGAGAATCTTGTGAAAAACCTTCGGCTTGAAGCCACAGAACTAAAAAAACAAGTGTTGTTATCGAGCGACAAAGGCGCGATAGAGAGATTATAACGTAGTTAAGCCTCCAAATCCAACAGGAAAGTACTCATAATAATTTTCCTTCGCCTAATCAGAACTGTTAAACCATGTAGGTAAAATTGAGGTAAATCGAAAATGAACGAGCAGTTTCGGAACTCGGACCGAAGACACCCGAAGCATCGCGTCACAGTTCCGAAGGTAAGAAAGAACTCGCGGCGTAGCTACCAAATCCGTCCCCAACTCAACCCGGCGGATATTTTTGACCGAGAACACCTTATGAAACGTTACGTTCGCAATCCAAAAAGTTACATCTTAAAAGAAGTCATTTCTGGACCTTGCTGTCACGTGTTCGAAAAAGTCGATTTCGACACGGCCCACGTCGGACGCAGGCGCCGACGCGCAGCGCTTGTATACAGGCGCCAAAGGGCGGACGTCGACGACGGAGCCCGGTTCCGAGACCGGGGCCGGCGTCGGCGCCCGCAGCCGGAACAGCAGCAGGCCGGCCAGCATCGCGCACGCGGTCACGATCGCGACCGCGACGGCGGTCACGGCGCCGTGGCCGGGGACGGCGACGGGCGACGACGCCTCACAGACGGCCCTGCCCTGGCCTCCGCGCCACTCGACGCGCACGGAGGTGTTGACGCGGACGTCGCCCCCGGGGCCCAACCACTCCGCCCGCAGCCGGTAACTCAGCACGGGCGGCGAGGCGTCGCACGCCATCGCGCCGTCGACACTGCTCGGGCCGTGGCGTCTCGCCAGCAGGCGGTTGGCTATTAATAGAGGGCGAGGCCGTGATCGATAGCGACGCCGTGACGTCTCGCGCGCGGGACCTGCCGCAAATAACACTCGCACGCTCACACTCAGGCAGGCAGCCGACAGAAGACACTCACAGACTGAGGAAGGCGCCGCGATATGCGGGCATACCACGGCGGCGCTGCGTCGGAGGCGACAGCGACAACGACAGCGAGCCGGACGCCGTGGTGGCCGTGGCTGCACTGGGCGTCGCGGCGCTCGCGTGCCCGAGCACATCGATTCGACCCACCGCCCGGATCGATCCGCCCCGAGCGGCGTCCGGACCTGTTGCACGCGCACCGTACTTCGCGACTCGACGAATATTCAAATCGTGAAAGGTGTCGTCGCCCAAGTCATTAAAGGGGGATATTCTGAACGCGTCTCAACGTTTCGAACCGTTAAATTCTTCTTCGGGGAACTAGAGAGTTGGTCCCCTTACCAACCCCGACGCTTTTTTTTCATTTTCTGATTTCAACATTAAACAACAATCCCAGTCGATCCTTCCAGCGCCGTCGTCGAGAATAGTCGCTCCTAGCTTCGGCGTCACCCTGCGCAGATACAAATTCGTCAATTTGAGGGAATATTACCGATCTAAACTTGAGCGCGAAACGCCACAAATTTAAAGGAAAACTGTACACACGAGAAATGTTTTCATATATCTTGAGACCGTCGAAATACAGCACTTCGAAATACGAAAGCATAGCTGTATCGACTTTTTCTACGTGAAGGTGCAGAGAAAGATCAGACCGACGACTAAAATGAGCCGGAATTGCGGCAAAATTACTTTAACTGTATGATAAAGAAGAAGAATTTGAAAACGTATTTATATACATGTCGGAATCGAAATTAATTCCATAATTATTAAATACCTGCACTGATAGCATTAATAACCACGTGTAGCGAATCTAACTAAAATAGTAAAAAAATATCGGGTAAAAATGTTAATTTCTTGTAATTCCTTCACACGGTAACGAAAGCAAAATCCACAAGTCATATGGTTTCACTTTTATTAGTGTAAAACCCTAACACGTCACATCCTTACTTCGGAATAAAAGTATATTATCTTACGAACTGTTACACCGTCCTTTTGGTATCAACAAAATTGTTAAATAATAATCAAGTATGTTAAAAATATGTGCAAAAATTTTTCAAAGATACAGTTACTAAATAACGCCAAATAATTCAATGGCAAGATTAATGGTTTTTTCGATTTTACTATTGTACAATTCAAACAAATGAATCACCTGTTTATGAAAACGGAAGAGTAGAGCTCACTCATTTGGTTTAAAAATTGTTAGTTCTTTCATTAAACTCTTCTGGATATTCTGCTTCAAATCGTCCCTATGAAGGAAACAAATGAACCAGACCAGAGAAAGGCAAAATTAAAATTAATACATCTATCGAAGAACAACCCGTCGAATAAAAAATCTATAGAACTAAATGCTGGGAACCTTAAAACAGATTATTGTGGTCAGTAGACAAGTCATAACCTGTTTTTGAGTAGACATACAAGCACTTTAACAAATTTTATCTGGGTAGTAAAAGCAAATACATTAACTGCAAATTGATGTTCATGAAAAAAAGATGTATTAAACTCCCACAGAATTTTTATGCAAACCGTCACTAGCTTGGTGACCATTGGGATAGAAAGGTTCAACACTTTAGAATAATAATCTATCAAGGAAAAGTTTAAAAAAACCATGTTTGACATTACAAATTTCCCCTCAAAAAAAAAAGTGACTTTTGAAAACAAAATCAATTTTACAATTATACCAAACGTTTATATACACTCACACAAGTCAGACAATGACCTTGTCAGAATAATTAAAACAATTAATAAGGACAGGAAAGAGAGATAGAAATTTGGTGGCCCCTTTTGTCAAGAGATCAGAAAAATATTCAGAGTGATGGCCAGCCATCGACTGAGCAGTATAAATTGCCATGCAGCTAGCTGTGGACGCCTGGCTATCTCTCAGAATGCATTTCCTTATATGTGGATGAAGGAACAGCAGCCTCTGAAATTTTACGACTACAACCTAAAACGGTGACAGCTATCTTAAAACTTCGGTTAAGCCACCACACCTTTCTTTCTCTTCAGCAATATTACATTGTTAATTGTATATGCACACAAGTAAGGATATGATATTGTCAAAATAATTAATACAATGGACAAGGACAGGAAAGAGAGAGAGAGAAAGGTGGAGATTTACATGAAATTGAAACTCACCAATGTGGAGATGCTGGTAGAATGGCTGATCTGATAAATAATGTAAGTAATGTTTCTCCTAGATACCATCACAATTCTAAGCACTCCTATTTAGTTTCTGTGTTAAATATGCATTTAATATGTTACCTACTACAGAGGTCCACTTGAGAAATGTTATACACTTAAGGTTGCCAAATTTATAATTAACTTGCTTAAAGATTAACAGCAATTCAACATAAACACCATATAACTATGTATTATTTACATTGAAAATTCCAATGTGCACATGTTCACAAAAAAACAGCTACCAACGTCACCTCAAACTATATTGTTGCAATCACTGAATTAAAATTAACACCTTAGAATAATTAAAAACAAACATTTATTGATTTGCATGGCATGAACAGCACACCAATTGTTGGTATTTATCAATACACTACAATTGTAGGAGAGTTATCAAGTGACCGTTTTGGAATCCAATTCAAAAACCTCAAAGTAAGAATTTGAGTAATTAAGTTATTTCATACAAAACAAATCTTGATATAATATTTTAAGCCACAATTTAAAAAAATATATAATTTCTCATTATTTAAAAAACTGATAAGCACAGATAATTTTGGTATATATTTAAACAGTTCAATTGAGTAGTAACCTGGAAAACAATTTTACCTTCAAAAAGGAAATGCAATCAATCAACTACCACTGTAACATTGCAAGTGTTAAGCTCCAGATTTTAACATGGTCATGTATGAAATTTAATGAAACATAATTGTAATAAGCGTGAACAGTGTCATTTCCTAATTGTATGCTTTGAGATTATTCAAACTTTAAAACTTAAATGATAGTATCCATGAAAGAGAACTGGTTAACTATTTAAAATAAAAATTTCTTTTATGATACAGCTTCATTGCTTACAAAAAACTGCTTCTCAATACATATTTCCATATACTGAGGAACAAGTAATAGTTCAAAAGAGCAAAAGTTTAATAAGATGTAAAGTTTGCATTTACGAATAAAATCTTAAAGTTCTCTTCATGGGTCAGTCACATTTTCCTAAAATATAGTCTGATGATGTTGAATAGAGTAATGATATAAAATATTATGTAGCTTAATGAACCGTACTTTATTTATCAACAGAATCAAATGCTTAGCAAAATTTACCTGCACTACAAGGTGTGCCTATACACTAGTTCTATATATAGGTCTCGCAAGCCTTCTGGAAGTGGCGTTCAATCAGAAAAATAAAATAAGACATAAAACATAAGCAATTCAATTATGTAGTTGTTTATCTGATATGAGCATTACACTGGCAGTTTGTTTCTTACTATTCTGCAATATATCACCAACATACAGCTTATTTTATCAATGACTTTAACATTCACAGACAAGAAGTCTACAATGTTCAGGATTTTGTATTCTTAATAGCCATTAAATGTTGTGAAACAATTTATAAGCTACTTTAATGACACATAGATTCTCCTTAACGTATAGGAGAAAGATAGCCAGGATTTGTGCTGCATTTAGAACTTGCACTAACCAATCAGTCTGCAGAGAATTTCAAAATCTTACAAGCACTCTAAATTATATTAGTAAAAGTGACCACTCTTTTACAAGTAACTAGCACACAGATGTGAGAAAAATTCCATTTTCTGAACAGAAAGATAAAAAATTTCCAGTTTTAGATTCATTATAAAGCAACTGTAATACAAAAATATAGATTACCTTTGTGGAGTGAGGTGAAGTGACTTAAAAAATAAAAATGTGTTGCAAATTAAAATATTTCCTGCTTCTAGTGAATTGGAAGTGTTTAGAAATTTGATTCTCAAGGAAGAAGACAAAATCATTAGTAAAAAAATTGTTTTCTGTGATATATTTGAATTTAAAATTATACTGAAAACTTAATCTTTATTATGACTGCCAACATGTGTACACTAAATTGAAGTCAATAAATTAATTAATTTATACTCGTGCTATATTCACTACTTGTTTGAAAATGACTGCCATTTGTATTTCCATGAACAAAACCTGCTGTAACTGGTTTGACATAAAATGTGCAATGAGACATAATAAAGAGAACAAATATATACACTACTAATAGCAAAAGATAGTGTCCTATTAAATGAGAATTTCTACGGTTGCTAACATTCCTCAATCACTAAGCTGTCAAACATTTTGAATGTAATAAATTCTTATTGAAAAATAGCTCCTCTTTGATAAATGGATTGTACATACGAAAATTTTCACTGTATGTATTGGATTTCCAATATATTCATCACCTGACAAAATTATAAATAATAGTTAAAACTTGTGCTTTTCAGAACTAATGTATAAACCACGAAAACCAAATGTATTGGTAAAAAAAAATTTAAACACTTGCTAACCTTATTTCAACCGGTTTGTTGGTTTTCGGGGAATCTTTATTCTTCACTTTTCCTTTCCTGCGTCGTTTCTTTTTTGCCTGAATTAGAAGTACTAGAAATTAAAGTAAAAGATTAATATGTACAAATAAACTTATATTATAAATTCATTTAAACTAAACCAATTTACTTCAGCATATTAAAGAAAGCGCAAAAGTTACCTCTTCTATTGACATCAACTTTAGAGTTCATTTCTCTTCTTCAAAATTAATTATTTGTAATTAAACACGACTCGATTTTGGATAAGTTCTCATATACGCAAACCCATGCCTTGAAATGCTTGAAGTTTTCCGTTTCCCTTAAAAACACCTGAGGAACTAGAAGTCAGCGATATACTCAATCCGGAGAGATTTATTTCCAAGTTACAATTGAATTCTTTTCTTTTACTAATTTAAAATGATAAACCAAAAACTAATACGGACATTCCAAATATACAATTGAGAGACATTTGACAGAATCTTTTGTATCCTATTTCCTGAAGAGTTATTTCGGAAACATTAGGTCCCTACATTTATTCTTTCACAGCTGTTAATTTAAGTTCGATGTACTGTATGACAAAATACTTCATAAATAATGAAATAAACGGAGCAACAATTTCCTGGTTAGTTTAGTTTTCATTTTAAATGGTAAGCGTTCACAGTTTATAGTTTTAAAGAATTTACCAGATAATGGAAGAGACGTGTTCATGTTTAGTCGCAATTGGATAATGTAATCAATAATTGAGATGCTACATAGCACTATATTTCATGTGCAAAGTTACTTTTACAGTTATGTTTCAAAGAAAAGTTACAGAATAATGCAACAAATTAAAATTAAATGATACAAATTCAGAACAGGAAAAAAAGCTCTCAATAAAAGACCAACTCTCGGTTAAGAAACGTAATATGATAGATACATTTTTATCCTCAAATCACCCTCATCAGCCTGTTAACCCCGCTTCCCCTCCCCCCCCCCAAAAAAAACTGGTGGAGGGAATGCTGCGGCCCCACAGCAAACTAATCCCCCGTCATTCGGAAGAGCGTGAGAATAGAACCCAAATGCCCAACCTACCCGATGCAGGTTTTCTTAACTTCATCTCTTTTAGATGTAACACCGGGTAGGATCATTAAACTGTAGCCGGGGGGAGGGGGAGGGGGGCGGCTAGTCAACCCTTAGCTACCTTGCTCTACTTTCCACATCCCTCCTTTTCAATTTCTTTCCTTAGCTACCTTGCTCTACTTCCCACATCCCTCCTTTTCAATTTCTTTCCTTAGCTACCTTGCTCTACTTTCCACATCCCTCCTTTTCAATTTCTTTCCTTAGCTACCTTGCTCTACTTTCCACATCCCTCCTTTTCAATTTCTTTCCTTAGCTACCTTGCTCTACTTCCCACATCCCTCCTTTTCAATTTCTTTCCTTAGCTACCTTGCTCTACTTTCCACATCCCTCCTTTTCAATTTCTTTCCTTAGCTACCTTGCTCTACTTTCCACATCCCTCCTTTTCAATTCCTTTCCTATGCTTTTAAAGGGGAGTTGCCAGTTTCAGGATCAACCTCGTGTAGCCTGTTAACCATAAAAAAGGAATAGAACCTAGGACCTCCTGTAATTTTCGTTTTCTATTTACTACACGACTACCGGTCAAACGTGAGCTTTCCCTAGAACATATAGACCTATCTAGACCAGATCTCTCACGTACAATTTGCCTTATAGAATGACAAATAAACAATACTGCTAATTTGCATCGTGGACTGCGTCCTGTGACAGTTACGGCCAAACTGATATTTAACAATAAGTAAAATTCTAACGAATCAATGCAAAAAAAATATATATTGTAACAAAGGCATGTCGTATATTTTATGTAAGTTATTTGTGTCACTTTTCACATTGAATCCATTAAGATTACACCTGATATGAAGTATTTCACAAAGAAATAATTAATTTCGTATCCCTAATGTCCACATTCTGCCGATCTAAATGATGGTTTTTGAGATAGATTTGCTTGGACTCAACTGTGTACTTTTGAATATCACATAGAATGATGGTAAAACTGAAAAATAAAAATATATAAATCTTAAAAATAATGTAGAGTTTAAAACAATTTTTTTAAGTAGTCCGACTTGAAATTTATCCTTAACACAAAACTAACTTGGAAGTGGCTTACCCAACAAATTGTTCATCAACAACAATAAAGCTACTAAATACATTATCTGTCCTTATTTTCCACTGAAATGTTAGTGTTTCTGATTTATTTTGTACTTCCTGATGTGCAGATTTTGAGTACTTGATTGTTTCAAACAGACTCTTCAGAAGATTTTTGTAATCCTGCTTTATTTTGTGCTCAAATCTTTCGCTGTATTTTAAACTTCGGTCCGTGAAAATGAAACATGGTTGTACCGGAATAAAATTGATTTCGAATCGACAAAAGCTAAACCTAGAAAGAGACCATCACAAAAATGACCTTTTCCAGAAACCCCGCTTTTGTAAAAAAAAAAAACGAATTTCAAATCTGGTGTCGAGAACAGTATTAGTTTCAATGTTTAACATTTCAGAATAAGCATTTTGTGATAATCACAATTTGTTAATTAAGATAATTCTTTCTTAATAATTGAATAAACGGATCAGGTCAAAATTATTATTATTGTGAGTGATATGGTTTACATTGGCTTTGTGATCTTTATTCCTGGTGCATAAAGACTGTTATTTTCCAATAACGCATATAGTACAATCTTCAAATATTTTGTAGACAATGATAACTTTCTATTTTTCGAACAAGAAAACTTAAATTACGCTCATAGTTTGACACTTAATATTTAAAGTTAATTTGCCTGAAAACATTGGTCGTTTATGTTGAATATCTGTTTATAATTACAAACAACAAAGTTGACAACAACCTTTAGAACTTTTACTCCTGTACGGAATGGTGTATGTAACATTGCAATGTTACGCAACCTGGTTTCTGTGAGAACAATTTTTTGAGTTGTCTATATTTTTGTGAGTGCGAGTTTTTACCATTTTAATAGTCCATTTTGTATTATCGTGATCTGTTTTTTGATATTTGATCAAAGTCTATAGTTTCTATAGTTGTAAAATTAAATATAATGGCGAAAATTAATGAGGAGGATGCTTTAGCTCCTTTTTTAACTCCAATCAGGGACCTTGCACAGAATTTTGATATCAATCTGGGAAAGGTAAGAGATAATATAGAAATAGCTATTCTTCAGAAATTAATATTAAGGGGTTTTTATAACCTATTAGTTTTAGTTTGTTACTCATTTCCAAACTTACATGAAGCTATACTTTATTATTATTATTGATTTTAGCAAAAATAATTTTCTATTGTTTGCACACACACTCTTTCTATCCAAATACATTGTAAGAAAAATTAATTCATGTCACCTCAATAGAATTTTACATATAAGGATGGTTCGAAATGTAATGTACCATACTTCTCCCTATTCTAAGGTCTTCAGTTTAATGTTGCCATCAGTGTCTTACCATTTGAATGTGATAGACTGCTCTTGATTATTAGGAAGCTTTCAACAGTGTAATTAGAAATTGTGCAGGTTCAATCCATTTGAAATAATTTTTAAAAGCTACTGTGAAGTAAGCCAACAAGTCTTTGTAATTTAAATTGAATTGGATAGGAAAGAAAGATATGTTATTGACTTACTTTAAACTGATTTGTGTATATGTATTGCCAATTAATAGCTTTCTCGGAATTGGACTAGGTTGGTACCGTTGCCTCTTTCCCCCTCCGTCGCTCCTCCCATGAGATTTTTGGCCAAATACATGGTGTGGTTGTGGGTGGAATCAGATTTTTCGGCATAGTGAGCTTTTTTTGAATTAATTCATGGAATAGTTGTGTGACATCATTGAACAGTAGATAGAGACAGATGGTAGGGTGGAGCTTATGGAGGGGTTGGATGGGAGTAGGGAGTGTTACAGTACCAAAGTGGTCTTTAGCCACTTTCTCTATTCTCAATAGTTTATTCTTGTGCACCCTCCCTGACAATTAAAATAGACCAAGCTACTGAAGGAGGTAACCCCTGAAAAATTTTCTAAACATTCTGCTTTATATAAATAATTTTAAATACTCATTTGACTTGTTCAAATCATATAGTACATACACAAATCTGTATCTCATATGTGGAACTTCTTATTTGTATAATCTTTTATTTAAGCTGCTTCAAGAATATCTTGATAAATTTGGTTTGACTAGCATTGGCGCTGAAGAAGTATTGGATGGAGTGAATTTTGCAGAGGCTGCTATTGTATTGCAGCAGTCTGCTAATATTTATGGAAAGAAAGTAGACTATCTGTGGCAAGTGTTAATGCAAGTACTGGATTCCTTCAAAAGTAAAAAGTATGTAGATCTAATTATACAAATGCCAACATAATATTTTGTTACAAAGGGCTTCTAATTTAGCCAACTAATTGAATTAAATTTATCATTAAAGAAAAAAAGAGGAGGAAGATGCAGCAGCCCAGAAGAAAGGGAAACCAGAAAATGGAGGGGTCACATACCTATCTCCAGATTTTTGTGAGCTTGATGATGATGAGACACTGTTTGGTATGTTAAATGTAATTCTGGTATATATATTATAGTGGGAAATACAAAATAATTATAATTTTTGCATGTGTTATGATAATTACATGTATACCATGTAACACCCCTATTTTCTTATCTTGCTTATAGGAAAGATTTGTTTTGCAAATAAATAATTTTTCCTAAATAAATGTTTTGTTTCAAACAACATGAAATAATAATGTTATTTATTACCTATACATACAGATTTTCATCATTAGTGTTGGTTCACGAGGTTCTTTACAATAGTATCATTGGACAAAAATAAAACTTCACTACCATCCCTGATATTGAATGTGCAATATTGTTCCCTGAATGGACCCCCATGCTGATATAATTATTTTGGTAACTCATATTACACTAACATATTTCAAAACAAACTTTCACATTTCAGATGGCAATGCTGCAATAAACATTTCAGCAGATTATGTTTCAAATCCAATCCACTTTCTCCCCAAATATAATCCACAATTAGAAATGAAGGTTGCAGCAGAAAAAAAGCTACCACTGTATGGATTAATGAATAATGTAATTGGAAACAAATATGATTTTAGGTAAGTTTAATTTTCCTATCAGTTAACAAAACTTCTTTGTTCAATTCATAAAATTTATAGCATGATAAATAGATAATTTCCAATCATATAGCACTGTAGTTTCAGGCTTCGCACTCTCGACCTATTATTGCACTTATAAAACCTTTTTCATGGATCAGACTTTTATTATTGAGTTATATACTTTACCGATGAGTGGTAAAAACCACATGCTGCTACTACTTTTGTACCAAGGAATCATGAAGCCAGATATATGTTTGTATGAGGTTTGAATTAATCAAAGAAGACTTACAAACACCATGGAATAATATGTTTCTTAAGCCAAAGGACACATTATGTACAATGTTGCATATTTATGTAAATATACATTTCAATCCTTCTGGTAAAACCCTGAATTAAGACCCCACCTGATAATCCCCATTAACCCACAGAGTTTCACCACAGCCTTGTCGACAATCCCAAGTTTGAAAGGGTAAGCAATAGTAGTTCCCCAGCTGAGAATAAATTTCAAACTCGATTGGTCTAGTTGATAAACAAAGATTGGACTGCTAGACTGGTCTGGGCTTCTGTCTCTTTTGCAACCCAACTGCCCAAGGGGACAGGCAGGAAAATGGGGGAAATGTGCAAGGCCCATGGTGTGAGATTCAGTAGAATATGCACATGTAGTACACATAACTCAAATTTGAGTTTAAATTTAATTACTTACCATACTATCCAAATATTTTAGTATTACTTGTTACATTTGTACTTAAGATATAATTGGTTAATGGTTCCAAAAAATGAATGTATGATTAAGTAATTTAAAAGTAGTGTGTGTAAATGTACCAAGTGATAGGTCGATAAACATTTGTGTTTCTCAGACACAGCATACACGTATCTTTTTCTAAAATAATTTTTTATTTGTTTGATTTCTGCAATTGTTGCTGGAATATATTATGAAAGTACTCCAAATCTCCTACACTATCAATTTGCTTCCTCAATTATGGTTATTGTACTGATAGAATAATTAATTGGTAGAAATTTTTTTGGGTTTTTCATGCTTGACATGAAATAAGTTATTAGTTTTTTTTAAGGGAGAAGAATAAGTCAATAGTAAGAATGTAAGATTGAATTTAATATTTCACAAGTAGATGTCCATATTGTGGGGTATGGTGAATATTCAGAGCTACTGTAAAATCTTGAATAAAAATTAATAATAATAATTTCTTTTTAGGGTAAATAAATATTTATCTACCGATGGTTTGCTCATTGATGAGCCAGAGTTCAAAAAAGAGGCTAGTGCTTCCGTTACAGAGTGTGGTAAGTGGTGATTGTTTATAATATTACATTATACATATTACAGGATTCACTTAATTTGCATTCTTTGTTCATTTCTCCAAATTTACAAAATGGAACTACATCCAAGTGTTTATCATGTTGCCAGTAGGGGAGGCATGTGTGCATATATCTGTTAGTAATTTGTGAATCAATTTTTACCTGATTATTTGTTTTCAGACATTGTCACCAAGGTTGAAAATATACAATCTTCACCTTCACCAGACATCAAGGATATAAAGAACGTGGAAGAAAATGATCATGAATATCCTGATCTGGATATTCCAGGGCCAAGTAATATACTTCCTGAACAATATGATGATAATGCTGAATCATCTGATGTTAGTTTGGTAAATAATGTAGTTTCAAATGTTTCGATCTCTAAAGAGAAACCTCAGGAAAACGAAGTAGAGAGAAGAAATGCTTCCCACAGGTATTAATTTATTTTTGTTGAATTAACTGGCATTTTTAGCTGTCAATTACTTAATGTATATATTTGGCTTAATATAGCGAATCCTTGAAAGAGAAGCCCAGTGATTTTAGATTTCAACTTAATTTCTTAAAAGTATTGAAATGTTAGTATGAATATTAAGAAATCATTATTAAAAATGTTTGTTTGGAGTGTGGCGTTATTGGGTGTGAAACATGGACTGTAGGACTTGCAGAAAGGAAAAAAATAGAATCTTTTGAAATGTGGAGAATGCTGAAAATCTGATGGGTGGATAGAGTAACTAACCAGGAGAATAAGAGAAGAGAAAACAATATGGTGAACTTTAAAGAGAAGGGATAGATTAACAGGCCACATTTTGAAACATGAGGGCCTTATAAAATTTGCATTAGAGGGAAGTGTGTGGGGTAAGAACAGAACAGGGAGGCCAAGGATGGAATATTCTAAGCAGCATAGGGAGGATGTGGGATGTAGTAGTTATGCAAAAATGATAAGGCTTGTGCAGAACAGGTTAGCATGGAGGGTTGTATCAGACCAGTCCAAGGACTGAGTACTGTAACAGTGTTGAAATGTTCAATGTTTTTTTTTAAAAATAAAATTTATACTATTACATAAGTATTAATTTATCTTTTACTCAATATTAGATTTTTTTTCAATATAATAAATTAAATAATTATCATCCTATAATTTATTATAGACGCAATTCCAAATAAGTATTTGTTGCCCAACTTCATTAACTATGACAAGGAAGGAAAAGGGTGATACACTTGTGCGAGAGATTTTTTCAAAAGACACCCTTTGAAGTACAGGCTTTTGTGGGAACAACGGCAAACATTAATGTTTGTTTGGAGTTTTATAATTTGCTTGCTTTTAAATGTCATGTGTTACATGTTAAATTCACTGTCTCTTCCAATATTATTCATTCTAGGAGGACTGCTGACAAAATAATCACTCTTGACTCGGATCCATGGAAACCTTGGCCTGTCGATAAGCAAGTGCCAAATAAAAAGTTTTTTAAAGCCATTACATATAAAGTTCCCCCTGATCTTGCAGTTCTTAGTGCAGAACAAGTAAGTTCCAACACTAACTGCAACATTTACTTTTATTTTGATGCACTTTTTATTCACACATTTTCTTTCATTCTCATAAATCATTTTTTTAGTTTCCACTATTCATAATAGCATGAGAAATAAGTAATTTGTGCCATAAGTGTCATGGTTTTAGCCATTACTTTCTTTCATGTACAATGTTTTTTGTTGTGGTTGTCGAGTGTTGCATAACTGTGATTTGTAGTATTGTCTTATGACTGAAAAAGGTTTTAATAACTTTGGTCTTTACATATTTCCAGAATAAAAAGACAGTATTTGATAAAAATGTACACAATTGGGAAAATACTGAATTTCCCAGTATTTTTTCATTTTTCGCAAAGGAGTCTTCTCTGATGGTTAAGAAGAAAGCTGGTTATCTTGGTTGTGTGGAATTTTATGGTAACCTCAGCAATAATATTCCTCCAAAGGAAAATTTATCTCCACTAGGTAAATGCTTGTATTTCTAATGTTTACCACTTGTAATTCTATATATTTAATTAATGTATTAGTGTATTCTGTAGTGTTCATACTTTAATATTTTATGGAAAGAATATTAGTTTCATAGTTTTGTTGTTTTTTGTTGTAAAAGAAGTTTTGTGTTTTTATCCTAGTTTCATTATGCTTGTTTTCATCTAGTCAATTAGATTTGTATAATGGTATTGCTTTTGCATTACAGTTTAATTTTTCAATTAATTGACTTTTGAACCCAATCTTGTTGAAGTTGCTAAAAATCCTTGAATTCTGTGTCCAATATCTACCAATTGCTTATATCAAACTTAACTGTCCTGAAAATCAACTGTGCTCTTGATAGTTTTCAGCAGTATTCAGGGTCCAACTTCAGTTGACACAGCAGCAGGAAATTCCAATGTTGTAAATTCACATGTACAGCTTTATAAAACACTAAATCATTTTCTGTCTTTGACTTCAGCAAGCCATGCAATCAAAATTAAAGAAAAAGGGCAACACACAGACACAGGAAAATTTTCATTTGTATATAGATCAATACGCAATTGGAATTCATTGCCTGCAGAAATACTGACGACTTTTCCAGGTAGTGTAAATCAGTTTAGGAGCAGGCTAAGGAAACTAAAGTGAGCAGTTCTTAGAATCAGTGAAGTGCTAAATTAATTCCTAAACAAAGCAGAAGTGATTTCTTTGTGACTCCTGTCTTCTCTTTTCTTTTTCAGGTCAAAATTTCATAAGACAGCACAAAATTGTTCCTAAGTGTAAATTGTATTAATTTTTTTGTATTTGTATCATATGTGCTTACTTTGTATGAATAATAATAATAATTAATACCGTTTTCAAGGGGGGGGGGGAGGAAAGAAAGCTCATTTATTTATTAATCTTTCTACTGGAATGTGGTAAAAACAAAAAGCTACAAATAATATTAAGATGTAAATAGAACTTATTTGTTCTTTTACAAATCAATTATTATTAGATTGTTTATATTATGTATGCAACTGAATTCAATTTAAGTATGATTAGTTTCCCTGGAGGCTTCCAGAGGAATTTGCATTGTACATATAAGACAACAATTTTAAACAGAGATTAGATGATGTTCAACTTTTGAATAGGTTTGTTGCTACTAACAAGTGACTTGGTCTGTATATTTAAATGCTTCCTCTAAAATTGTTGTAATTTTGTTGTATTCTATATAATTTCAGATCACAAATTTTGATGAATATGACCAAGAAAGTATGAAAGCTCCTTTTATGAATTAATACTAGCAGATTACGATCTGTTAATATGATAGGTATCAAAATTGCAATCAAGTATAATTTCAAAATTTACAATATGCCGAAAGAATATACTTTGTTTAATGTATTTAAATAGTTACTAAATATAATTTTATGCTAATGCTTTTACATTACATTTTCTCAATTACAGAAATTGAAGATATGATACACCAAATGGCAAAGGAATTTGGTGATGGTATGTTTACATAATTTTGTTTCTTTTATCAAATACGTTAATAGTGTTTTCAATTGTAAAATAGTTCTATTTTGTCTGTCTATTTATTATTAATTTTACGGATTTATATTACTTTGACAGTAATTTGACACATCTATAGTTTAATATTACTGAAATATGGATTAAATATTGTCTACCTAAAGTTTAATATGGTAAATAACTGAGTGCCCGGTGTTTCCCCCTCCCTCCATTTAGCTGCTTGGGGTGTTTTACCCATCAAGCATTTGTTCCTGGATTGTAAGTAGCAGTTGTACAAAGTTTTGTAGTATTTGATCCCCATACTTATCATTATACATATAACCTTGCTTTACCCCTTCCACCCTGCATACATAGGAGTTGAACTTAACCCAGATTGTGAATGCAGGAATTGACCTCACTGGAATATACACCAATTGCTGTAGTTTTTATGGAACTTCCCTCCATGCCAATCTGTATGGGTTCAAATTATACACAATCAACATTGGGAGAAACTTATAAATTTCATTGACCCTGGAGCAAATTTATTCCCCTTGTTCTTACTGTCATAGAGTGACTGTCAGCTAGCTAATCACTGAAAGTGTCTTCCTAACTTTCTGATAAAGGGAGCGATGCCTCCAAAAATTTAAAGAACTCCAAACTTTACTGCCATCTGTGAACCTCAGGTAAGTCACCTACTTTCTCTCTCTCTCTTTCCTGTCCTTATTAATTGTTTTAATTAACCTGACAATGCCATTTCCTGACTCATATTTATGTATAGTATTGTATAGTTTTGAACCAATGATGTATTTTGTACACAATGTATTGGTAGGAAGATTCCATCTGGTAATTGTGCAGTCCAGGCAGGAATGAATTGTACATCTATCCCAATTAATTATTTTTACTCCTGAAACAGATTATTTCAGCATTTGATCATAAACTTCCTTAATTTTGTTAACATTTTTATTTCCACACTGCACATGCAAAGCATATAAATATTCTATTCACTTATAAAAATTAGTTACTATTTGTATCATAGTTTTTGTTTATGTTCCTAATATTTTGTTGATTTTTTACAGAATACTGTCTAGATCTGAGAGGTTCTTCATGTAAGTATATTTTCTCCTTAGCATGTTTTGACAGAGAGCATATTTAATTCTGAAATAATAAATGGAAAATAACTAGCTGAGCATTTAATTTTTCAATTGGCTTGCTGAATAAATTTATCATGTAATATTTCTACTTTAAGATATGCCAATAGGTCTTAATTTTTATAATCTTAAATGAACTTCTTATCATTTAAATATAACCTCTTGTATTTTCTAATAACTTTTAAATACAATAATTTGGGTTTGGCAGTGATTTTTGTATACAATCTACAACTATGTATACATTCCTTGTTTCATATGTCATGATTTATTCTATACAGTTGAATTTTCACACTTAAAATATTCAACAAACCAACATTTATAATATATAATCAAATATTTGTATATAATCATTCATAGTTCAAAAATTCATCTTGAAGCAATGTTAACAATTCTGAAAATTTTAATCCAATATCCAAAACTAAATGACATTTTTGTCATAGGATTGTTAAAGTATAATTTTCTTTATAGTGCTTCACTGCAAACATATTTTAATGAGAAGGTTGTAGAATTACTGTAAAAATAGAATTTAACAATTCAATCAATGCAATAAATATTGTTACTAACTAATTTAAAAATGAATTTTGAATCTTAAAAGCAACATCCAGATTCCATATATTTTCAATGCTGTAGCAATATTTTTATAATGATTGTTTGTAGACAACCTGGCAATCTACTGGACCCTTAAATAAGCTAAGTAACTTCAAACAAATTCTACAAAACCAAAACATTTAACACTCCAGTACCTTAATAGAGGTGCAAATACACCTGTCTCAAATTCTCTAAAATAATATTGGTACCCTATTACAGTAAAAGAAAACTCCTGGTATGTTATGTAAGAAGAGGTACTCTTGGTACCTTAAAAGGCTTAAAATATTCCCAGTACCTTAAGAGAGCAAAATATACTTTGGCATACTAAGAATATAAAAAATGACTCCCCACCCTTTAGGTGATAGGGATGTTTTATCTATCCAGAGTTTGTTACTGGATCATCAATATTGAAATTTGGTATAAATTACTACACACATTTAAGATTGTTCATGGAACACAGAGCCCTAGTGGCTTAACTGCAACTTACTGGTATAATGTGTAATAGTCTTTCACCCCATCTTCTCACCAGAATCCCATTTATCTAGTAACTATATTTCACTTTGCATTTTAGCTGAGAATGATTTTGAGGAAGATGATTTTGAAGATGAAGATGATTTTATAGAACCACCTGAAAAGTTTATTACAGCAGAAGACAATGGTGTGGGTGACTTGGAATTGTTCCCAAAACATATTAGTAGTGAAACTTTGGCTGGTGCTTATATGAATCATTTGCAACTGGAATCAAATTTCGTTGCTACCTCAACATATGAAGAATATTCTCGTGAAGCCTTCAGTGTTCCTGCACTTTATGGAAAGGTCAGATTTAGTAATAAAAATAAGTTACAGCTGAAGAATATTGAAAACTGTTAATTTCTGACTTACCATAGTTATGTTATAAATGTATATGAAAATAAAAGTTGCATGAGTAATCATCTACATGATACTGCTCTGTGTGCAAAGACCATTTTAATCGGTCAAATTTGAATAATAATGAACAATAATGTTATAAATAAAATTGACTATATAAGGAACCGCAAGTGTTTCTTACTCTATTAGGTTACCAAAAATACTTTTGAGGTTCATATTGTGATGCTTTCGAGGCTGATTAATCATGTGTTGACCAATAATTAAATAATATACTCAGCTAATATAAATAAATACCTAGGCAATGCCTGCTAGTAATAAATAATAAATGTCTAAAACGTTTTTCTAAAGGGAGTCGGCAAATTAGGGCAGAGAAGTAGGCTAACATTGCCACATTGTCTCACTTCCCTCACAATAAAACACTTAGTTAAGCTGTTTGGTCAGTAATATGTGACACCACCACAAAAATTTGATTGGATGCTGCAAGGACAGCTTCAAGGTCAAATTGGCTCTTATTTGAAAAGGACTAGAACTGTACTGTGCTTCTAGCCCATCCTTTAAGTGTAGCTAGAACAGCCACATATGACTTCAATTAATATGTTCCTGGTGGTATGAAATGAAGGATGACTTTGGAGATAGATTTCAAACTGTAATAAACTTTGTGTCTTTATGAGATTTGTGTCATAAGAAAATTGCACTGGTGTGTTAGTCCTAAATCTGACTCGGTGAATATTAATTAATTGGCAATTAATTTAAGACACAAATCCTAAAAATATTTCTGCCGAAAGTAACTGACTACTACTTTTCTGACTTACCATAAATAACTGAAATTATATATATTATTTTCTGAACATTGGCCTCTTTCCATTGTATTTGAATTATTTTTATCAAACTTTGTATTTTCAGTTATTTTCGTTTTACATTAGATTACAAATCTAAGCCATACTTTAGTGTATTACAGGTAGCAGTAGTTTTGGAAATTGAAAGAAATTTTGAAATTTATTATAAAAATAATAATTTTATTAAAATTATTTATAAAAGCATAGTGGTTGCTTATGAGACTTGATTATATTGAGAGTTAAGATAATTTTATCATTGAAGTATTAACGATGGCTTATAATTATTGGTATTTCAATTAATCTATTTATCTATAGCCAAATCCTGGATTGGCTGCTAAAGTAAATGAATGGCATGATGCCATTAGACCCAAGCTACAAGCTGCAAATGAAAGAGGTTCCTTTGACATTCATGGTTATGGGACAAAAATTATTAAAAAATTAGAAACACAGTCTTTCAAAAGTCCAAAAGAACCACTTTCATTTAATGATGTGGTTCAAGGTGAACATTCTGAAGATGTACCACGTTTCTTCTTGGCAGCTCTTATGTTGGTAAGCAATAAGTTTTATCGTAATCCTGATTTCCTCAGTTAAAAGATTGTATACTGTAAGATTTGTTTCAGGCAAATTCTCATAATGTTGAAGTCAGTAAATCAAATAACATTCCTTTGGCAATGGATTGCATGAACTTGGGCCTGCTCACCTCGGCACGGCACCATAAAGTTTTCGACGAGTGTGTGGACCCCGAGTAGGAAGCTGCTAATGTTGACTCTAAATCTTAAAAAAAAGAAAGATTAAATCACTGAAGGATGTCATAAGTAACATAATTTTTTTAAAAAAAAATTGACAAGAACTTTTATATGAAGATATTGCAGTTGGTATGCCAAGCAATATAGTATTTAAACTTTGTATTGATAATTAACATGAGTACATGTAAAAAATGTAATGTCCAGTGACATTCAATTGTTACATCAATGAAACACAAATTTAACTTAACCTTAACTTTAATGGGTATTTTCAAAATTTTCTTTCTAAAGCATTTATATCATGTTTATATTTATTTATTTATTTTTAGTCTGAATGCATTGTATATATTTATTTATTTTTATCCTGGATGAATCATATAAGTTATGTGGAAAATGGTTTTTGAAGTTGTTTGCAAAACAATTTCAGATTGATTCATGCATTTTGATTGCTATACAAATTTTTTATGCTTGATTTTAAAAATTATTTGATCATAGTGGAAAACAAATGTGTGATCATTGGAAAGGAAATATATTAAATCTCAAAAAAGGGAATCACTGTAAACAATTGCTTACAATGTGTACAATATAAGTGTGTTGTTACTTTGTTGTAAAGTGGAGATGGCATTGTTGTATAAAACATCTTTATTTAGCAATTAAGACTACACAGACTTGCTTATAATACATGTTAGTGCTTGTTCATGGCTTGCATGTGACACACAATTCTAAAGACAAAGCTGTACAACAATAGTAGAATGGGAAAAGACAATACAGTACTACCAACTGTGACTTCTAACAACCAACTTTACAACAAAGTGAACTGTCTTTTTACATATATTGCATGTCATTTGTCATAAGATGTTGTTGGCTTATATAAAAATAATAATTATATTGTCAAGACAAAAGTTAATGTTCGAAATTTTTGTATACATATTTTTTTTAGATTAAAATTTCTGTAAAATTATCAACTTATTATTTTATTATAACCTAAGTTTGAGTTTTTAAGTTAACATTGTTTAACTGACAGATTTCAATTACTTGCATCAAAACTATGTAAAAATATAAAGTGGTAAAGTGATATTTTTGTTTATACTTGCATATGAAACTATGTAAAATCAAAGTCGATGTACGAAACAGTGTTGCAACACACCCTATTGAATTGTTAAATTATTGCGCAATACATAAAAACATGGTTTTGAACAATGATCAAGTATAAAATAGTTTTTGCGAAGATTGTTATACCAACAGAGGAACTTTAAAAGCATTGCCTCACAAATGTTTCAGTTCTAGGTCTATGGCAAAGTTGTGTAGTTGTATTGTACAAAGATGTGGGACACTTAAAAGAATATGTCCACAAAATTACATCAATGCCAATAAATATAATTGAAGTGTCTGTCTGGAAGTTTGTCTCGAATAGGCTCAACAGATTTCAATGAAAATTTGAAGGATTATAACAAGAATTTTAATGTGTTTCATTTTAATATCATGCAGGGTTCAGAAGATATTAATATAAACATTTGTAAATAGAGTTATAAGGTTTTTCCTTTAGGCATTCCTTTTTCATTCATCCTATTGCCCTGAAATTTTTGTGTTTAGCATTGATCATCCCAGAGAAGTTACCTGTTGATCATTTGAAGATTTATCTTCCTTCCTTCACCCCTTTCAGGCCAAAAAAGATCCTACCTTAAAATACACGCACAATTTGCAAAAGCATAGATTATGCACTCTTGTCAAGCAAGATAATTATATTGCTATTAAGTTTGGAATAAAGCTAAAGTTTAAATAATTATACTTTTAATTTGGTTAATAATAGTGTAAAACGTTCTATAAGTTGCAGTACAGATTGATTATATAAAGACCTGGGCCACACACATTCAATTTCATTTTTTTGTAGAAAAAACGCACATTATTTCACGGTAATCAGACTGAAGAGATGGTTCAAGTATATTCGCCATATAAATATAATTGATGGCTTCAGTGCCTGTAATTGCTGTGTACTAATCTAAATGTGTGAAACAATTTCAACCGATTTTTTTACAACCATTCCTTGCAACCCAGAAAAAAGCAAAGACTGTTGTGGTACTACTCTACCACCACACTTGGGAGGGGGAATATGGAAATTTGAAACATAAATAAGTTCACAGTTACACGTCAAATTAAAGATTGATGGCAGTTTTTCAGTATTGTCCATTTTTCACTTTTCTAAATTACTGTTCTTATCTAAGGTACCAGTAGATTTCTTTACTCGATTAAGATACAGAGAAATTCAGATTTCGTAAAGTAGGGGATGTGAGAAGGTAAATTTTCAAAAATCCTAAGTGTGTCAAAGTTGGTTTCCGGGGACAAAGCCAGGAATACGCCTGGCCGCCAGGGACGTAAGTTTAAAAACAGGGGCAGATGTTTACCCTAATATAATTAAATTCTCGGGCACAATGCTGGTTAAAATATAATATTGCATTTGAAATTGGTTTTACATGAATGCAATTGAGAAATCGTCAAGTTCATATAAATATACAAAAACAGGCATAATTTTAATTAATCAGTTTACAGTTTTACAATTGAATCACCATTCCTTTAACTCTTTCTAAGTTCTTTCAAACCGCTTGCCTTACAGTTATTTTATATACACTGGGCAGTTGATTATAAAATAACATTACCTTTAAAAATGGGTCATGTACAGCTTTTTTTAAAATTAGTATGCACTCTAAAATAGTCTGCATTTTCCCTAGTATTATAAGGATTAGTTACAGTTTGTCATGTGAGGTTTTTTCGATTTCTTTACCATCATAATAGTTTTGAAAATGTATAGAGAGAGCCAAGATTGCTCTATGACAGATACTACACATTTTTCATACTCTCGTTTGTTTTCTTAGTATAACTGTGCTGCCAGTGAATTTGCAGGAGGATTTGGCTCATCAAAAAGGGACTGAAAAACAACATTTATGGTAAAAGACAGAGCTTATAAGCTATCATTTAAGTATACTAATATAAACATAATTCATTGCATTATTATTGTATATGTTATTTTTTCTCCACAAACAATAAAATCATCCAATAGCAATTCATTAAGGACAGCAGTAGTAGCTAGCAACTAAAGCATAATCAAATTGAGCCAAAGTTTAGTGGGAATCATTATGAGCAACATTTACACTGTCCACATTTTGGTTTTCCAGCGACTAGGAGGAGGAAAAAGTTGACAATTAGAGCTGGGTACACGACTCCAATCATTCTTTGAATAAATAAATGTACTATGCCAGAGGTGCAACAGACTCATTTGAAGGCCTCCAAAACGAACTAGAACTTGGTAGGTTTGTTTCTTTGAGGGCGAGCTTGTTTTTTTTTTCATCTTTTTCACTTAAGACGTGCATCATTCAAGACTATTTCAAATCTAAGATAATGAACGGTCTCACAAAGATAATTGCTATGAAATTTATTTTTTACATTGTTTAGAATAATACAGATTGAACACATGGCTTCAATTAGACTCTAAGATACTAATTGATGGTTGTATACTTATTTTTAGCAACTTTCCATAACGCCAATATGTTAAATTATGCAACCTGAAATGTGTAGCTTAGGTGGACCCCTTAAAATGAAACAAGTTTGGTTATCAAAATATTAAATATGCAAAGAAGCTGTTCTTTAAGAATCAATCTTCGAAATCATCATAAAGCTGTACCTGTTTTTTTTTTCTTGTCGAACTTGATGTTTTCTTAGAACGCATCGCCGAGTTTCGCCGGTTTGACATTTAATCCTCAATATGTCTTGTTAAGAGATACGTTTATTATATTACTCAATTAATGCCTGCAAGTAAATACGGTGTTATTGTCACGGAAACTCTTACTGCAAAAATACTAAATTTTATTGATCGACGATGCCTCTGCAATCAAAAATATTTTAAGCAACAAGCATCTCGAACTGAAATTAAAAAACCTTCTTGAGCGACGATGATTACCAACCACGCAACAAAATATTTCTCATTCCATTCCCACATTACTCTTACCTAAGAAACACTATTTTATTTGATTTAGTTGACTGTATTGTTTACTTGTCCTCTGCTAAAGAGAAATTTTAGGGACATAAAATAAGATAATATTCCTCTATTAGTTTGTACGTGTACAGAAGTGTAGTGCAATTACAAGACTGACGAACATAGATATTTTGACATGCTGTATTATGTATTACTTACTTGTTGCCACCGAATGTCGTTTCGGTGAATTAAATCAGATCTAATCGTGTGAAAAAATATTACTTCTTTGTATGTGATGGCAAAATTATCTGGAAATGTTGAATTCATGAGATGAGTGAGGTATTATGTATTACTAACTTGTTGCCACCGAATGTCGTTTCGGTGAATTAAATCAGATCTAATCGTGTGAAAAAATATTACTTGTTTGTATGTGATGGCAAAACTATCTGGAAACATTGAATTCATGAGATGAGTGAGGTAATCGTGTGCATCCCCTAGTAAAATGCAGAATCGTTTTTGTTCCAGATATAAATCTAGGCTGGAAACCCGAGAACTGTATTTGTACGAAAAAATATTCATCAACGAGAAGTGAATTGATTGTAATTGAAAATGTAATTATTATTGGTCGAGGGAGAGTGCAGAGGTTGCGTGAAAGTGTTAAAACAAGTGCTTATTGCGCTGTAAGTTGGTGATGACCCGACCGGATGTTTTGTCGTCTGTAGTCAGTAGTTGGGAGTTTAGCGAGTAGAGATGAGCTATAATTCCTGCCGGCTTGTGAGTTTTTTAAGTTATGTGCTACGTCACCCTAAGTAACAATATTTACGTACGAGGTTAATTGCTCAACGGCAAATGGTCATACTCGCAATATGCTACATTTATAAATCCGTCGCCTACATAACGTAATTTTTAAAAGCTTAATATACAATACAGTCATTGTAAAGTTAAAGTTCTAATTTATGTATTTTAACCTAAATATGTCACTATTCAGGTAATTATGATTCTATGTGAAATTAACTTTACTTGCTTAACGCATATTTATGTAATTATCACATGTGTTTTGCTTAGAATTTCTTCAATACAGGATTAATGGAATAAGTCCTTTCTTTTGAGGAACCTATGTTATATGGACGTTTCAATGTTTTATTCCCGCAAGAGACCTCATTCATTATCATGAATTATATGTGAGAATATTTTGATTAAAAGGACGAAGTACGTGGATGAGAATAATAATTTTATTTTCCATACAATTACATGAATGCAATTGAGAAATCGTCAAGTTCATATAAATATACAAAAACAGGCATAATTTTAATTAATCAGTTTACAGTTTTACAATTGAATCACCATTCCTTTAACTCTTTCTAAGTTCTTTCAAACCGCTTGCCTTACAGTTATTTTATATACACTGGGCAGTTGATTATAAAATAACATTACCTTTAAAAATGGGTCATGCACAGCTTTTTTTAAAATTAGTATGCACTCTAAAATAGTCTGCATTTTCCCTAGTATTATAAGGATTAGTTACAGTTTGTCATGTGAGGTTTTTTCGATTTCTTTACCATCATAATAGTTTTGAAAATGTATAGAGAATAACTAGTTAGTATTTTATTTTTGCGAAATATTGGTTTACATGAATCGGTTATTTTCAAACCAAATATAAATCTAATAACTTTTTTCGTGAGATTAGAAGCCTGTCCATATACTTCTATTCCATAACTATTAACTAATATTGGAGTATACATTGCCATAGTAAATGTTCAATAAGTATTCTACTGGGAGAACGCATGACAGTCGTTTTAATGCATACGCATTTCTGTTTATTATGTCGCATAATTCATTAGTTTACAGTCCACATTAATTCCTAGAAACTTTGTGTACTTAACAAACTTTACCTCTTTTCCATCACAAGTTAGTGCATTTCCTATTTCTGCAGTCTGCCTTTTATTAGTTAAATATAAAATGTTCGTCTTATCTGCATTGACGTGAAGATTTTTCAGTTTGAGGTATTTAGTAATGTTATTTATACTCTCATTGCTCTGTACGTCAGACGATGAACTTAACTTATAGGCACTTCATCCAATGAATTGAATGATTACAAAAAAAATACCTTGCACATTATTATACTGACAAAAAATTATAATACACTCTTTTCCATCACAAGTTAGTGCATTTCCTATTTCTGCAGTCTGCATTTTATTAGTTAAATATAAAATGTTCGTCTTATCTGCATTGACGTGAAGGTTTTTCAGTTTGAGGTAATTAGTAATGTTATTTATTCTCTCATTGCTCTGTACGTCAGATGATGAACTTAACTTATAGGCACTTCATCCAATGAATTGAATAATTCTAAAAAAAAAAAATACCTTGCACTGACAAAAAATTCTAATACACTCTTTTCCATCACAAGTTAGTGCATTTCCTATTTCTGCAGTCTGTATTTTATTAATTAAATATAAAATGTTCGTCTTATCTGCATTGACTTGAAGGTTTTTCAGCTTGAGGTTGTTATTTATACTCTCATTGCTCTGTACGTCAGACGATGAACTTAACTTATAGGCACTTCATCCAATGAATTGAATGATTCCAAAAAAAAAAAATACCTTGCACATTATTATACTGACAAAAAATTCTAATATACTAAGTTACTTTCACAATCCGAGGAGGTATACATACGAGTGTTTATAAATATTACTAATGCATCAACAATTGCATTTATCTAGTCTATTATTTTTTTTCAGAATGCAAAATTTTTAGAATGTGAGGGCGTGGCATGTGGGACGTGGCATGAGCGTAACGGAGACAGTGGAGTGGAGTGCAGTGTATATAATACTGTAATAATAAATGGTCAGCTGAGTGGCGCAGGTGAGGTGAGGTGAGGTGATGGAGACTTGGCAACAGGGAACGTGCAAGTTCCCACGCTGCGCAGACAGCTGGCGCTGCGGCCTTGAACTACATCATCAGCATCAGCATCAGCTCTCACCACTGTCAACTATCGCCGAAAGGTCGGCGACTCTCCAGCGCAAACTATCGTCGACGAGGAGATTGACAGTTATCGATGTAATACCGACAGGAGACCATTTTTATGGAAAATTACGTTTGTAACTTAACAAACTCAGTTTCGATACGTGTGAAACGACGTCAATGGAAGCCCTTGTTTTAAGATTTTTTTTAATCAAGTTATTACGCTAACACAAATTTCACATAATCAATCTGCAAAATCTCGCAGTAAGAAGTTCAGCAGTGAAAGATTTCAGAGCGATTTCTAATTCCCCTCAAATACCTGACTGGCATTTTGAAATGTGAATATTTCTTCGTAACACGCACCCTGAAGAAGAAACTACATGAAGTATTCTTGAAGGTCTGGGATAAAGAAGAACTTCCACAGTCATGGCAAGAAGGAATCGTTTGTCCCAACTTTAAGAAAGGGGATAAACTCAACTGGAGCGATTATAGACCAATCACACTTACATGTCAGACACATTCTCGAAAAATGCCTTGAATTTACACAACATATTTGTAGATTATTTTTAATAGAAATAAAGTAATAGAATGCTTGCAATGGCGTGGTATTCCAACAAAACTAGTAAGAAACAAAACAACACAGCTGAAGTCAAATTTAATAATAAACTTAGCGAGTAGTTCAAAACAGAATCTGGAGTGAAGCAATGAGATCCACTCTTTAGCCTTGTAATCTCTAACAATAAGCTTTTAAAAATACATTAACAGTCTTCAAATTCTTAACTGATACCGGGAAACTCATTGAACAATACTAACCCATTATCAAATATCGAGCTTTTTGTACTTCTTAGAATTAAATGATCAATAAAAAAATATTCCCCGCCCATGGTATTATGAGAATTAACATTTAATTTTCATTTGATAAAAATATTAAAATACCCTCATCTATTCTATGAATGAAATCTAATACATCGTACAGAATTTAGTCTCTAACATTTAACAATTCTAATTTTTTTAAATATCCTCAATGTCATAATAATTATTGCCATTAAAATAGATCTTAATCCTCTAGTTCATACCGCTTCTAATTTATCAATAGCATATTTTCTTATACAAAACAACCAAGAATTACAATAAACATAGATATAAACGAGGAAGTATAATTCACATGAATAACTCAGTTCATTCGGAAGAGCATGAGACAGGTATCCAAGAGCCCAACCTACCTGATACAGGCTTTCTAGGCTAGGGCTTTCCCTGCATCTCTTTCAGGTGAATCGTCGGGTAGGATCCTTAAACTGTAGCCCTTGGTTCCTTTTCTCTACCTTCCACATCCCCCCTTTTCAATTCCGTCCCTATGCTACTAAATGAAGGGGAGTTGTCAGTTTCTGGATCAGCCTCATGTAGCCTGTTAACTCCCGCAAATCGCATTTTTCTATTTTATTCTCTATGTACATACATTCGGTTTTCATAGTATTCAAATTTGACACACAGACAGTTGTTAATATTTACAAGATCACATACAATTTTATTTTTAATATTTTTACAATTACTACCAGACATTAATATTAGCTTCCACGGCAAGTTTTCGTAATTCATTAGGCCTAATGTACAAAATGAATAAAAGTGGCCTTAATTTAATGGCATTAATCGTCCACGTCAAATTATTTATAACACACAGTACTCAGCTTGTAAACACATTTGCACAAATGACAAATCACAACTACATTAAAAATACACGTTAAAGCAGAAGTCCAAGTTGTCCACGTGACAGCTCTTAACTTATGTTTCCCTGCACTTCTTGCTCAAAGAAGAAATCTTTTCTTTGACAGAGTTATTAACCAATAAAATGGAAAGTCAAAAATAAAATTAAAGTAAACGGTGCGTTTTTAACATAATATAGAATTTAATAGTATCTTGAAGGGGAAATTTGTTGATATAATTCTAGTGTTGTCTAAGTGACCATAACGCAAGTAATACAAAAGAGAAAGAGAAAGGTAAACGAATAACTTGTTCATTTGTATTCTCTGGAGCTGTTTGCGTAGACTGTGGACGAGTCAGACCATCACACGAGGCATCCGTGACGAAGAAAACAGCAGAAAGATGTAACTTGAGATACGCCTGATTATAATACGAATTATTTTTATGATTATTGGTATGTTAAGTAGTTTGATAATGAAGTTTTCCTGAGCGAGCTGCGGTTTCGTGAGAACCTTGACCTTCAGCTGCCGATACGACGTCTGGAAAAATTATTCCCACTGAATCTTGGGCTACGTTTTTTGTTCGCGTCTTATCGGAAACACAAGGAACTTCCCTTCCCTTCCCTTCGTTACCTTTCCCTCAGTTACAGCTCGTTTATGTGATCTGATCTTTCGTGCATTTAATTAGAAAGAAGCTAGCTCGCTTATCCGTCGGTAATGGCTACTATTAAAAATGCACTTCGAAAACTCCACAAGATAAAGAAGGACCAAGCACATAGGGATAAAGAGGGAGAACCGTAAACGTTTGCACACATTGTCCACTGATTCAAAGGCGCTGCATTTGCTCGAGATAATAAAATTTAATTTATCATTTAGATTTTTCGACATTTTGGTTGAAGGTAATGAGTGTAGTCGCCGTCAAAACAATAGAGCCCTAAGTTTGAAGACTCACTGTGACCTACGTTATTGTGAAAAGTCTCATTTTACGCAGAAATGAATGCCATTTTATCATATGTAAACAATTTTTTAAAGATATTTTATACATGCGGTTTGGCGAAAAAACTGAAAAACGCCAGGATTTATTTGTGTTTTTTCATGTAGCTCGACTTTGACAACTCATAGATTTCAAACTGTTACTGTAAATGGTCTAAAAATTTAGCAAAACACAATTTTATATTTATTACTTTCAACCGCTACAAGAAAAGCTTTTTCCCTAACGCATGTATAAAATGATTTTTTTTAAAATTTTCATTTACATATCATAAAATGGCATTAAATTGTGCGTAAAATAACGTAGGTCAACCGGAATGGGCAAAATGAAGCTCAGGGCTCTACTATTTTGACAGTGACGACAATAGTTCGTTATCACGGTAATGAGACAGCGCACCGTCATGTGAATTATATTTCGAATTCTCAGCGAAATTCGGAAGGAGGAAGTACGAAGTTAAGTGCATTCTCAGACAATTTTTCATTACCCCGGACAGCAATGAAAAACTGTTTTATAGTTAAACGAGACTGATACGTGTATGAATATAACTAGTGAAAGAAAACTGAAAGGAAATCGGGAAAGTGTAACTGAAGGACTCCCTGAAGTGCTTCAGTGCTTAAAAAATGTTGTTTTTATTTAATTAATTAATTTTAGAAGAAATAAGAAACTCAGATGATTTAAACTTTTCGGGTAGATTTGGAAGTGTTTGATCTGTTTTCTGCTAAATTTTCAGACCATTTGAAGCAATAGTTTGAAATCTATGAGTTATCAAAGAAAGACAAAAAAACCTGAGTTTTTTCATATTTTTCACCGAACCGCATGTATAAAATGTCTTTAAAAATGTTCATTGATTGGGTAGTTGTATGCATGGGCAGGAAGGAAAGCTGAAGAGAGTATTTATTATGAGGATGAGAGGATGAGACGGAAACACGTGACTGCAGTATTGTGTGGTCGCCTTTTGGGCAGGAAATAGCTATTTTGTGGACAGAAGCTGGAGGCAGGGATGTGGCGTGCCCTTGAAAACGCAACCGTCGTTCATTCCGCGTTTTTCATTAATTTTGCCACGAGTGAAATCTTACAATAAATGTAGAGAAGAGTCGTTAATTAACGTTGTCTCGAGTAATTACAAAGAAACTTTCAGGGTTTAAATTGAGAAAGTAAGTAAAAATGATGATGAACAGTAATATCCGAGAATGGAAAAGGAAGGGACCAAATTACGATTGACAAAGTTTTCAAGACTTCCTTTACCAGAGTATTACATCATTGGTTTTATTTCCTTCCTATTCACCACTAAATTTCCACTTGTTTTCTTAATTACCCAAAAAACGATAACAGATAAGAAATCCGTGTTTTCATTTACTATGTCAATTACTCCTCATTTTGGTTAACGTCAGCATATAAATAAATTAATAATATATCTCAATTTAACTATAAATAAGGTCGAAAACACACAATAGAACTTATAATTAATCAATTTAATTTATAAGAACGAGTGTAATTCAAAGATCTGTCAGTTGAATGTTCTCTAGGCTGAAGTAATGTATCCATTTATGGAAACTTGAAGGGGAAAATATATTGTTTTACTTTCCAACGTTTCAGAAAGGTTTTTAATTGATCAAAGGCTGCCTCGATTTAGTATTTTCGGTATTGTTTGACGTGTGGTGAAATATCATTTATATTTGAAATATAATCTCGACGATTAATGGAAACAGATATGTCATTGCTGTCAGTGTTATATTTTTTGTTAAGTATTAACTTTTGTTGGAATTTAAAATGTCGTTATTTCAAGGAGTCATAAATGATGTTGCCGAATTTATGCCTTGATTCACGAAGGACCAGAGGAGGGAATTTGGATGTGTTAGATTCTCATAAGTTTAATTTTTATTGTGTTACATATTTTAGTTGGTAGGCCTGCACCGATTCCACGGGGAATAAACATATCAGTAAATTAATGAACAAATCCTGACCAGAAATTGTCGCCGACTGAAAGGATTACTTGATGGTGTAGTCTCGACAATGTTAGTTATTGAGAAGCGAGAAACTTTCTAAACAATCACCAGGAATGAGAGAACTGACAGATTTTTCTAAATGTAAAAACTGTTACTTCAATGAATTAAAAAGAAACGTGAGTCCTTGATTTCAAAATTTAAGGGCTACTTTGTGAATAAATTTTGTTGCAAGTTTTTTTTGGACAAATTTACGACTGAGAAGATGGAATGAAAAATTTATAGAATCCTTGTTGATAAATTGTAAATGATTTGGAATTAGATCACAGATACGAAAAATTTATAAACAATTCCAAATTTCGTGTAGTATTTGAGGAAAATTTAAGATTGTGCTTAGTTTGACCGCAAAACAGTTCTTTCTAAGAGGAAAGAAACATGCACACAGGAAGTGATTGTGTCCACATGCCAAAGCGTAATAACAATAATTACTCAGATATTTAGTAAAGAGTAAGCTGCATAATGTGGAAAGTTGTGACTGAAATCGTCAGCCATCAAATTTAACTTATTTTATCTTCATTTGCTATTTTACCCCAAAACCACACTTACTCTTTATTCTGACATGAGAACTGAGTATAAAATTCGTAAGGAAAATGTTGTTGAAACTGCTGTTTAGCCTTCATACACGCCGAAGCAAAGAAATCAAGATTAAATTGAATTATAAATTTAATCAAGCGGATTCAACAAGATTATCAGGGACCATCTTACCTCATCCGACCCTATTCCTTTTCATTCGCTCCTCAAATCTCTGCTCTTGAAGGAAAAAATTGACCTACAAGCCCGTCCTCACACGTTCCTCCCTGGAAGTTATCACTTCTTCCAATTGAAACATCCCTAACCTAAGGGCAAGGGTTCTTTGGGAGACAAAAAGAAATAACCAACAAATCACCATCTGTTGGATCCCGGCTCATGCGGGAATCTTGGGAAATGAGCTTGCTGATAAAGCCGCTAAGCAGGAGGCCTCCTTGCAAATAAACCGCCTAGTTCAAGGAAAGACTTAATAGTCGGATGCATCAACCTCCTGAGAGAAAGTTGGATTAATGATATAAGGGGGAAAAAACGTAGGAATCCTCTACAATGAAATGGAGTACTTCAAGGAAATAATCTATCCACTTGATTTCTCGAGAAGATATCGTTGTTGAAGATCTTTCCACTCCCGCCTTACACATTCATTTCTCTTTTCTAAGTCCGCCCTGACTGTGCTATGACACGAGCAGATGGTCCACGATTGGTAACTATTCCAGGCTGGAGCTGTGTGCTTCTCCAGTGGCTCTTCACAGTCTTCTTAATTTTATTGTAGAAATTGAAGTTTCGTAAGAAATCTAAGCAGTTTATATGTGCCGTTGCGATCACATTTTTTTTTATATAAAAGTGTGTTTATTCTCACTCCTTGCATTGTATTATTAGCAATTACTATGTAATTTATTGTTTCTTTTTGTAAATATTTTTGCAGTCGCCAAGAACGTCCACAGTTAACGCGACTATAATTACAATTAAAAATAAACAACTCATGTCTAAAGAAACATAAATATGATTTTTCTGATGTCTTTTCAAAACAAGAGATGTAACATTGGGTTTTATATAATTGTATAATGTGTAACGGTAAATAGTTAAGAAATTATTGCTCTCCACCAGATGACGACGGCATAGCACTACCTAGAAACCTTATGTAATAATAAATATTTAACCCCGAATGTTTTATTCATAATTTATGCCGGGGGAGTCCTGGCTATTTAATTAACATATATAAAAGCAATAGTGTTCAATAAATGGACATAATCAATATTACAATTATAAATGGATACAGGTACATAAATAAAAAACAGCCAAATTTTGTATACATAAATGATGCAGTTAAAAAATTTTAAAATGTTGTAAAAGCTCATTTTATATTTTAATGTTTTTTACTGTTAATATGTATGTAAGTTGTGGAAATGTCGGTGAAACGTATAATGTAAAAGGCTTAACAACAGCAACCAATGCATTACGATTTGGAAAAGCTTGTAATAAATATTAAGGTCCACCGTTGTCTCTCACTTCCGGCCGGAAGTAATCCAGCATCAGCATCAACAGCAGCAGTAACAGCAGCAGAACATCCCGACCGATGCCCCTTGTTACACTTCACACAAAACGCTAATATGTGTGTCTATAAACTGACAACAGGTATCATATTTGTATATCTCCTTTCACATCATCCCAAATTTCAAGTCACCAGATTGAATTTATAACAACGTCTTAATGCGAATCATTGCTTAGATAAAATGATCAAAACAAGAAGCAAATCTACATCTCATCAGGGTCCAATTCAAACTGGTCACGATTAACATTGCGTAAAATACAGTTACGGCACTACTTGAGTCAAGTTCAAAAACCTTACGTTAATATTGTCATGACAATACTTCAGTCAAATTAGTTCATTACAATAATTTATTTACAATATCCAATAATAATTTAAACACATTTTGTTTATAAAATAATATGGATTCGAGAGTGGGAGAATTGGTGACAGATTTCGAGTTAGATTTCGAGCAGACGATCGGAAGATAAACGGAAGAATAGTGGCGGCTGTGATCTGGATCGACTACGACCCAAATAAGAGGAAGGCGCTGGGAGGTCTATTATGACGTCACAGTAATTACCCCTGTGACGTTTTGCTGATTTCCTATACTGCCAGGTCCGAGTAGATTTTGTGTGGTAATATTCTGACCTATGAGAAGGCCCATAATATACGACCCTGAGTTTAGAGATAGAAAACTGTTAGTTTTAAGAAATTTCTTTGTATTTTTTAAATGTAAATATATGTAGTGTTAATTAAGATAGAATTGCCGGCTTAAAGTTTGAAAATATCAACATTGTAATATTAATGTAAATTTGTTTTGGACAAAGTAAGTTGTTTTTCTTTTTTATTATAAAAACTCTTATTAATATATTAATATTGCAATTAAAATAATTAATATCCCCCCTTATTCATCTCAATACGTAAATCATACCACAGTTTAAGTTTACATTCCACATTTAATTGTAAAATCTGTACGTACGGTAATTGAAATATACGGGTAAATTAATGTTTGATAGATGCATATAAGTATTATTATTCTTGATATTTTATGAACAATAACTTTGTGTGTGTGTGTATAATATTTATATCTAACAGTTGAAAATGGCCACTGCAGAAAGAATGTTTCTGAAATAGTACAGGATTGACAATTCAAACCGGTTTTCTTTTATTTAATTATCACTTGTTACAGTTGTTTTAATATAAATAATATAATTAATTGAATTTAATTATTTGCGTTTTTAAATGTTTTCTTAAATTAGCTTGAAGCGTTCTCTCATAAATTTGAGCAAACTCTCAAGTACCAGGAGCCCGATATACCCGAACTTTGCCCTGCATCATATTAACCAAAAAGAATTATAATATATAATATAATTTATGCAATATTTAGGTTGAAACGAGCCTACACCTGAGGACCACATGGACAGAAGGCAAGGTTTGTCTGACGAAGAAACCGAAGCCACCCTCTCGACGTGCAATATTACCTGGAAGTGATACCTCACGTCACGTCACGTCACATCACGTCACGTCACTCACCTCACCCTTGGATAGGGCTATTCAACAGCAGAGCAGCGGCGATGCAGATGCAAAATTGTTTACTTCATCGTACGTCACCAAACAGCTTCCTTTCACTTTTATTCATTACTTTAGAAATTAATTTCTTTCCGCCTGTTTCTTTTACATCGAGTGTCCGGTTGAGTTGTTGATCCTATTTATTTCTGTGTAAGGTTATGTTAAGACAGTTGATTTTTATCGGAGCGCATCCCAACTTTCTCATAGAAAGGATTTCGTGTACTCGTATCTGATTTGCGAAACAAACGCTGTACATGCTAGGAATTTCACTTCCTCAGCTTTAACCACAAACGCAATAAATGCGTTAACTTACGAAAGTTGATTGAGATTATGTAAACGTTTTCTTTATATCTCAATAACCATACACGCCTCGAACTTTCACGGCTGTATTTTAGTTCTGTTTGTTTCATGAATTATTTATGTTGCATAGCCTACAAGGAAAGGTTTATGGAACTAAAAACTATTTTCCGTGTTAGACTTTGAGCTCTATTGCGTTTTGGTTGATCTACTCGGTTGCAGTGCATGAGTAAGGCTGCAAAAAGCCATATGTGAAAAGTGATTACCACGTTTCTCGTCAAATTTGCAAAATCGCTAACAGCTGGTGACGCGTAGATATTTACGTACGACCCATTGGAAAACAATCCACAAGAGATTTAGATTTATTGTTGTTTCCATTACTCCTCGATTGAGGAAATAGGATACGTCATACATTACAAATTACGAACAAAATAAGGTAAATTAATTACAAATAATCTTAAAATAAATTAATAAAAGAAAATCTATATAGTCTAAAGTCAGTATAAACACTACACGCATACAAGAGAGCACAAGCGCACACTGAGAAACACAAACACACGCAATGAAGTTTGACTACTTGGAGCTGCACGACCAGGAAACTGTCCTTCAAACAAACAAAAGAGCAGATAAAATTGTACAGAAAGTTTAAAGATATGTGGTGTGTTATTTTACAAGGCAACTCATTCAACACTTGCAGCAGGAACCTTGATTTTAAATACTAGATTAAGAAAATCCTGTACCGCCGTTTAATAGAATAATTTTACTCTGCTTCACGAAACTTTTGTAGTTAATATTTTTAACCTCTGGAGGAGGTATTGTGAATACTTTTCTGAGAAAAAAAAATTGCTTATCGTATTGGACACGAACGGCCAGGTCAACACTGACAAGTAATACGTTCTGGGAGAATAAAAGATCAGTTTCGGCACAAACTGAGAATGTGAATGTGCACACGTTCTAAGTTAACCGTAGGTAAGTCGTACCAGAAAATCTCTGGTTGATTTGATTGAGGAAAGAATAAGTTTTTGTGAGGCAGGCTCCAGACCGGATGCCATAAAGCAGCCTCGCAGACTGGGAAGTGGTCGACGAGTTTTTTTCCTGTGATTCAGCCGGTCCTCGTAGCTGATCCTAATGATAGAGGTACTTCCGTCGTACAGTACTTCATGGCAATAGAGCTTATTTAGTAGCACTTGATGAAACAATTTACTTTCAAATAAAAGTAAAATCTACCCAGACATCGAATTAGGCACACGCTAGCTAAGGAACAACCTCAAACTCATTCTGGAAGCCAACAACAATCTAAAAAAAAGACAGCATTGCATGACTATGGAGCTGTTGGATCAGCGGTGGTGATGGAGGATATGGAAACTTGCAGGGATGGTAGAAATATTCTGTGCAGACATTTGCAATCGAATAACTAACCGAAATTATATCAATTTTTTACCTCTTGATGACTATTTATTATCTGTCCAATAACTGGTAAATTATCCCGATTCCCCAAATGTTTATCAAGTTCGCCATCACAAGTCCCCATGATGCGATTCGTCTTTCATAAAATAATTTGAAACTAAGGTTTAATGATAATCATTTGTTTATATAAAAGTAGATACTGTTTACGTCTATCAGTGTCTATTGCAGATTCCAGAAAAAATCCAGTGATTTAATTAAAAATATCGTCCAGTAACGCTATAGTAATTTTGCGTATAACATGATTTGAAAAAAGTTTACAGTAATAATTTATTTGTTAAATGAATAAAATTAATTGTAGTTAATTTAGATGTGCAACGTGTCCTGTGGCACGAGGCTTGAGAAACTGCGTGGATTTAAAACAAGCTCCAATAACCGAAATTTATTGATGTACCTAACACTTGAAGTAAGAACAACTGAGAGTAAAAACGATAGAGATTTTTGTAAGTACTCGGAAATGAGAAGCCTCGTTATGAACTTCTTGTTACAGACTTGAAATAAATTTAGCAGGGATGTGGGATGATAATTCAGTTGGTGTTTTGAAGGTGAAGTGTACAAAGGCCAGAAGCAGGTGTGAGTCGCTGCAGCCATTGTTCATTCAGGTTTCACCATCTGCAGGGCGAGATCTGGTGGCTCCTTTACAAACCCGTGAACCACCTGATGGACGAACACCATCATCGTGCAATCTCCTGCGCGACAAAGTTTCCTTTCAATTATTTGCTTTGCATCAAATAAAATTATGTATCTTAGAATTTAAATAAAAGAATAAATTGAATTTGTGTAGAACAGGTTAGTGAGACGAGAGAACTCGCGATGATTCAACTGTATATTTAATAAAATATTCAAAAACGCTTTTCAGTAAATTCCGATTTAGCATTTAACCATTGAGAAAATTTTGAATTTAGAACTGATGAGGTTTCAAATTTTACGCGAGCTTGTAAATTTTTTTGACGAGTAACAAGAACCGACAGCCTTGTTCAAAGGATTCCAAGTAGGGCTGGACAGATCGTCAAGTGATTTAATACATTATTTTGAAACATAAAGTAGGTTAATAATAGAAAAGTTACCTCCCGTAATGAAGGGAAGATACTGATCACTGTTAAAGTACATTATTACTGCTAATTTTTTCCCCATTTGTTATGCGTTCAGCCTCCATTCCAAATTCATCAACTTGTCGTTTATCTGTAAAGGTGTATTTTGACTGTCGTGGTCCGTGTTTTTATGATTTCATATGCACTGATTAATTGTAATTTTAATGGTTAATGATTCAATAAGGTATTAAATTAAAGCTTTAAGAGAACCCTTCATCTGATGACGATATGCGTTTTGTATGTTTTATTTTAAAATTTTATCTTTAATGTAATTCACATTTAGAGAATGTAACAGCTTCGTATTAGCGTAACGTTTGCATATTCTGCATTGATTTCAATGCATTGAGGTACGATGCATTGCAGTGCATAAAAAAACTCTCCCGGTGTTTGTCATGTACAAACCCTGATTTTCAATATGATGCGCGTGATAAATGTAAATTGCAAATCGACCATAAAGTCACGTACGTGAAGAACCGCGTTGATCGTGCGGACTGTTTTCTCAACAATTTCCCAGCCCACAATCAAAGACAACTAGTAAGGATGACGTCACATAAACAATGACTAATTTACTCCTCAATTAAATCATCACATTTCTGTTATAATTCATACACTGACAGTATGTAGCGAATTGACATATTACAGTCAACACTTCATAAAATAAAAATAAATATCGTGACAGAACTGAATGATGAACACCATCAAGTGTCTCTTTTCTTTATTTGGATGTCTTACAGAGGCAGTAATTTTTATTGATCAAATGATGGCCTATGACAATAGTGTTAGGCGGGCCAGCCACTCTCTTTTCCTCTCCTCTGCTCTCCTCTCCTCTCCTCTACTCTGCGATGTGAGCTTGTTTGCATTGCAAATGTGAACGTGGGAAAGTCATCTCTACACGAGGCTTCCGGTGGACCTGTTCCGTCGCCCTTGCATTTCCGTCTCTGCGCTGCTGTCGGTTCGGTTGTTGACCTTCCATTCAGCCGGAGGTCAGCTCAATGGCCAGTCTTCACCGTTCTCATTGCGTCACTGCCATACCTTTCCACATAAACATCACGATGCGAGGTGCTATTTCTTTTATAAGCATCAATGGCCGATCGATAAATAAATCCCTAATTTAATATGTTTAATAATGTCTCTTACAAGACTTCGGATCCTCCTATGTGACATATACATTTTTAAATTCAGAAATCGGTTTAATCCATAAATGAAGCCTAATTACAATTTATTCAGGACAAAACCTTGGGTTTTAGGACGCAATCCTTCAATTTTCGAAGCATATAATAGACAACTAAAATTCAAGTACAAAATATTTTCCATGAAAGATTTTTCTTTAATATTTGAATTTGCAAAATAATTTTAATATTCAAGTGTACCCAGTTCTGGAGTAGTGCTTGATGCTTACTGCAGATAGATTTTATATTAGACTCTAATTTTGTAATATTGAGCCCCTATTCGTAAAGCCTGGCCTTTTATAATTAAAATTTATACATTACAAATACACAATTTACGGTCATCTTAATTAAAAATAATAACAATTGCAGGGAGGATGTGGTAGTAATGCAAAGGCTTGCGCTAGAAGGTCCTAGGATAGCATACCACAACAACAACAATTGCAATTATTATTGGTGCAACTGGAAAATTTTTCGCAAAACTGAGTAAAACGTAAAATTGATTATACTAATAAATAAAATGTTTAAATAAAAATATAAGAATTTCCTGCATTATTCTAATGATAAAATTACATACCAACATGTTGTTAATTCAGATAAATATGACTATAATGTGTCGGAAGATTCAGAAATATTAAATTTAACCGTACACCAAACTTCATGGTAACAAAGAGAGACTTAATGAAACAAACAAAAAAAGATTTTTAAAATAGTCTAGCTGAATATTGGTTCCAAAAGTACTGAATCGTGTATTTATTTGTGCAAATTATGTAATTATGAATTATGAGATTTTGTGTGTTTAATTTTCTGAAACGATATTAAATAAGAGGATCGTGATTTTTGAGGGATGCTGCCAACTGTACACTGTAGACTGTGTGCTAATGATATTAGCTCAGGATTTACCCAAGTGTTTTGACGAACACTTGCTCATTATTCAATCAATCGCCGTTTGTCTTTCTTAAACTACAAGGGTCATATTATTCTTTGTGTTGCACTCGCGTACATCTCAAGCAAAATCGGAAAAATTTATACGCTAATGATTTAATTGTAGGTATCGTTTTCAATCTTCAGTTTTTTGTGCTTCCTGATAATCTTTAAAGGTTTGTTAATTATCTGCTGTTTAGCATATTTTGAAATTCTGTCATATTTCGTAACTCCGTTGCTACATTCTGATTTTATTTATTTGTATTTTTCATCGTTGTTTCTCTCAAATATCACTTCATTTCTAGTACCCTCGTTTACTTGTTTTTACCGTTTTCTTTATTTACTTTTCAATTTCGTTTTAGTGATACATTCTTCCTTTATCAATTATCATTTTCATTTTAACCTTCGTCCTTTGAATTTTCGTCTTTCCTGTTTCACTTCTTTGTTTCTTCAGTTCTATATTTCACTTCTTCATACTTTTTTTCTTAATTTGATGGAGTTTTTATTGAATTTCCATTGGTATATGTTTATCGTATATATTTCCAATATGCTTAGCTCTATATTAATGTTGTGTTATTTGAAACGAAAGTAACAAATTACAGTGGTAACTCCAAAAGTTACAACGTGGCCCAAAGTATTTATAAGTCTTTATAAAAAATGTTTTTGCATTACTGTTTGACCTTTGATTGAGAAATACGGCTGAAAATTTAATTAAAAAGAAATAATTAAGTAAGCAAAGAAAAAATACGAAACTTCAATTTTTAAAATTTTCTTCCGATTTCGGTTTTGGAGAAAAATGTGTCTGATAATTGAGATTATAGGAAATATTAAGATACAAAACAGTTGAAAAATTATTGTTGTAATATCATTTAATAGTTTGAGTGTGAAGCGTAACGTAATACCGAAACCTAGATGAAGAATTCCTCCTCGAGTTGTAGTACAGTATTTGATTCCCCCTGACTCCTTAAAAATGAAATTATTTCCTCCTTGCGTAGTATAAATTTACCTACTTTTAATATTGGAGTTCCTCCGCAATCAAATGATCACGAAATGGTAATTTAAAGTCGTGGCCATGAATTGATTAGTAATGGCGACCTTGAGGCAAGGAGGTTAGTTGACAAGTGACGCACACAAAGGAGACGGTCTTGGGCTCTCCTCTCCGTTCCTTTCCTTTCCTCTCTTCTCTTCACTTCATTTCTCTTCTGTTCCCAGGTCCAACACCTGGCCACAACAGCTGCTCCTCCACCTCCACCTCCACACACACAAAAAAGCGGAACTCAATGCACTGCACTGTACTTCTCAAGTCTGCAACAAACCCCTAGATCACCCAAAGCACACACGTAAACAATCCTGGCTGCCTCTCTGCTGCTTCGTCTTTTAATTGTCAGAAGTAGTCGCATGGCTGGTTTGCAGTATTCCACCTATTTCAGCCGAAAAACATCACGATTGACCGGTATAAGTGGTCATTATATTATTATTATAAAACAAACAACACGATCTTATTACATCATCATTTGAGGATTTATATATACCAACAAAGCCTGCTTTTAACCTTTATTTATTATACATAATATTTTACCCAATATCTTTAACATTATTATAAATTTACAATGGTTTATAAAATTATTAAAATCATATTTACATCACATTACCTAGGGTGGACTATTTTCTATGTATTAATAAAATAACAACCATTTTTTTGTTAGTCCATACAAGTTTAATTGCATAAATGCTTTGCAGTACGTCAATTATAATGTTAAAACAGGAGCTTCCGCCTAGTTCTAGGTATATAGTCATCTCTAATATAAAAAACAAAACATAGGATATGTTACATTCTCATTTTCAATATATATACAAGGAACCATTTCTCAAAAGCATTCTAACCTGTTAACAACATCAAAACAATCGTTACAAGCTTAGTGGTTTATCTAGAAACCTATCCAGCAACCAGCGCCTTCACAGGATATTTATGGAACTACATTGTTAATAGTAGTTTAAATTATATAACTCTACAAACATTAATTCTTCTAATTACACTTTATTTAAAAAAATTTATACATTTTAGGAAAAGCAATTATTAAAAAATTATAGTATATAATTTTTGAAAAAGAATTTTCCAATATTCTCATTACACTTTCATTTTATTTAGAATATTAGCAGAAGTGGTTCCTATCACACCAATTTCACTCCTGCAGTTATTGAGGTTCTTTTTCTTTTGAACAGGAGTGGTTTGACTATGTAAAACCTCCTCATCATCCCACAATCCTTCAACTAAGTGTTTAGGAAGGGCTGTACTGCTTTAATATTGCCTTTAATAAAATATATCCTCTTTTTTCAAATGCATACTTGTATGACCAATGTAATTTTTGCAATTAAACTTGTATGGACTAATAAAAAAACTGGTTGTTATTTTATTAATCATACTTAAAATTGTTGATGAATTTTAAAATAATACTAAAATTCCTTAGAACATATCTGTTATTATCCTCAGAGCTCTAGCCTTCCTCCAAAAAGTCGGAAAAATCAGTTTTCTACGATTCAACAAATAATTGATCGACTCGTTAGGATATCGATTACAGTTAGACACAAAAAGATTCCTTAGAATATACGAACTGATATAGTATTATAGCAGACAAAAAGTGTAGGCCTAAGTAGAATTTGTGTGGGGTTAATTTTTTCAATTTCTGTCTTTGCAATGATTAGATGGTGTTAAATATTTAGTTATACAATGTACGTAATTCGGATAAGTTGTGTTGTTCATACAACGCTGTAATTTATTCGTTACTTATGGTGTAAAAGGTTGTGAGGAATGAATTTATCATCTGTCTCTCTTAGCGTCATCTAGATTTATTTTCTTGATTGGAAAGATGAAAAATGAAAGTAGATTAACTTTAATTTTCCTCTTCTTTGTAAAATATGCGTTCGTTATTTTGATAAGTGAGTGGTCATGTAGAGACTGCGGAATGACACATTCCTAATTTTGAGTGATACATATCGATTCCACAGGAGTCTTAACCCAGCCGCTGTGTTGTGAGCCACTACATATCTAAGTGTCACGCGAGCTGCAGACATTTCCTTATGGGCGAGATAGTGATTTGCAGGTAAAAGCAGGCCTCACCTGCTCCCGCTGAGCTGAGCCAAGCGTTTGCCTTTCCCACAGACTCGAGCCTGAGCCTGAGTCTCAGCCTGAGACTCAGCCGAGCCAGGACCGGAAGGAGATAGCAGAGCACTGCACAGCTTCCGGAAGTGGCCATCTCCGCCTCAGCTTTACATACAGCCTTCAGCTGGGGCCACATACAATACATTAATGACTTACCAAACGACTGCATCATTTACAGAAAGATAAGGAACGAGCAAGACGCGATAGTATTACAAGATCTAGATAAAGTCAATAGCTGGGCTCAGGAAATTAAAATGAAAATTAATGGAAAGAAAAGCAGCTCAATCTCCTTATTCTTAAATGAGACAATATAGAATAGGGGAACTAATTACAAGGGTAACGAGCTGCAAATATCAACAACAGACTTGGGTGGGAGGAACAGCGTGGAATTCCTTACATTTCATAATGAGGAACTGAAAAAAGGGAAGTTCAAAATCAAAGGAGGTGGCATATTTATCCTTAGTTAGACCAATTTTGGAATGCAGGGCGGCTTGTTGGGATCCCTAAAGAAAAAATCAAATAGAATCATTACAGAAAGTTGAGAAAAGGGTCTGTGAGCCACAGGGTCACAGGAACAAAAAAGTAGAACAACTAGGTTGTAAGATATTGTCACAAAGGAGGGAGAAAGCAAGGCTGGATTGGAATTAGCTCCAGTTATATAGGTAGAAGGGATCAGCAATCCAGAGTAAAAAGTAGAAAGCAAAAAACAGATATAGGCAAATTCTCATTCCTAAATAGGACCATCAACGACTGGAATAATTTAGCTGTGGGAGTGTTTGGAGGAAATCCGCGTCAGGAAAATAAATTCAGGACAAATCTCAAAAAACGTGTGAAGTGAAGTGGTTATTTTCAATAATATAAATGCATATTTGAAATTAAATGTTGAAGTCAAAGTGAAGTGAAGTGTCAAGTTAATATAATTCTTGTAGATTATGAGTATTTTTGATTAGGTAATTTCATTTTGTATCTGCCACCGGACAATTGTAGCCCAAAATAAATACAATACCAAGAGCTCTGTAAAAAAGGCACATTTATTCCACATTTAAGGCCAGTGCAAATTACATAAAATATATTTTTAAGTATAGCCTATATTGAATTTCCGACATAGTTTAAAACTTTTCTTTGGTAGTACGATCATCGCCGAAAAACATAAACAGATAATGGGGATATATCGCTGGTTGGTCTTACGTTCGGCATATCTAAAATAAATTAAACTAACATTTAAAATATAGCTCATGTGCCAGTGTTTTTGTATTTTGAGCATTAGTAATGAAGCCAAGCCTGTATTAGCAAGTTTTAGTCGCATTATGCTTGTGGTTCGTGATAACACTGCTCAACATGATTTTTGTCTGACGAGTACGATGCAGATCTTTGTCTTGTTTTCACAGATTTTTTTCAATTAAATTTCAATTTTCTGAAAATAAACGTTTTCTCGTCCATTTCACTCAGGAATGAAATTGAAACTTTTTGCCTCCGAAAGAAAATAATGTGATTATCAGAGAATTATTTGTCCGGAATTCAAATATGTCAGCTTTTCCCCACCACAACTACATAAGCCTATTTGGTAGAACGTGAACGTAAACTATCGTTAGGGCCAAGTCCTAGACGCCAAGCGACTGTCTACGGCGGCTAAATTTAAAGGGTGCCGAAACCACTAACCACTAGAGTGCAAGAAATGATCTCGGAAACGTCTTTACGGATTATATTTCCTTTATGATTGAGTGACGAAATAGGCCGAGTTTAACTTATTACAAGGAATGCAGTATTAAATTCATTACTTTTCTTAAAATTATGCCAAATTTGATTAGTGTTTTAAGAATTCTGCGCATGCTAACTGTTACTATCGGCGTACATATTAAAATAATAAATGATTATTTAAGAAGCATATCAATTCAAAATCATCTGAATGTGTTAACCACAGAACATGATTTTTGTAATAAATTAGATCTGAAAGTAGTTTCTCGCAATTTTTCAGGAAATAACTTTAAAAGTGTTTTTTTTTTAATTTTAGGTTTAGACTTGGCATATTATTTAACTAGTTTTGTTTAATCTTCTACATATATATTTAATTTATCCCTGAAAATAGCAGCTACTATTTGTCTATTCAAAGGTCATGTTATCTCATTAAAGATATAAATTTTTCATTTTGAATAAAACAATTTCCCTGTATTTGCCTGTATTAATATTATTGTGCTGGCCTCTGTGGTCTAGTGGTTAGCGTCACTGCCTCTTACCACACAGTCCCTGGTTCGATTCCTGGCAAGGGCTTGGGTGCGCCTTACAGTGAAGATAAGATTCCCAAGATGGTAAACCTTAGCTGCTGTTCCGACTTAAAATAAACTAAAAAAATATTATCGTCTTAATTTAATTAGGTTTTTTTCTAGTTAACATGGCTCTTTTATTTTTTCTATGTTTATTTAATTTATAAAGTTGTTTTGAAGCTTGGGCGCGGTACAAATATCCTCCAACTTGTAGTTTTAAGTAGTGCAAAGTGGGATATTTTTCCCACGATTGAACCCAGGAGATTAGTGAATCATTATTCACGTACGTGGAGTGATGTCAGAGTTAACGTCATACAACGAGAGAGCCAGTGTTAATAGTTTGTTTAATTTTTTGAGATATGAATGTCGATAAATTGTAAGTGTGGAAAGAGTTGCTTCATGTGCCTATATATAGTGTCTGTTAAAAAAGGATATTTCATTGAGTTATTAGCGATTCCAGCGTTTCATTAGCCTCCAATAAAATATATTGAAAGTGAGTAAATAAAAAAACAATGCAAAAAGTAAATTAATATATATATACTGCTCCTCTGTCGTATTTTGTGATGATAGTCTCCCGACTTTACGTGTATTTTTGTGCCAAGTCGTTCCCAGTGAAGAGGGAATTTCCCAGTGTTGAACACCCTTACAATTTTCTTATAACGAATGCGTAACGATTTCAATTAATAATTCTGTAAACTCATATCTGTAAACGTGAATGAAAACTGATTTTTGTATTCGCTTACCTGAATCGTTCTGTTAAGACCGAGATGGAATAATAGTACTTGTGTCGTCACTGTCAAAATAGTGGAACCCTGAGTTGGAAGTCTCACTCTGCCCACTTGGATTGACCTACGTTTTACATTGTAAGATATGTAAATGAAAAATTTTTCTAAGCATTTTATACGTGCGTTTTTGTGAAAGAACTGAAAACGGCGGTATTTTTTGTCTTTCTTTTACATAGCTCGACTTTGACAACTCGTAGATGTGAAACTATTGCTTCAAACGGTATGAAAATTTAACAGAAGGCAGTGCAAATACTTCCCAACCGAGAATATGTCGAGGAAATAGTCATGAAATTTGCACCTCAATGAATAGCAAGTCCACAGAAGTTTATACCTCCCTGTAAAAGAATACAAAACAGGTTGACCAGAGCATAAATTTGTAGCAGTTGTTTGGAAATGTATAAGAAATGCTATACAGACAAAAGAATGATTTGAGTTGGCAGCGTTGTAATGTTTCATCAAAAATCGTGATGAAGCAATTTGGCTGTTATTTAAAAATAGAGCCTTGATATAAGTAGAGTAGAGGAAGGCCGCCGGAGCTAATAATGGGTGAAATTTGAAGGTAAACAGAGGACTTCCCTTTCTTACGATTGACCTAGAGAAGGTGTTTTGCTAGAAGGTGCAAGTTTCCTTTTAAGGAGCAGGGACCGTAGCCACCGGAAACTTATTAGCTCCATATATAGCGACCCGACCGGCCCGGCCCGTAAAATCTGGTGCATATGAATGACATAGCAGTATCGTCCAGTCCATTCATCATCGCTCCTGCTCCTGCACCTGCTGCATTTCCCATACTCCTGTGCTGATGCGATGGAAATGGGAATGCTGTGGTCCTCGTTGTTGCTTCCACAGGCGGCGCCACTAAACTGACAAAAGACAATACGGGAAAACTGAGAAACAGTGGTTAAGGCGATGAGTAAGACCAGTTTAAAAATCATAAGTTAATGAATAAAGATGCAGAGTAGATATTAGATGCAACTGATATGGTTACAAGAAGATCAAAAAGAAGGTTCTTGCATTAAAAATTAAATTATAAAACATTGTAGGCGAATAATTGAGATTGAAGCTGAAAAGGTTATATACATAAATTGGAATATAAATCATAATAATTGTAACGCGATGGTTGAATTATTTATGTATTATCATTTTGATAAATAAAATTATAATCACTATACTTCTAATTGACTTATTTCGTTTCCCAAGGAGCTCTGTTAAAACTAGTGTATATGTATCATTAATTTGTTAGGTAAGCCCACGAACATGATTTTCATGAAGTAACATGTAGCAACCTTTTCTTGTAATAGTTTTGTCTTTCGAATCCACGTGTGATCCTCCTGATTTGCGATTTTCCTGCCTTTCAGGAAATCCCGCAGTCTCAGCTTCACTTTTAGCCGTCATCCTATAGTTTTTAATAAAGTTTTGAATCCATGCCCTTCGGCTTCAGAGAAATGTCGTCAACATTTTCATGAAAATATTCACGCACTACCGTACAGCCACATTAACTACTGTCGTTACTGTCAAAATAGTAGGGCCCTGAGTTTGAAGCTTCACTGTGCCCATTCGGATTGACCTACATTATTGTAAAAGGTCTCGTTTTACGCAGAATTTAATGCCGTTTTACGATGTGTAAATGAATATCTTTTAAAATAATTTTATACACGAGTTTTGGCGAAAAAACTGAAAAAAACAGGGTTTTTCGTCTTTCTTTCATATAGATTAACTTTAATAACTCATAGATTTCAAACTGTTGCTTCAAATGGCCTGAAAATTTAGCTGAAGACAGTGAAAACCCTTTCAAATCTATTAAAAATGTTTAAATCATCTGTGTTTCTTATTTCTTTCAAAATTAATTAATTAACGGAACTCTACTAACTCTTGGACAGCGCATCGCAGAGGAGTGGGACAAATCAGCAGTAACAACAAAAAACCTATTATTATGGATTTGGTGACCAAGCACTGGTGTTAGTTATTTGTCATCAACCGTATTCAAAATTCTGAACCATGTTACTGGGAACAGAACCAACTCAGTCAAGATTTTCCTGAAAATGGAACCGTAGTAATTCAGCTGAACGATTTGGAATCGGACAGTGATATTGACGAATTGAGTAATTATGACAATAAATAAAAATAAAAAACCAAAAAATAAAAATTCAGCAATTATATATATTACAAGCATACGTGTATGCTTTAGAACTAGTGTATTAAAAATTTTACTGACGAGTTTCTGACTAAAGAAACACACATACATTTTTAAAACTGCCAAAGGAGGTCAGGAACTGTAACTTTTTCTTGCCAGTATTCAGCAGTATGAGTAAAGTCATTCAAAGAGAAACAACTAGGAAGAGCGGCGGAGAATGGTCGGGTCCTGGCCAGCGGGCAGGAGTGCCACCCTACTTTAGCCTCCCGTTGCAATAAACCTTTCCTTTCTCCCTGCACTTTTTAAAAAATCGTACAAAATTTTGTTGCGTTGCTACACCAATGAAGCTTATATTTTATATTTATTACTTTCAACCGCTACTAGAAAAGATTTTTCCCAATCATCTGTGATGCGCTGTCGAAGAGTTAGTAGAGGTCCACTAATTAATTTAAAAAAAATAAGGAACACAGATGATTCAAACTTTTCGGATGGATTTGGAAGGAAGTGTTCACTCACATATATTTTATTACTCGCACAAATTACCAATCATCTGTTACATAATTTCACTACGATGACAATTGAAATTATGAATAGAATAATAATTTTATTTTACTAAACATATCTTGATCCTGCCTGCAGAAGGAAGACGCAGTTCGTCAGTTCATTGCATTTTATTTTGTTTTTATGAAATACATGATAACATCTTTAGAAAACTATTATCACAGATAATGTCAGTATGTAAAGATTTTTCATTGTCACGGTATGTGAAGCCGTATCGGAAAATACTGCCGGGAAGTGAAAACTTCCCTCGACTACACTTGTATTTATACACTGCAACACATCTGGACAAAAACACTTGTATACAAAATGCCATAACAATACATACATATACATATATTTGAATATTAAAATAGACAATAAAGCTTGTATATAACTCGAATCTCAGTAGTAAAAATATTTCTCAAACATAACAATGACTTAGTTGACCGCAACATTCGTCCCTGCAGTGAGGTTGAGTTGAGGTGTTGAGGTGAGGTGAGGTGGTGCTCTTCAGTCACAGCTTAGCACCCTGCCTGTCTGTCACACACTCAAAGCTGCAAGCGTCGTTATCTTCAAATTACCGACAGCGTACAAAAATAAATAGCTCATTTGGCCATTACAAATTAATTGTACACAAAATAATAAAAAAATACCAAAAATATGAAAATTTTCGACCTGATTTATGACTGCAGGTCGGAGCAAGAAAATGTGTGTTCAAAATACGTAAATATCAAACACGACTTTATATGAGAGTTTAACACATTTAAAAAGAACTCCCTCTTTTGTGACTCACAAGACCATAGTAGCTATATAAATGGTGGAATCATAAATATTAAATTGTAAAGTTGAAACATAGACGGGTTACGGTTAGAAACCAACGAGAATATTAGAAGAATGGGCGTTTGAACTTTTATATTGTCTTTTACATCTCATCAATTTTGGTACCGATTCACTTGGAAGAACTTGTTTCGAAGGCATCCGAAGAAGGAAGATTACAAGATAAATTAACGTTGAGAGAAGAGAGCGTAAAGTATTTGTGATTCCTGACGAACATAGGTCAGCGAGATTCGTAAAATCTGAGAGCCAAAGGCGACACATAATGGCGTACAGATTTTGCGGTATAAATATGAAGGGAAACTGCAGGCGTGATAACTAAATATTAACACAGCGAAGCTTCTTTGGCGGGACTCTAGACGTGAACTCGAAGGTTCCTTCCCTGGGAGAGACGGGTCTCGCAGGGTGGAGCTGGGGGTTGGACGTGGGTTCATCAGAGACGTGAACCCCCATCAGAGACCTGAGGCACAGGCGACGCTCGCGAACCGCCATCAGGACTTTCCTCTCCAGTGAGAACAGGTGATCGTCCGTGCCTGGAGCGTGCCTGAAACATTCAGTATTATCTCCATGCAAAACTCATATCTCCTATCACACACAACAACACTATACTAAGCTTCTAAATACAGATGTGGACATTGACATTGACTGATTGCGAGGCAGATAAATGGCGATAAGGAAAAGTTCTCAATGTATTCTAAGAATCTGAATCAATTTTTTATGTCCGTTAAAACATTTAATTCCGTATTCCCCCGTCCTCAGAGCAGCAATTACAAATTTGGAGAGGACAGTATTATCTGAGAATTTCTAGTATAAATTCAATGACTGAAGAGTAGAGTCGAATGTTTTGAGAGGTGGTAGTAACCATCAAAACAATGAAAAATCCAATGAACATACTTTCCAAAATCTGTACACCTGTTCATAGAGGTTCAACCTTGACTTCCGTTCATGGTATTTGCTGTAGGAGGTGCGTAATCGAAATCTGTTTTCTTTGCTGACATTGCAGATCCACCAAAGTAGGCAACATGTTCACTATAAATTGATGATAATGATAATTGTGTTAGGATGTATGAGTCAAGCAATTCATGAGCAAGAACGCCCGCTCATATGTTGATTTTCCATTTCTGCAATTTCATAGAGATTTTCATCATCCCACACACGCTGGTTACTAAAGTTCACAATGACATCTCTTCAGCGACAGTTCAGCAAGAACTGCACTCTGCTACGGTGCCTGGACGATCTGAAGAAATCATGCCTGCCCTGTGTTCTTCAAACATATTGACGACCAAGCGTCTTCAGCCGCTATGGAGAAGTGCACAGATTTCCGGAAGCATATTTATTGGAATTTGTTTCCTTGTTTTGAGGATTCGACACTATTTAATACCCAGTGTATATTGAATTCTTGATTAGGGACGTGCACACATCTTCGTTCTGAGATGTATATGTATAAATGAATAGAGAGATACCTTCTGATGAATGCGGACAAGCGCAGCACGTACTCGACGTTGTGTCCAGCGGGACCTTCACTCTCTGCGATCTGGCTGGCCATTTCCTCCATGGGGGCTTCCCCCAGCCAGAGGTGGTTGTCGGGCACTGCGATGTACACGAGGGCAGGAAAGCGGCCGGGTTTCCCTTCGCACGGGTAGAAGTCGACGATGGCGGTTCTGTAGCCTCCCAGAGAGACTTCGCGCTTTTCCAGGTACGGCAATGCCGCGTCGCCAGTCACCAGGAAAGCTCTTCCCCATACTTCTCCCTGTACAAGGAAACTCAAATTAAAACCTTTTACACGCCACGCAGAGCCAAAGATTTCACGTCATTCAAAGAATTTGGCTAGATAGCGTTTATCGAAGGAGTCTATGTGTATAGAAGAAACCTGGGGAAAAGTCGGTGAAATGATTGGAAAAACTAGTCACGTTCATGAGGGATGAAAAGGTTTTTACTCGTCCACTGAAGATTATCAATTAAAACTTCGAGAAATGGGTGTGAAAATAATACACCGGGACCTCCGCCAGTCTAAATGGCGTAATTTATGAGATACGAGAGAAGAATCATAAGAGCAGTTGGCAAAGTGAAGGACTTATACTGGCGGAACTGTGCAATGGCGATAGAAAGGACCACGACTCATGTAAGCCATGCTATTTTTACACTAATGGTTGTTTGCCCGCTTCATCTGGGTCAATGTGTGTTAAATACCGCCCAAGCCAAGTGTCTCAATCGTTTCCTCTTACAAAAAGGAGCATTAATGTGCATTCAGAATCGTTTACGGCTTTAAATTAAAATATACATAGAGGTTTGTATAAACGAACGTTTCGATGATTAAATAGACATCGTAGTTACGCCGTAATCCTCACGTAGTTTGTACACAGCGATCTTTCGACTTCTATTCTTTTTCTTAATCTATAAATGGGAAGTTTGTTGAGTAGGTGAAGATTCGCTGGGATGCTGCTGTCAACTTAAATTCGCTCAGGAACGCGCTTGGTCAGCGACCCGTGAACTGCATATGAAATTACAGCTTCTTTCTTCTAGGGAGAAGCAACAGACACACCTGATGTCAGGCTACATCTCATCTCATCTCATCTCCGACAGTTTAAAACTCGAAAATTGCAGTCGAATAAAAAATAGCATGCGATATAAATGAGGGTCTTTCGCTCACATAAATTCGGACATGATAAAGGTGAAGTTGACGTTGAATAGAGCTGTAAGTAAAGAAAGCTGAACACTGTCCAACGACGAAATAAACAACTCTCACTTTCTAAAAATAGTCGGCAGGATGTGAGATCTACAATATTGTCCACTCTCAAAGCTCGTTGAAATAGTTAACGGTGGAGTTATGGATCGAGCCAGCAGTTCACTTGATAGGCACGTGAGTTGGTAACACGCCAAGACAGACCCAGACCCAGACTTACAAACTTGCCAAAAAGTGCGAATACTGGCGATTGAAGTTACACGACTTACACATTGAATTAGAACCGTCCTAAACACACGGCGGTACACTGTCTCGTATGTAAATAAAATATTGTTAACAATACTATTAAACGCCGTAATAACTATACATTATATATGAGTCTTAAATATGACATTTTAATACGTTCTGGATGGTTATAAGAGGTAACGATTACTCTCTTTATTTCCTTGTGTAATTATCGCTACGCCCTCGTAAATGACGATATTCACATGAGTGTGTGAAGCGTTTCAACTTCACCTGAGAAACGTTCATTGCCTACATAATTATACGGATGTAAAGAAGGAAATTTGGGAGAGGTGTGGAATAGGTGAAAGAATTTGGAAAATGAGAAATGGCCAACGTAATTTCCGGTGGAAGTGGTGTAACTGCTCTTCAAACAGTAGAAGCAACTACTTTCCTGTTATAAAGACATTTCTAAGTGGATATTTAGGTTAAGAGACGAGTGCTGTTAAGATCATGACGGTCTGACAGCCTTTTCGAGGTTCGATCAATAGATTGCGGAATTGCAGGAGTCCGGCTCTGGCTGGCGTCGCATTGCAGATCGCTCAATTGCGATTTCTCCTCCAACCTTTACACTCTGCCACGGACTCCAAATAATTATCCAAAGTAGAAAATATCATCAATTACAATCAACAACCTCAGTAATGTCTTTCTTTATATTTGAAGTTAGGCTTTAACAGTAACCGTGACAGGTGATGTTATGACATGAAACAGGCGGGGAATTGAAACGGGGTAATGTGGAAGGTTGAGCAAGGCAGCCAAGGGTTGACTAGGGCCCCCGGGTTCATGGATCCTACCCGGCGATTCGCCAAAAGAGATGCATGAGGTAGGTCAGGCCGAGCTAATGGCCCTTTCGAATGACGGGAGAAGAGTTTCCATTCTCCGTGTCTCCGCCAGTTTTCAGAGGCAGTTGGCCGAATGATCCTATGGGATGAGTGGACAACTCTTACCGTATGCCCATGGTCTTCGACCACTGTACATACACCTCCTATAATAGATGAGGGTGCCTCGGCACGTGAGAACCTTGACAGCTCATAGATGTCAAACTATTGTTTCAAACGATATGAAAATTTAACCCTACTTTACCCTCCCGCTCCAATAAACATTTCCTTTCTCCCTACACTTTTTAAAAAATCGTACAAAATATTGGAAGGTTGCTACATCAATTAAGTTTATATTTTATATTTATTACTTTCAACCACTACAAGAAAGGCTTTGCCCCACTCTTCCGCCATGCGCTATAGTATAGTAGAGGTATACTAATTAATTAATTTTTTAAAAACGTGAGAAACACAGATCAAACTTTGCGGATAGGTTTGGGAGGGTTTGCACTGTCTTCTGTTAAATTTTCAAACAGTTTGAAGTAATAGTTTGACATCTAGGAGTTGTCACAGTCGAGCTATGTAAAAAACAACAAAAAACACTGACATTTTTCAGTTTTTTCACCAAAAAGCACGTATAAAATGCTTAGAATTTTTTTCATTTACATATCATACAATGGAATTAAATTCTGCGTAAACTGAGACGTTCTACAATAACGTAGGTCATTTCAAATGGTCACAGTCAGGCTTCAAACTCAGGGCTCTACTATTTTGACAGTGACGACAGTTGTCTGCCTGCTTCTTCCTCGAATATGACAATGGTACACGCCAAAAACATTAATTTAAATTGAACCCACAATTGCCATTTAATTACAAACCCAAGATTATAAGTTTATATTTAGTCCTATTTATTTATCGTTGGGTGCAAAGAGGTAATACGTCTAATCGAATGGACAACATATATGTGTATATAAAATGGAGGTTTGAACGGTGTGATACAAGTGAAAGAATAATTCTGAAAGTTTCTATCGGTAAGACTTGTATTTTGTCTTGATTAGAAGAAGATGTCTCAAATCCCAACATCCTCGAGAGACTTGCTGCATTTCATAGTTTGATAGAAAAATCAGGTGGTCGAAACGTTGAGTATTTATTTCCTATTAATAGTTGCAATGATAAGACGTTTTGAGATAGTGAAGTGACGCTCACGAATTTCGGAGTCAAGGGAATTGCGAATCCTGAAGAAACTATGATTATTATGACTGTCGGTCAGTTCTCAAAGGTAATATGTGAATCCTTGTTGGAGTGTGACAATTCCTCGCTCATTCCTTCAGGAGAGTTTAAAGGTGGCTTTTCGAACCGTCGTTGTCTGAAGCTATTAATAAAGACGAGCAAGGGGGAGTTGGACGAGTGGTAAGTATAGATGTGTACTGTCAAATATGTTGAAAAAGTGAGAACCAGAACATGATCCATATGACGGAGGATGTCGACTTTCGCAGGCTAAAACTCTCCGATGTCAAGTTGGCGTTCTGCTGCCATGAACAAACTAAACTTGTTCGCGTATACACGACGTCACCATATTGCGAGACTTTTCGTTCAACATTCAGCAAATAATTGTATTCTGCTTCAAGAAACACTCTTAAGGGTCATAAAAGGGGAAAGAATGAACAGCGCGAGAGTTGTGTTATTCATTTCTGATGTTAAACGAAGAAATATAACAGATGAGAAACTAGCACGTCATTATTCCACTGAAATAATTAGGTATTTGAACATTCGTGTGCCACAGCTAAACCTTTTATCTACTGCAGAGGGGAAAACAGTGTTTCACTATTCAAAACTTTGGTTTCATCTTTTTTTTCCTCGTTGATACTTGCTACATAATGCACTTTCCTAATGTTTTTTGATCACCTGGACACTAATTTACCAATTATTCGTCCTACCAAGTGGGATTGGAACAGAAAACTGATATTCGGAGGGGGAGAAACGGCGCAGACTCAAATCTGAGAACCTCAATGCAAATCTTCCTACAAAACTAGATCCCAATTACTGAGTTACTGTTGTCATCAAAATAGTACAGTCCTGAGTTTGAAGCCTCACTCTGCCCATTTGGAATTACCTACGCTATTGTGAAATGTCTCATTTTACGCAGAATTTAATACCATATTATGATATGTAAATAAAATTTTTTAAAGAAATTTTATACTTGCGGTTTGGCGAAAAAACTGAAGAACGTCAGGGTTTTTTTGTCATTCATATAGCTTGACTTTGATAAGTCATAGATTATAAACTGTTGCTGTAAATTGTCTTCAAAAATAGAAAAAGACAGTGCAAACCCTTCCAAATCTATCCGAAAAGTTTGAATCATCTGTGTGCCATACGTTTTTAAAAATTAATTAGTAGACTTCTACAAACTCTTGGACAGCGCATCGCAGAAGACTGGGGCAAAGCTTTTCTTGTAGTGGTTCGAAGTCATGAATATAAAATATAAACTTCACTGATGTAGCAACGGTCCAAAATTTTGTAAGATTTTTTTAAAATGTGCGGGGAGAACGAAAATGTTTATTGAAGCTGGAGGGTAAAGTAGGGTGACAACCCTGCCCGCTGGGCTGTTCCCGACCTTTCTCCGCATTTTAAAAAAATCGTACAAAATTTTGGAGCGTTGCTTCATCAATGAAGCTTATATTTTATATTCATGACTTTCACCCACTACAAGAAAAGCTTTGCCCCAGTCTTCTTTGGTGCGCTGTCCAAGAGGTAGAAGAAGTCTACTAATTAATTAATTTTTAAAAAACGTGAGAAACACAGATGATTCAAACTTTTCGGATAGGTTTGAAATGGTTTGTGCTGTCTTCTGTTAAATGTTTAGACCGTTTGAAGGAATAGTTTAACATCTATGAGTTGTCAAAGTCGGGCTATATGAAAGGAAGATAAAAAAAAATGGCTTTTTCAGTTTTTTTCGCCAAAACGCAAGTATAAAATGCTTTAAAAAAATTTTATTTACATATTATAAAATAGTATTAACTTCTTCGAAAAATAAGAACTTTTACAATAACGTAGGTCAATCGAAATGGGCAGAGTGAGGCTTCAAACTCGGGACTCTACTATTTAAACAGTGACGACAGTAGAGAAGTATATTCTCTTCACATGTAACTCTGATAAATTATGTTATTATTGCGGTTGTAGCCGCAATGCTAGATTGAAGTTTATGAGAAATGAATCGCCTGCATTTGGCAATCACGCTTTGTGCGAAGGATTAGAAAATTCCATTTGTGAATGTGGTGATACTGAACAGTCCATATGCTCCTAGAGTCATGACTAATTGAGTGGTTCTTATCGGTAATTACGTTGCGACATACCACTGAAATGTGATTACAGTTACCGGCACAGAATATTTATGGAGCACCAAGCTCATTCGTATCATTGTAATACGTTTCAACGAACCTGAAGGTTTTCCAGTGCTCTATATAACTGACATAAGCAAGGAATCAAACTGTTGGATCGACTTCACCTGGCTAATCACATAAACACACAAACAAACAAAAGGATGAGGTTGGACGATTCGCGGTGTAACTGTAAAGTCGTCACCGTGACCTTTCAAAGGAAACTAACAGATCCCGTGCATATCTAAATCGTATTTAAGGGAATGCTTATCTATTTCCGGATATAACCAGAGTTTATCTTTTAACCCGAGAGCAGGAGGCTGAAAAATTTCACGCGTCATTTAATACGTAACTTGAAGTGTTATTGAACCATTTCGTATTACTTCTTGACTTATCTATAAACGATATAAATTCTATTATTTTTCTCGCAACGTATATTCTTGTAGTTACATGATTGAACTCTCTGAACGTAAAATTGGCATTGAAATTGATGCGTATTGTTGCAAGTCCGATTAACATAATTATTAGCTGGCACGTGTAAGTTCTTTATTGATTTTCTGACGTTCAGTTGTCACTGTTATTGACGATGTCCAGCAGAAAATATAGTCAGAGTATTATTGTTATTCATATATAAAGTGACTACAAAGTGGTTCGACGAAGTCTAAGGACTTGTGTGAAAGGAATTCGTGAGACGAATGCCAATCGGCCAACTTACTTGACGCGTTCTCCAATTGGGTCAATCATTTGCCCGTTGTAACACTCTTCACATCAGCCAGTGCCCAAACAGTGAAACCAGTTTTTCAACATTAATTTTTAGGACAAAACCAGTTTAGTTTCCCGTCGAGGGTTTGCTGTCTCAGGTCCCTTCTATATTTAACTGTTGGGCCGACATCACTAGGCTAATAGCATCTACACTTCATTGACTTCAGTACAATTAAATTTTTTTTTCGATATTAAAACAAGTCTGCAGTAACGTTTGAAGTCAACACTGAAACCTTCTGTCGCGACTCTTGTGAAGACTGTAGAAGTTGTCAGAACCAACTACGCGTATGATTCGCTTAGCTTTCAAATCGGAAACAAATAAATTTGTTGTAAGGCAACATTGGGAAACTCTTTAAAGCAAAGTTTACAAAGTAGATGAGTCGTAAATCACACAAGCGAGGCCAACTAAAACGACCTTTCCCAACACGCTTCCAAAAAAAATAGTAGCAGGTAGCCAGTCGATGCGAGCGAGGCAACGATATTATTTTTTACACTTAATAATACTTTTCTCGGCATAACTTCATTAGTAAATCATCATTTTAAGGGAATCCCTTAACCTCTTTCAAAGTAATCGTACAAATGATTGATTGGTCGCGATAATCCGTATATGAAATATGGTGCTGGCGCCTGACTAATAGCCACAAATGAACCTTAACTAGATGTAAACTTACACATCACTAATAATTCATACTTACGCTAATTATGTAATTCACTTACTTAGAATTCACAATGAAATATATTAAAGCGTTCTGACATTCACTAAACGAAACGGTTACACAGGAAAGTAACTTCCATATGAATTCACTTCCTGAGATTTCATAAAGGAAAGTAGTATTTTAAAATTATACATGTTCAGACTTTCTTAGCAACAATTTAATATCAGTCCTTTTGACGTTGCGTTTCCTCTTTTAAGTTAAAATCTATATCCCTCGTAACAATAATTTAGGGTCCCCTTCCTAATGCAACAAGAAATTAAATACAAAGCGCTTAATAGATCTTTAGAATCCATATGAAAGGCCATACATACGTACATGCATGACTTCTTCCGCATGAAAATCAGAAACATTGCGAGACAGCTGTTGAGAAAATGAAGTAAAGTAAGAAAGGTCAGACAGACACACGCGTGTAAATATTATGTAGTATTATAAAGTATAAAAGAAAATAAATGCAAAAAAGGCCGAAAATACAAATTGGTTATTGATTTGGAAGGATAACATGTACAAAATAAATTATGTAGCTGTGTTGCGTGCTTTTTCTAATTTCTAACTATATATATATATATATATATATATACCAATAGAATCCGTATAAAATATTTATTACATTCGATATCATATTCTTCCTATTTAAACGTATGTTAGCTTAGTACAACTCAAAGTGGCTGGTCATAGTTTAAAACAGTGTAAATAAATTAAAAACAATTACTTCCCCTTTGTATTGCTTAGACTTACATATTTATATGACATAAACATTGGTTCAAATAGGAAGAATATGAGAGAACCTGACAGAATTATCCAATAGCGTAATTCAAAAACATGTCTAAGAAAGCATTTAATTTCAGCGTTCGCCTTTTATGATTTGATTCTCCATAATGATAACTTCTTGGTTATTGAAACTAGAAAAATGCTTAAGTCATGTTCAGTGAACCGATCCAGTTTCGTCGCTCACTCAAATAACAATAGTATCATGTTGAACTTTGTTCCTGTGATATGAAGTTACATAGCCTGTAGCGATAATGTAAATAGACTTAAAAGAAAAAGTTTCTCTTACATAAATGACTAACACTTTCTTCTTGATCCGACCAAAAGTAATCTAAAAGAAAAAAGAAATGGCTGAATGTTAGGTGAAAGTCTTGCTTAAAATTGCTTACAAAGTAATTGGCTGTCACAGTACAGTTTTATGAAGTTAGTTTTGTTCGGCTCCGCAACATCTTTGTGACTGAGATCTGCCTTTAATACACGTGTCTTATCGACTGCCGACTGCAATGTTTACACATTCGATGACCTTGAGGCTCATTTGTATGTGCAAACCTAAGAAGTTACGTTTCAGTGTTAAGGAACCTGCGGAAATCACTTAGAAGGCTAACTACTGTCGTCACTGTCAAAATAGTAGAGCCCTGACTTCGAAACCTCACTCTGCCCATTCCAAATGGCCTACGTTATTGTGAAAGCTCTTGTTTTTATGCCATTAGGAGATATGGAAATGAGAATTTTTTAAAAGTATTTTATGCATGTGTTTTGGCGAAAAAACTGAAAAAAGGCACTTTTTTGTCCTTCTTTCATATAGCTCGATTTTGACAACTCCTATATTTCAAACTATTGCTTCAAATGGTCTGAAAGTTTGACAAATCACAGTGCAAACCCTTTTAAACCTATCCGCAAAGTTTGAATCATTTGCGTTTCTTACTTTTTTAAAAATTAATTTATTATTGGACCTGTACTAACTGTTGGACAGCGCATCGCAGAAGAGTTGCTTTTCTTATAGTGATTGAAAGTCGTAAATATAAAATCCAAAATTTTGACCGAATTTTTTAAAAAGAGTAGTGAGAAAGGAAAGATTTATTACACGACGACAGTAGAGGAATTGATGGTCTCTAGAAGGAATTCCACAAAACGATGCTACCAAAATTCATTCTCGACCTGGTAACGTAATGATAGTTAATTGTTCAAACATCGACCAGAGACGTTGAGCCCACAATTACCTTAAAAAGCGAGCTACTTACATAAAAACACTGGACTATAGATATTGAATGTAAATTATTTTCTTCCTTTTATTATTATACGTTGTAATTAAGCTGCTACTAATTATTTAGTGATTCCAATCCAGAGAGGGGGAGAAACAGTGGCAGAGAAAATAGTGGATGGAAGTCTACAGAATACTGATTACAGCGGAGACATTGCAAAACATGTATTTTGGAGGTTTTACAATAATATATATGTAATACGTAAAGGTTGAATGTTTCCAAGAGTGTACATTATAAGTATACATAACAAGCAGCCACTATTCTAGTAAAATAGTGGAAAAATATGTTAAGCAATATTTTTGAAAAGATAAAAGCACTGTAATAGCGATGACATTTCGGGAAAAGAAATTCTGTTGACTGACCTGTTTCTCTTCCACTAGAGTCGCCACTCTCCCTGGCTGTGAACACAAAATGGAAAAAAAACACTCATGACAAGGCACTAAAGTCATCAAAGCTTATTATCGTACGATATCTAACAAAATAATCTTAGTAAAACTATGTATTTAATAAGTCTTCTATTATGACCCTTAATTTGAATTTCTTAAACAGGATGTGAAAGTTGTAGGAAGTATGCTTTAGAGCCTCTTTAAATTAACAAACATATCACCAATATATTAATCAGCATTTAGTTCAATTACGAAAACACAACAAAGCAGCACTCAATTAAATTGTAATTTTCTATGTAGACCTATCTGTAGTTTAATTATTGATTTGGCTCCGGGGGCAATTTATAAGATTTCCTTTTCAATGAGATGAATACCTCCGATTGAAATATATTGTCTGAGAGTCTGCAATTGAGTCTAATGTAGATTCGCGGCTTCCTCTGACACAGAGAAGGTCTAAGGATCTGTTTCCTTCTGTGTGAAGGGGGCCGCTGGACCAGAACATCCACAACATCGGCAGCCCAACTCAACGTATTGCCATTGCCTTATCATCATCACCATTACAGTCGAAAAAGAACTTTAATTGAGACTGCTAATAGCAATTATTTCAAACTAACTCATATCCTATTAGACAAATAAAAAGGTACTGTTATAAATGAAATAGTTTCAATGATAACACACACAGTACGATATTCAAAGAAACATTTCTCCAGAACTTCGCTAAAATAATTAATTTTCTTCTCACTTCGATAAACTGTTTAAGTTGTTTGAGAAATCTAAATTGATTGGAACACTCATTCCCTGGCTATATTCACCAATACCAACTCTGTACCGTGTCAACTTTTTGAAAAATATCAGCCGCTATTTTGCTTGTAGATAATAGCAATCATATCCATTTTTCCTGATGCACGTATTTCAACAAGAGAAGCAATACGAGATGATGCACAAATTTTATTTACTGCGTTATTCGAATTATTGGATTAATTTTTAAAATTTTAAAGAAACGGAATATGTAATACAAATAAAATAATTTAGAGGAACATGATAATGGTCCGCTTGAAACTATGGCGAAGTAATTGATTTTGTCCCTCAGAAAATAAAATATTATATGTGTAAGCCTTGCGCTTAAGTAAAGCATGTAGATGAAGATAAATTGTGTAATTACGTTCCCTTCCAATCAATATCGTGAGCTGACTGCGAATCGCGCGCGGTAGATGACTGCTATGTACAGCATGCAGTAGGGTGCTCTAAACAAAATTTGTTTTCTTTCGGTAAGGAATTTTTTGTGGACTATTTCCAGAAAGAAAGAATTTTACTATCGTTATAAATCGCACTCTATTAGCGACCTATTGGACTAGAAAACTGGACTTACATGGCAAGTTGAAAGTCTCGCTAAATTCCGACGAACTTGGCATCAGGTTAAATAAAAGAATGCGGGAATGCGCTTCCAGGATTTTGCTCAGAATAACTCGTCTTGAAACTGTTTTAAACCTCCGTTACGAACGAACAAAATACCAAGTAATGTCTGAAGTTCAACCACAAATCCAAGCGAAAATGATAGCCAATGTAGTCTCTTTCAGAGTAATTAACACGTGGAAATTTAAGTTTAAGGAAGACCACTGCTACAAGATGATGTTTGGAGTCAAGGTGGCTGACATAAGCAAATGAGGAATAGAACTCATAAGAAACGTCTGCTGTGAGAATTAAAATTGATTGATGAACTTGAAAGGGATTCTGCGTCAGATGGATTCCGTGGAAGGAAAACATCTTTCGGAGGAAGAACACGCATGTGTGACACGCTCTGATGAACTTTCCAGGAGATCAGACCGGTTTCCATGCCCGTCCGTAGACGGAAACAAATCAGATATTATAATTTATAAAAGCGAACTTACAGCACATATGCATTATAATTAAGAAACCGATACATTGTTATATGCTCCTAAATTGGAGTTAGGGATTTATGTTGTTTCTTTTATTATTTATTGAGTAGGACGATAGATAGAAAACTTCGTTATATAAGGTTTTGAAAATATATTTTATGTTATTGAAGAAATTAGCTTGGATTGTGCGTGTGAAGACGTCAGGGCACATGCTGAAAGTTGTTGACAGAGTTCATTCAGGAGACGAAATTGCGATTGGTATGAATTGATTTGGGAGTAATGCGAAGATCACCTCCCATGTAATACACACTCGGTTTTTATATTTTTCCCACTTTTTCATAAATATTGTGTCTTATGTGAGAGAGTCTTCATGTCATGTCATGTGATGTAGTCACACAGTCCTCGAACTTAATGTGTTCACCAATTGATTGCAATCGTAATTGCGTGGGAAAACAAAAGTTTAAAAATGAAAGTATTGTCTAAACGAGAGTATATATTATAAAACTATGATATAACCCAAATAAATGGCATTAGTTATTCAGTGTTTGGCGTCATGGAGAAACAGTGGTTTTATTTAAAACACAATTGAAAAGTGTTTGCTCGTTGAATGATAAATGCGGAGGTCGGGAAGCAACGCGTTGCGTATCTCGCGCCCGCCAAGCAAACATCGCGTGTTTACGCTACTTGGGTGACATCCAAGTAAACTTGTTTAGGTCCTCTCGGACAACATGTTTCTAGCACCGCCGACCAAATAACATCTTACTCAGGTTCACACGAAAATTCTCAAAGCGACGGGTCGGGGAAATTAGATTTCAGAGCTATGATGATGATAGTCCACCAACCTCTGGTGTGGTCTCAAATCAAATTTTATGTCATGATAGCGGTTGACTTGGTATGTACCTAACCTCAACCGTGCGGCATGTTTCGACTTCAAGTTGAACAGGCTTGTGTTACTGTAGTAGCCTGCAATCGTGAGATTGCCAGAGGCGTCCTTCTCAATGCTGCCTGCACAAATACGGAAAAGGCATCTCTCCACTCCCGTCATTTTACAAGGACATTATATCAGACAACCTATAATTTACTACATTTGAGCGTAACATTTCACCTATGTTTGAAGCACAGTTTGATATATTACGAGAAAATTCTTTTAAATTCAAATATTATATATTTTACTCAAATTGTAAAATTGTTTTAGCTTTTACATGGGGCCCATTTCATTAAGGGACACGCGAGGGGGGGGGGGAGGCTGAAATTTGAAATTCCTGTAAACGAATTGCCAATGAGATGAAACTTCAACTGTTCGTTAACATCGCACATGTGTAGCAAAATTTTGTTTTTGTAAGCTTGTTTTCTGTTGACATGTTTTGAAAATTATTTTTAAAATTTGGCATTTTGGAAAATGTTCATTGTGTTACGTACTTGAATATATTTTAGGTTTTTTACATTAATAGGTCTGACCATTGTTTTCAATTGTCAGTATTATTTTTGAAATTGATTAAAATTGTGGGGAATAAATAATTATTTACTAAGTGCTCCATATGGCCACTTAAAAATTGCCTCTACTTGAACAATTAGAAAAATTCTTATTAGCATGTAAATTATGCACAAAAAAATAAAGGTAATATCTTAATATTTGTGACGCATAAAAGGTTTTTGGTAGCAGAAATCATGAAGCACATTTTCTGAAAAAAAGTAATAATTTATTAATTTAGAATCAAAAATATTAATTAAATTTGTCCTGCAACATGTTACACTTTCCTTAATTTGTTTGGAAGCTTCTTTTTTCAGTTTACTGAATTTATCGGCATATTAATATGAAAAAATTAGAAAATCAATTTTTTTTAGATTTTGGTTGAAATTTCAGTCCCCGTGTCCCTTAAATTCAAATATTATATATTTTACAAAAATTATTTACATTATTTACGTAAGTTTTAGCTTTTACATGGGCCATTGCATTAACAAAAAGATACGTTACCCATTTATTTATATAGTTCATTTACACACTGCAAACATTATCGAAAATTTAGTAATTGTTACAAAAAAGATATGAGTCTTGAAGAATGGAGCAATTAACGGTAATATAAATTGAGGTGGGGAATAATACCAAGTGTACGACTGGTATTGGTATTAGTTGCACCGGTTCAGTTTAAACTTCTATCAAACTTCGTTTTATTTTATTATATTCTAGACACAACGATTCTACGCCCAATTACAAGAAATTGTAATAAATAATCTAATGAAATTGTTTTGCTGAAATCGTAATATAATTTTATTAAAAATTCATTCAGCTTTATCAGAATCTTAAATAAAGTAATTTTTCTTGACTTAATATTGTAAGTAAAACACAAAGAATGGTCAAAAGTCAGAAATTAATTGGAATACGTTTCGTCCCCCAACTTTAGAATTCTGCCCCGGACGATTCAGAAGAACATGAAATTTTGTAAAAATTTCATTAAATAACTAAGTTCCATAAAGTTGGAGGACGAAACGTATTCTAATTAAATCATTCCATTTCTGACTTTCTTTGTGTTTTATTCATGAGAATCTGGCTAGTAAATAGACACTGGATAATACCAGATGTGTAATTCCAGCAATTTACGAATTAGATTTACTTCTGATTGAAAAGCACACTTATTAACATTTTTAGAATAGAAAGCAAATAAAACATATAGCATTAGCGCCTACACCACGAGATTAACACTAGTCGTGCAGGAATTCCGCAGACGTAAACAATCCTTGCTATTTCAGATTTTCTTTTCCTAGAAGTTAGGTAAATAGGGAGAAAGTTAATTATATGCATTCAATGTACCAGACCCAAAATCACTGCCTTAACAAATATTGTTGTAGACGAAGTTCCGCACGAAAACTTGATGAAACTTTCTCCACCTTCACACGATCTACAAAAACTTATATGTAGCTATGAAATACCTCGAGCTCCATGGACCAGTGACACTACTTTTGGAATTGTAGTCCAATGTGGTTATTTCAGAATTTCTCTTTTGTACACGTATGGCTGCTCCCATAAAAACTACAGGCCGGTGTATTATATAACATATAAAGTGAAGGGAAAGTATTAATATGTTAATGATACACTTCCATTACTCATTGAAAACTCAATCCGTTTTACAATGTCCGTGTTAGACTGGATTCCACTCATATTCGATTAATGTTTAAAAATTACTTGAACGGACCAGGTGAGTTGAATGGCAGGGTAAATCACTGTGGTTATTCGTTTTACCAGAAGCACCTTTGAAATGACGTCCGTACACCTGAGAAGTGTTTGTGACGGTTTCCAAGGAAAGCCCCCATTTCCGTCTGGCTTTTTAGCCGACGTCATCCGTTGCTAGTGAAAGACGTCAGCGGCTGTCCGTAGCGTCCAGGATCTGTACCCGTGTTTCTACATTTCCGTATTTTGTAGTTTCATCTTAAAAGTTTTCTGAATATCCCGTAGTTCGTTGAGGTGGGCTAACTCTGTGTACGAGTGTGGAAAGTACGGGTGATGAAAACCGTTGGCGTCTGTATGTGTTGGTTTTCCATCAGGCTTCCTGCAGAAAGGGAAGGGATCCGTCCTTCTCAAGTTCCATTGTAAATTTTACATTCTCACTGATTGAGTCCTCCAGTGCTCCAACGAACGTCTCATCCACGTATTGGGGGTTTTAATACGGAGGTGATGGCTCCTCTCTGTCTCTCTCTTTTCGAACTCTTCCATTGCCTACCGCTGTCATCTCAGAACCGATAATATTTCATAAAGAAATCAGGATCAGTGAAAATACAACGCAGTGCCAAGAATTCAAATCGATTTTAACTTTTTTCTTAACTTAAAATTGGGCAACATAGATGCACCACGCTTTCCATCCCTCGTCAGAAAAATTAAGCGCTCCATACTGATCACAACACTCAAAACAGTAGATCGAGTCTGTTCATTCAACTTAGATTGTGTATATAAATTCCGTAGAGAAGGGTCCTGAGGTATTCGCAAGGTACTATTCCGGGGAAAACCCCAGTCATATAACTTGAAGCCTGACAGGCGCAGTCTATGCCTAGAAGTTTTTTTGCCGCCCAGATCAGCCGAGGTTAGCAAGGTGGTTGACCCAAAAGATTGCTAGGGTGGTACATCCCAAGTTTTGAATTTTGGAGAGGAAGGGTAGTGACGGCAACCCGATTCGAAGACCTGGGGGAGATCGAAAAAAGTGAGGAGACCAATCACGTTTTAGGAGAGGCGAGTTCGAGGGGGAGAGGACCTCGGAAAAGAGAGTTGGAGGTGAGAGTTCAGCACACGGAAACGTAAAGTAGAACTGGCGATCTGGCTGCAAGCATAACAAGGAAAGGACGCCACAGTAGTGTCCTGCCGATTCTATGATGACCTGAAAGCTGCCTTTGCGTTAAATCCAGGACTGCCGCTCAACAAGGAAACTAGGGGAGGATGAATGTAAAGGCAATAATCTCTAGCTCTGAGGTGTCATACAGCCCTGAGGAAAAGTAAATTAAATTTTCAATACTTTTTCTTCGGTTATGGTTCAGCTCGGCAAAATAAAATTAATAAACTGCTAAATATTGTTGAATCTTTCGCTTTTGTTAACAATAAAAATGTTTTAAATTTCAAAGTTGAGATTTATTGGCGCCCACCATTTAAATATAACTCTAATTTTTAATATATTTATAAATGATAAAATCCACGTCACGAGACAATATTTGATTCCGTAACAAGACGTCGAAGAGATTCTTAATTCCCTTGGTCACAATTTGTACAAATTTAAGTTGGAAAAAATGTAGAAAAGTACAAAGTAGAAATGCAAAGGTGGGAATTGGTTGTAATGTTCACTTGAATCTGCGTCGTGTTGACTTTGCAAGGTGCCTCGTGGCAATGTCGGACGAGGAACACGACGTCCGCCATTCTCAATGAGTATGTGTTGAGAATCGAGAGCAACAGATGGCAACTTTTGCTCCAGTTGCAAAGATATCAGCGCGAGCGATTCGCAAACGCAATTCCTTGACATATTTTCTCCCACGGCCACGTAACTCGTTCGTGTTTACAAAAGACACTCAAGTACGAATGCTACTTGTTGAAAGGTCAAAACTCTCAACTAAATAGGCACATTCATAGATATTTCTTCTTTAAATAAATTAACGTTTTTCTCGTAAAATTTAGGAAAATAGTGTATTAGGACTCAGTTACGATTCAATAATGACATATATGCAGAAAGATTCCGATTCGCCAGTTGCACTCTTCAAAAACAACTTTATTACACGATAACGTAGAAGCTTCCGAGTAGCTCGTCATATTCCTAAGGAACCTACAAAGAACTAAATCGTAATTATAAATTTCACATACTTTACACACGCATATTTACAAAATAACAATTTTTTTTCGTGCAATAAGCTTGTTTTCCATGATTGCACGTGATTTTATTAAGGGACACGGGACTGAAATTTCGGCCAAAATCTGAAAGAAATCGATTTTCTAATTTTTTTATATTAATAAACCTACAAATTCAGTAAACTGAAAAAAAAATCTGCCAAACAAAAGAAAAAGGTGTAACATATGCTGCAGGACAATTTTAATTAATATGTTTGATTTCAATTTAATATATTATTACTGTTCTTCAGAAAAATGTGTTTTTCTCAGTTTCATGATTTTTGGTACCAAAAACTCTGTATGCGTCACAAATATTAAGATATTGTCTTCATTACTTTTGTATATAATCTACATGCTAGTACCTTCAAATACAAGTATTTTTTTTAATTGTTTATGTAGTTTACGTGAAAAGAATTTCAAAATGCTGAAATGTGCTATAAGCTGTTGGTAAAAAAATCATACTTTATCCCCACAGTTTTATTAAATTTCAAAAATAATACTGACAACTGATAAAAATGGTCAGACCCACATATAAATGTAAAAAAAAAACTTTAAATATATTCAAGTACGTTACGCAAGGAACATTTTCAAAGCTGTCAAATTTTGAAAATAATTTTCAAAATATCTCAACAAAAAACAAAATTTACAGATACAAAATTTTGTACATTGCTACACATGTGCGTTGTTAAAATTTCAGCCCAGTAGCAATTCATTTACAGGAATTTCAAATTTCAGTCCCCTGGACCCTTCAGTCATCAGTATCAAGTTTTGTAAAAAAATTTAATGGACATGTTGAACTGTGTAACAGCTAATATTTCTGTCAGCTTCAAAATGTAACGGATAGCGTCTTATCTACAGTAAGTGATGCAGTTCCTCAAATACCTTTTCTACTTACAATATGGTAAAATAGACTATAAGCTAGAAAAAATTAATATAAACATTATTAACTGTAATTATTTTATTATTTCGGCATCTTCACTTGCACGTCCAAATATTCATCGTTATTAATTTATTGATTCCAGTTGAAATCACACGAGACGAGGCTCTAGATTTAAGAAGAAGACGTCCAGTACGATGTACTGTAGTTAATGAAGTTCGTATTAGATTTTTGCGACTTGTAGGCTGTTTTCCTTACGCACGAAATGAAGCGTGGCGCAGGGAAGGGGACGCTGTTAAACGAACCGGGAAATCGAAAAAGTGTGGAACCGCAAATGGAGCGGCGAAGACCTTAAAGTTGATATTCCAAGGCAGTGGAGGCAACAATACTCGTAAACAAGCGAATGAATCGAATCGAGAATAAGTGACGTGCACCGTGACTATATATATGTTTAAAGTTAACGTTAACGTTAAGGTGAGGGCGTACCTTTCCGAGGACGCCCCTGTGCGTGGTGTTTCCCTGCCAGAACCTGCGGGCCCAGCCCCTGACGAAGCCCGTGGCGCTGCGCTCGTAGTCGAAGCCCGGGTTCCAGCACAGGGATCCGTAGCCGAAGACCCAGAGCCCGGGTCCGTGAGTCTCCATGGCTGAGCCGCGCCGACGCGACGCGACGCTTAAATGGCCGAGCTCTGCCCTGCTCGAGCTCTCTCTGCCAGCCTGCCAGGCTGATGTAACTCCGCCGCACATTTCAGGCACGTGCTGCTCCGCGTAACCATGGCAACCGGACAGACACGCCCGCCGCCCGCTCCATCTCGCGCTCATTAACGTCAAGCTGTTATTGTGCACACCGTAACAATAATTTATTCTGTTATTTACTTAATGTCACCTCAATATAACTTAAAACTACCCATTTAAATTTTTAATGGATTTAAAAAAATGATTTTACAAATTTGCCGCTCACTCCACACTCGACGCAACACGGGATTGTCAGATTTCTTCTAATTACATTCAATACAATATAATAAAATTAAGTAACGACCAGATACATAGAACGTTTTTATATACTCGAATCGACGTCCCGTCACCATATTTAGTAATTGTATTGTTGGTCTGCAATTGCCCGGTGGCAGATACAAAATGAAATTACTTATAATAATAATAATTATCATATTCCGTAGATCCTGTAAAGAAGCTAAGCTTCAAGGATGTGGAATGGGTCAGGGTGTACATTTATTACATTATTTTATTGTATAAAATATAAATATACTTATAACAAATTTTTGTATTATAAACTAATTAATTAATTACTCTTCTCCGATTCTTCTATAAATTCCTTTATTGAATAGAAGGAGTGGCTAAGCAAAAATGAGCGTAATTCAGTCTTAAATTTACCTTGATTCTCGGACAACTGTTTAATTCTGTGCGGCAGTCTGTTGAAGATGGATATCCCTGAATAATGCACACCTTTCTGTGCAATTGACAATGTTTTACATTTTTTTATACAGATTATTTTTGTTCCTTGTATTGAAGGGATGAATATCAGTATTATTCAAAAATAAGTGCCTATTTGTGATTACAAATAACATCAATGAATAAATGTATTGGCACGTTAAAGTGAAAATGCCTAACTTTTTGAACAGAGTTCTGCAAGAAGTTCGTGAGGAAACCTGACATATTGCTCTAATAACACGTTTTTGACTAATAAAAATAAACTAATCTAAATAATAATCATAGTCCTTTAAGAGTTCTATACTCCTAAAAGAAAAAAGAGAAACACTACAAGAATTATATTAACCTTATACTTCACTTCACTTTGACTTTAACATTAAAAACCCGAAAATAACCACTTCACACGTTTTTTGAGATTTGTCCTGGATTTATTTTCCTGAAGAGGAAAACACAGGTAAATTATTCCAGACGTTGATGCTCCTATTTAGGAAGGAGAATTCGCCAACATTTTACTTTGAATTACTGATCCCATGTACCTATATAACTGGAGCTAATTCCAATCCATGGTTTAAGCCTTGCTTTCTCCCTCCTTTGTGACAATATCTCACAACTCAGCTGTTCTACTTTTTCGTTCCTATGCCCTGTGACCCTACTCACATCCCTTTTCTCAACTTTCTCTTATGATTCTATTCGATTTCTTCTATAGGGATCCCAACATTCCAAAATTAGTCTAGCTAAGGATAAATATGGCACGTAACTTATAGTAAAAAGTCTACTTTCAATTAATAAATAAAAATTCTGGGAAATAGACCTTTCATCAGGAAGGTATGTTTTGAGGTGTTTCAGAATCGGGACCTGTAAATAAATTATTAGATACTCCCATTCCTGAACTTACAGAATTGTGTTCAAATTAAACATCTTCTGCACATTGCAAATAAAGTAATTGTGGGATATAAGCAGTGGCGGATCGTGTGTAATTAAAGGTATGTGCTACATCACCCCAAGGAACAAATTTTAGGAGGATAAAGATATTAATAATGCTACAACATCTACAGGGTTGAATAAAGTGTTATTGGGTTACAACTCGGGTCATATTAGAATTTATAACCGACGTTTCATTCAACTTTATCAAGTAAATTTGTTACTTAATAAAGGTGAATGAGTTATTCATCGAAACGTCGGGTTTAAATTCTAATATGACACGGGTTGTAGCCCAAGAACTCTTTATTCAAGAAATTCACCGGGTAAACCTACGATTTTCACCTATAGCGTCGTCAATATGCTACATTTCTAATGCGACAATTTTAAAATTGTAAAAAGAAAAAAACTATATGGGCGCGAATTCCTAACACGACCGTATTTTTAATAATTACATATTATAAATAAACAAAGTTAATTTTAGGAACAAGTCACAAATTATGGGAATATTGTGTGAAGGATCGCACGGTAAGTTTCTCAGAAGTCATTGAAATGGCGTCTGTTAAACGCTTTTTATTTTCAATAAACTTTGATTAAACCACCACAAGTGCATAAACAATCTTTTTATTAATTCGTGAAAAACATTTTTAAAAGCTGTATCCTGATGATACTGACGCTCTGACGGCGCTGTACTTTCTGTAGCTCATATTATTGCTGGATGTTAGACGAGCAGGGGATTAAACGGTAATACTGCGCAATCGCACTTCTCATTCAACACAAGATTCTCGTGCTATAAAGGATTATATACGTGAGGCAGCGCGCTTGAAGACTTCGAAATCGAAGCAGAAATTCACACTCTTAAAACACTATTATTTTAGAGTTTCTTAAAATGAAACAAAGAATTCCTCGTAAATTAATTGATGTTCTGTAGCACACGAGCATTTGTGTAGAAATGATGAGTGTTTCCACAACACTTCACAGCCAAACGGAGTAGACAAAGTACGTTAAGTAATTGCAGAACTCAGCCAAAAATCACACATTTTAAAGTAAACAAGTAGACGTGAACTGTAATTCTCTTAATCACAATTGTATCTTTTGTGGCATCAAGTGTCATTCCAGAGAAATTAGAAGATAACACAATGTGAAGGCAGTTGTTTTTGCAAGCACGTCGAAGAAGGGAGAATGTTAGTGATGCAGTCGTCTCAGATTTATCTTGGCATTAAGAAACGATGTCACGGAGGGCATAAAGTGGCAAATAAAATTCCTCTCGGAGATAGCATAGATACTCTTCACAGCGCCTTCGTTCAAATTCACGAATCTGTGCTAACTACTTAAAGTAAAGTGATCCGTAGCGTAGTCCCGCGTCCACTAAACTCTGGTAAAAAGTAAAGCTATATATCACACTGTTATTTCAGACATTGACATAAAAACTCCCATTTCAGTTATGAAACAGAATCCAAGTGTTTTAAAATAAGCCGTTATCTTCTCTAAAGTACAATTCTGAAACGAAAAATGCAATTTAAGTTACACTTCATCCCATAACGGATGGAATAATTTCGATTAAATTTTTGTAAGTACCTTATAATAGTTCAATTATTTTTAAGCTTCCTATTATTATTAAGGTACGATAAACGGCAGTAAATCACAGTGTGCTATTTCCGATATGAAATATAGCATACGGTTCTAAAAGTTAACACTTGTTTTTAATTTAATTTTGTGAGAAAGAATGTTTTCATTGCTTCCATAAAGTAAGAAATGAAGATAGATACTCATGTGCAAGAAAAAATAGGCACATTTTGCAAACTTGGAATTTTAACCTTACCTTGTACGTATATTCTAGAAATTTTAAAATTTGTATAGAGGAACATCAATCAATATGAACTAAACGGTTCAAGCCATTCGTACAACACAAGAAATCGCTCTCAGCTCAGTGTTAAAAAACATCGTCTAAGTCTTTTTGAAACCAGCATTCACTATTCCGGTATAAATCTATACAATAGTCTCCCGGAAGAAATAAAAGCTTCAAAGGTTCAAAAATTATTTATAAAGAGTTGTAAATCTCTGTTAATGAATGGAGCGTATTATTCACTCAAAGAGTTCGTAGATAGGAAGGACTAAAACAGTTTGCTGGTGTCCTATCAAATTATCCTATTATTTTAGAACTATACTCTACTAGAATTTAACTGCTGACTTACTTTCTTTTTCATGTTCGACGGGAACCGACGCACGATCTTCTGCTGCCTTCTCCGTCGACTGAAAATTGAAGATTGAATTTTATCTTTCCTCTTTTGTCATTCAATTCTTAGTTGTACAATTTTGTATATTTCTTGTAATATTATATTTGACGTATCCTATTTCCTCAACCGAGGACTAATGGATTGAATAATAATAATAATAATTTTACTAGCCGAGGGAAGTCTTGGGCTATATTATTAATTAGCTAAGGATAAAAATGATATTGACGAAACAAGACGGTTGCAACGCATTCCAAAGTTTCCAGCGGAGACTGACACTTGAAGGAGATTGCTAAACACTGGCATCCCGTTACTGGAGGAACTGGTTTCCTTCCCAGGCTTCCTACTCCATAAGATTCACCATCACAACATAGCAATAGTAAACCTCTCAAAAATTCATTAATGGCAGATTATTCATGTCAAAAAATGCCTAATTTTCTGCAAGTATTAATTATTTAATTCCTTGTACTATTACGTTTGATGAAGTCTCAAAAAGGAGACGAAACGTCGCTTTTGAATAAATAGTGATAAATTTATATGCTGACTTATTGGCCGTCTTTTTGTTTATTGACAATTTTAAAGTCATATCAGCTGTTGTAAGACACAGCAACTTTCCATTTAAAACATTAATCGGAAATATTTGGACAGCAGTTGCAATTTGATTATAATAAACACGCAAAACTATATATTAATTATTATTATTAACCCCGCTTTTCTTACCACCTGTCCTCATAGAACAACGAGTAATTGATTTGTACAGTTGGGCCACAAAAATAAACGGAAAATGACTTTTAGGAATTTGATAAAACATAATACGACTAAGCAATCTTAATCAACTCTGTCCATTAAGGTTTCTGGCTGGAGTATTTTTAATAGTTGCACATGACTGGTGTTGAAACAACTGCGTTACGATGAATTTCGATTCAAGCACAATAACGTTCACCAAGTCTCTTAATTTCATCTTTAATCCATGGAACTATTTCAGTTCATAATAAACTGTCAATTGTACTGTGTTTCACGACAACGTTCTAGAAAGTTCAATCCTTACTGGTGAGTTCTATTTTGTTAAATTATCTCGGTTACAAAATAATTACGTTGCACAATCAGCGTTTATTATTATCGAGCATAATAAACTTTTAGATTATTAAATTTCCTGAAATACAATCTCTTATCAACTGCGGAAACTGCGACCACATAAATTACTCATTGCAAAAACAAATATAGTTCACCCATGGAGAAAATTCATTCACTAGATGTTTTATAAATAACAGTAGTATATATATATATATATATATTCACATCTGTGAGTGTGCGTGTAATAGAAACAACATTTTTTTACACTCAGCGTATTATCAATTTGGAAAATTTCTGAATTTACATAAACATCTCACATCAGTATTGATGATTTTGAATTATATATCCAGAAAATTATCATTATTTGAATATTAACGTGTGTTCTATGTATTGACCTACGTCTCCTTTCAGGCAGTGATTCCCATTTATGGTATCATAGATAACATTTTGAAAAGTTGGTATCATTACAAAAGTTGAGAATTGTTTGGATAAACTTAATTTCAAATCATTACTGGAAAAGTATCTCCCTGTTTCACCGCTTTATTACCACTAAGTCTGTTATCAATTTTAACTTTGGCCTTAGTGTTTGTCATAGTTATCATTATCAAACGGACTGTGGGATTCCCATTTTCTGCGTGGCTCCTATTAATACTGTCAAACGCTTGTTGAAAATCTATATACAATTCATAATGCTTTTCCAGTATTTGTCTTATAGTGAAGAGCTGATCATTAGTTCCCTTATTCGGTCGGAATCCACACTGATATTCGCCCATTTTTGTCTTTGTTATCATTTTTAGCCTTTCATTAATTAATTGATAGTATTTTATAGGCTACGTTCAATGGGTTTATGCCTCTATAGTCGTTAAAGTCTAATTTGTTCCCTTTTTTAAAGATGGGGCAGATTATATCGGCATTTCCTCCTTATCCCATATCATTGTTGTTGTTTTATGTAGCGCTTGATTTATTGTCCCTCCACCATACTTGAACATTTCCGCGATTATGTTATCCTCCCCGGGTGCTTTATTCTTCTTCAATCTCCCTACGATCTCCGTGATTTCTCTTAGTGTTGGAGTGTCAGATATGTTTACGTCCTCCGTTCCATTCTCATTCTCGTTTCTCTCCCCTAGCCATTCTTCATTTATCACATTCATATCATTTAGTAGATCCCTGAAGTATTCTTCCCATCTATAAATTCTACATTTCTACTTCTGCATCCTTTAATCCTAGGTTGGAATCCTCGTTTCATCTTGTCTATTGCTTTATAAAATTTTCTACTTTCATTCTGTTTACTCGATATTTCTATTTTTGTTCCGTTGTCTTTTCTTCTTCTTAATTATATTATTAGCTTCCCTTCTCAATTTTTTATATTTCTCCGTGTTTTTCGGATATATGTACATGGAAATAAATTGAAGTAATAAGACGTTATCATTGCTTAATATCGTCGCCAAGTATTGTATCCTGTAGAGCACTGTGCTGCAGGAAAAGTATTCCTACAGCTAATAGACCTATTAAGGTGGAGGAAACTTCCACCTGTTTAAGACGGTGGAGCCAGAGGCGCTGTAATTTAATGATAATAGCATCCGGTTGGGTAAGCTCATCCTCCTTTCCGAACCAATTACACCGGCAAATACTCTACTTTATTATGTTTACAATACAGATAGCCGCCGGTAGTCGGTCAAATTAAAAATCACGAATAGACATCTAAGTTTTAAATAAAATATCAGGCGAACGTTGAAGTAATCTTGACGCTGTTTATCATTGTGACGATGGTAATTTGCAAGATGTGAGAGCCTGTGACTGTCTGCGACTGTGCCTGGCACGGCTCGACCAATCGTTACAACTCTGAGCTCAGCAAAACTCTCCACTACAAGGCGATGTTCCATTTCATTCCAACCTCAATCACAAGCCCATTTTTGCATGATTCCTACGAAACAGAATGCGTTATTATCTTATCTTCATCATTAATATTATCGGTGACACCGTATTATGTAATATAAATTTAAACCTTGTATTTTGTGTTCAACTCAGGCAGATGAAGAAAGTGCAAGTTTCTATTAGCTCAATTTATCAGTCAGTTAATGTCGTCATTTGAATGGCTTAGCCGAAAGCACGCAATGATTTCATAAAATGGGAAATAAATGTAGAATGGCGGAGGAGAGAATAGATAGGGCCGGAAGCTGTGTAACAACGTCAATTCAACCAGGAACAATTGCTGACTTTCTAAAAAAGAAATGAAACGTAAGAGTGCAGGTATAACATAACAATGCGTGAAGATGGAAGGATTTCCCGGTGAATATGTTTCCTAAGTAATTCTTGGCGTTCAGTGCCATTTTTATCAAGTGAACGCCTAAGCCCGTATTGACCCGGGTACTTACGTATAACAATGTGTCATTAAAATTTTATACAGTAAGCCAGCCGAAAGGTTGATTGACGTAATGCTTAAGATAATGTGTGACGAGAAAAATAATTGTTGGGCTCAATTGAGGGATGTAGTTCTGCCACGCACAGACGCGCGCACGCACACGCACACTTGACTCTTCTACTTTACCGTCGTCACGTCAAAACAGTAGAGCCCTGAGTTTGAAGAATCACTCTGCCCATTAGGAATGACCTGCGTTATTGAGAAAGGTCTCTTTTTACGCAGAATTTAATGCCACTTTATGATATGCGAAAGAAAATTTATTTAAATGATTTTATACATGCGTTTTGGCGAAAAAAAACTGAAAAACGTCAGGGGTTTTTCGTCTTTCTTTCGAATAGCTTGACTTTGACAGCTTAGAGACTTCAAATTATTGCTCTAAATGGTCTTGAAATTTAACAGAAAACAGTGCAAACCCTTCCAATCTATCCAGAAAAGTTTAAATTATCTGCATTTCTTAATATATTTTATATGAATTAAATAGGGGACCTCTACTAACTCTTGGACAGCGCATTCCAGAAGAGTGGAACAATGCTTTTCTTGTAGCTGTTGAAAGTCATAAATATAAAACATAAGCTTCATTGATGAAGTAACGCTCCAACATTTTTTACGAAATTTAGAAAGTGTTGGAAGAAAGGAAAGGTTTAGTGGAGCGGGAGGGTAAAGTAGAGAGGCACCATTCCAAAATTTGTTGTTTGTTCCATGTCATAGTTGGATTTTTTGTAGAGGGGTCATTTCTTAATTGTAGAATATTATGGGGAAGTGAAATTTTCATTGATTTGAAGTCTGTAAATTATCGTAGCGAGGAGGTAATAAATTAAAAGTACTGTATTTTGACGTCCACCTCAAGCATGCTACTGAAAATTTTTCTTAACTAAAGCAAAAGTAAATGGCAACAGGTAGAGAAACAAAAACCAAACTGAAAGGAAAATCAATTTCTTAATAATGCGTGTAGTTGAAATGTTTTTGTGCAGTAGGGGCAACGATCGTGAAAGGCGAACCTCTCCGAAGATGAAGAAATTGTCAAGCCTTGAAAGGCGTTCAAGTGACAATTACCGAATTTTATGATATGAACCAAGAGGTTCTGATACATGCATAAATGTTTTGAGTAAATGAAGCAAGGGGTTTTTGAAAGGACAGTTTTTGTTGTGAGGTCGCGATTCTTAGAAGTGTTAGCGGGGACCGGGGTTCCTTATCGCCCATTGTTTTTGTTGGCGTAATTAGCTTACGATGGTTTGCCAGATACGAGTCAACGCAACAAGGAAGGAAGGAAGGAAGGGAGGAAGGAAGGGCAATGTCTGGTGTGTTGACCCCGTGAAGGAAGTCATATGAAACTGGACAGGTATCCGAACTTTGGCTTCAACTCGTTTCTCCCCACATATGACAATGAACCACTCATTAACTTTACTACCTGAACAACTTTATCTTCGTTTTTATTAATGACATAAATTAAACTAGCATTAAAATACAATAAATTTGTGATTTGAATTATTATATTGATTACTATTTACACTGCTTATTACAACAAACATTGCCGTTTTTCTGTTGGACACAATTACAATTTTTTTATATAAATTTGTAATTTGAAATGTTGTATTGTTTTCTTCACACGTTGAAATTATTACAAAATCTTTGGTTGCCTTATTTATTATTAAGCTAAATAATAGTGATGTATAATACGTAAAACAAGTCATATCCAGTGGCGGCTCATGACTATTTAAAAAAAATTAAGAGATTAGAGATATAATAATACTATTTTATAATTTTTTTCACACTCACTTTATTTTTGTTTATAAATATTATATTTTACATTATATTTTCAGTGTTAAGTGTGATAATTTTAATTGGTCATTATAAACGTTTGTACAGAGTAAATACGGGGAAACTATCAACGAGTTAGAGCAGCACTCCACATAAAATAGAAAACGAAAATTCATATCTTTCGAGGTTCACCGTTGTTGTGTATCGAGTTGCATTTCCGTGATTTGCCTCGCAAAATTGGCATTTTGGTCTCCGAACTAATTGGCGGCATTCTTCGGATTCACGTTACGGTGAATAATTGTACTGTGTTTTCGCTTTGCGAATGTTTAGGTGGAATGAAATACACATAAGTTGTTACCCTCGGTTAAAGAAGTTATGCAAATCGCAGTCCAGAGCTACAAGTGAGTTACCGAGCTGATTTTATCGCCTCTAAACACCTTTATCTTGGGAAAGCTGAGATGAAACTCGACTCACTGCACTCGCTTTCGGCTTATCTCATGGAGACATAATTAAGATAAGCTTCTAATTTTCCATTGACTCAGAGTAGACTTAAAAAGGGATGTGAAGTGCGTTTCCTCTAGCAGAATCTTCTACAAACACACACACACACACACACATGGTTATAATAGTAACAGAGTAACTTACGTTCGTAACTCTAGTCTTTTATTGATTGTTTCCAGGCAGATGCTTTCTGTTCATGGTATGTTATTTTGCGGTTTTCCTAAGCAATTGCTTAATTGCCAAAGCACAAATTTCATTTCTTATGTGATTTCGTTTTTTATCCCATGGCTAATTCAGAATTTCAATCTTTACACTCATAATAATTAAAGTTTCGCCTGAAGAATATAGTTACGCCGATTAGAAATTGCTTTCTGATATTATTTTCAAGTTACGTTTATATTTAAATGGACCTTAGGAAAAATAGAAGCAGTCGCCGCCCCTTTTCTATATGCACCAAGCAATACACGTTGAGTCACTTGCAATACAGATTAATACTGTTTATAATGGAATATAGCTGGTCACTCTTTACTAATAACTTGCCTTTTATATATATTAAAGAGATCAATCAAGAAAAGTCGACGAGTTTTGGCCAAATTAATATATATTTTTTCTGCGAATGAGATATAAAAATCCTAGTTCCTAAATATTAATTATTTCTAATTTTTGCCAGGACATTTCTTAAATATCTATGTTAAGTAAGGTAAAATAGCTTAATGGTCCGCCTCTCTACTTACAAGAAAGATTATTTTATGTTTGATGTAATCGCATAATTATCTTTCGTTATATCTGCTCCTTCATGTTCGTTTGTGATGAATTACTTTATAATTGATGGTGACTGTAAAAGTGAAATGTGGCAGTCCGTGGAAATTGGTGCCATGAGACTTATTTCTCGCGTGAGACGTCAGCGGACTTTTGGTGTCTCTCCCTTCCATTAGTATTCAGTTTGCTTTAAGGTTTCCTCGCGTTACTGCTGAGACTGTATCGTTGGATAGCGTGTGACGGATAAAGTTACAAACAAATCTACTATTTAAGTAGACGAATGATGAACTGGACGAACTTGAAAGTTTCAACGCCAGGTTCAGCTTTTCCCTCGACGGTATGAACAGTTTTGTTATACACCATACCATTTAACATTACAAGACTAAATAATCATTATTTCGTTTTTTATGAGATAATAGTGCTCCTGGAAGTTGGTGAAATTGTTACTCCCTCTTGGACTGCGATCTTCGTCATCCAGTTGACTCCGATTAATTAATTAGACTGTGTACATACAACTTAACCTCCGGTAAAGTCCCTTATGGAGACAGACCAACCATTGTTCCTATAGTGTCACTCCCGATATTCCTAGGTATCGGGGTGTATTGATATCTCCTTCATGGTATCGGAAGTATTGTTTTCTCGCTTAAGGGACACGGGGACTGAAATTTCTAAGTACTGATGTAACGACTGTTAATTTAAAAGTTGATATTAAAGAATGGATGCCCAATGTCAGTCGACGTTTATTGACATAATGTTATACAATTCAATGTCAGTCATATATTTCTCTCAGGAGCTTTCGGCTCAATAAGCCATATTCATCTGCAATATTTTATAAAAAAACAGGATTTTTTATTTACACACAAGCAACTATTTTTAGGGTCTAATAACGTAGAAGATAAACTCTCAGGTATGTCGTGTCGTATAAGGAAATTTAACATCAATGCAATAATCTAGATCCTATTTAATCTTTTGTAATGTTATGTTTATAGTAATCCTGATGAAGTCTCGAAAGGGAGACGAAACGTCGCATTTATATTAATTAAATACCACATCTCCAATTATCAGTGAAACTAATGGAAAAGGTAAAGAATTCACTTGATATTAAAATTGCCTAAATTTATTACAACTATAGTTCTAAGATGACTCGTGTCTTTGAAATACAATCGCTTTCCAATTGAGATGATTGACAGCACGTGGCGTCGCATCTCAGGATAATCCTGAAGATTTGGTATGAAGAGGAGTCTACCCGACGCTTCTTCGGAACGTAGTTTTATGGTGGAAAGGTCCAATATCCCGAATTGCTCATTTCTGATTCAAGCGAAACAGTAATTGATGTTCCCGGATTGAAAACGTTAAATTAAACTACTCCCTTGCCTCATTTAGATCACTCAGATTTGAATAGATTGGACATGTTAATCGCTTATTGTTTGCGATTCATTAATAATTGCAACAAACTTAAACATGAGCGAATGTCTGAGAATATTATTCTTCCAGAAATTAATGACGGCATGATCTTCTCGACTAAAAACTTGCTCAAAGGTTTCACGAAGAAATCAATTGGCTCTGGAAGGACCGTCAAATTCTTATAAAAAAGCAAAATTTTTAATTTAAATCCATTTGTTGACGCTGATTCTGTTATAAGAGTGGTGGCTGATTACAGCATTCAGATTATACTTCAATAGAGCATGCAATATGATATATTCAAATCATCATTTGACAAAATTATTTTTTTGCCAAGAGCATACAAGCAGGGTCGCTACTAATTACCATTTGAATCGTGTAATGGGTGACATGTCATTAACGTTTGACGAGTTTTACAGTTTATTGGCGCAAGTGAGCGCTATTCTAAAATTCCCGTCCTCTCACTCTCACTCTCATGTCACCCAATCCATCAATCCTGCATCGCCCATTATCTCATTGGAATCCAAATATTGTACATTTACCAGAATCACACATGTCTCGTTACCAAATAATTCCAGATGTTCAACAACATTTTTGGTTACGTTGGTCAAAAGAATGTATATCGGAACTCCAAAATGGAATTAAGTGGAAAAAGAATCAAGACAGACTCAGAATGGGTAGGTTTGTCCTTATCAAGGATGATAATCTACCACCCATGGAATGGAAACCAGGTCGTGAGACAGAACTGCCCCCTGGAAATGGAACGTATGGTACGTGTGCGTGTGTGTCCAACGCTATATCTTCATATTGGCCTCTTTTACCATCTTTAATATAATGTTGTTGTTCATTATATTGGAAAATGTAAATTTTTCAAGGCGGAGAGTTTATGATAATTACTATTGCGAATTTGGAAATCATATCATTTCATGCTACATATGCAAGTCTCATTTAAACCAGATGGAAATACAGTTCTAATACAAATATACAACACATACAGTGTGTAACATAATTAATAAAACACTTGAAACCAAGAAATTCTGCACGTCAATCTCCACTCCTGCATCATTTCCTCAACATTTACCATTCTGAGTTTCTTACGTTAATACCTTTTCACTTTCGGTAGCATAAGGCTTGTGAGAAATAACAAATTATTTATTAAATTTATTACAAAATTTTTAAATATCACGTTTTTAAATTAGCATGTTTAATTGAAGATTGGTCATATAATGAAACTTCTGTTCATGTAATGACGTAAACAAACGTAGATAGAGGCACCCACCTAAGAGATAATGATCGTTGCTATAAGGGTCCTAATTAAAGGCCATCGACCATGAGGAGCTTCCTGGAAATTGGTAATTAATTGCAGATAGCATCTTATAGTGGAATGTCACAACTAGTTCAAAGGTCAGTGAGTTATAGCACCAAGTTGGGAGGAAACAGATGCCACGTAAGGAAGTAATTCATAACAAAGAATTTAATTATAACTAGTTTGAAGTTATATTCAATTAGACAGTTCGTTGGTGCCTAAACGCATGACTTAAAAACCTGTCTCAATATTTTTCAAAATTGTAGCGTACGATTAAGCAGACTTGAGAAACGATAGCTTCCTTATAGTATCACAAGCATTAATATACGTCCTTACGTGACTTCTTACAAAAAATTGTTTTTTATTTTATTTTAAAACACTTTTAGTACACATTTGTGATTTCAAATGCTATATTGTTCACTTTAGTTATGTAAAAGCACGCCTTGGTGCTATGATAACGTAGAAAGCTAACAAGGAAAAATCATAGACAACTTCAAGAGGCTACAAATATGTACACAAAATTTGTTTTGCGTTCGAATAAAGATTTTCGTAACCAAATGTTAATGCTAGTTAAATATATTTGGCTAACAAAAAACTGACGTAAAATTGAATAATATTTAACGGTCTACTTGCATATTCTGTAACATTTGTTCCGATGTTGGCGTGACATTATGTAACATTTGTTGGAGCTTGTTAATATGACTTACTTATTCAGAATTTCATTCTACAAATTCAATTAGAACTCATTAAAGTTAAGTTTTTAATAATTTATGTGTACGTAAATTAAGTGTATAGTGACTTGACGTTAACCAAAAGCGTTGCTTGTTATTGTTTCGTAATTAGGCCGAATCGGTTTCGATTTGAAATCTTGGCAGAGACTGAAGTGGAACAATTTTATATTTATTCGATAATAACTAAATTTTCCTTGAAAGAAAGAAAATACTCTTCAAGAAATAAATTAACAACTCACCTTGGATTAAACAATAAAAATGGAATGTGCATCAGTATTAATTTATATTGTTCAGATTTTAACCTGAATTTATTTTCCCTAATGATTCCCACAGGTAAATTATTCCAGTAGTTGATGGTCCGATTTACGAATGAAATTTTATCTTGAATTGCTGATCCCATCTATCTAGATAACGGGAGCTAATTCCAATCTATCGCTTTTGGCCAATAAGCTAAGTAGATGTACATTTTATGAACTTTTCCAATAATTCTATTTAATTCAAATCAAATTCTTCGATTTCTGACTTTCGGCCATTCTTTGTATTTTATTTATAATTCTATTTTATTTTTTCGATAGGGATTCCTACAAATCGCCTCGTATGCCTAAACTGGTCTAACTAAAGTTAAATATGCCACGTCCTTTGATTTTGAACTTGTTTATTATGAAATGTAGGAAATTCCACGCTTTCCGGGTATATCGTGTAGAGATGAAATCCTCTTTCGGTTAGCGGATGAAGGTTTTTGTGATGACCCTTAAAGTTCGTACCTGATACGGCGTTGAGTATCTCCCTTTTGTTTCCCTTCGTAATGTCTCGCTTCTGTTTGTTTTTCTCACGTACCAACCTTTCTGGTTGCTTCTCTGTTTAATAGCAATTCCTTCGTGATCTTAGTGTCACATCTTCTGTTCGTTCTCCTTCGAGCATGGATAACGGCGAGCCTGTTAAATACCTTTTCCGGTATTACAAACATTTGCTTGACGTTCTAATACCTCAATTACCCGTTGTCCTAGACTCGAGTTAAGAAAGAGCCAATTTTGTATTGTTTGATATTATTTTTTTTGCTGGGTTGATCGCATTCCCGTGAGTAAAATTACTGCTCGTCTGAGAATGTGGTCCATTCACAGCGGTCATCGGCGATGCCCATTCAAGACTAAGCGTATCGTATTCATGTGTTGAGCCGGGACATCTTCAATGGTGCAAGACAGAGACCAAGGAATTCCGTTTCTCACGGCCGAAACAATATGATCGTGAGGCGGAGCGAAACGTCGGAAGCTGCTGCCATCTGGCGACTTGCGCACGCAGCTGCTCGGCAGGTGGCGGCGCTTCGCGGCACGATCCGCAAACACACGACGAATCCGTTTCCGCCCGCTCAAGCTCAAATCCGTTCCAAAGGAAACGAACGGCAAACTACTCTAATCTTACAATTACGGCAGAATCCTGGGACCGTCGAAAAAATCCGTAAAACTGCGGCTGGGACAGTCCAAAGTCCACTTGGAGAATAGAATCAATTTATGTACATGGAACTGCCGCAACAATAAACGAGAAATGCAACAAAGTGTGTAGTCCTTAGAATAGATTGTGAAGCGTACACAACTCGACACACACACACAAGAATCGACACGGATAAGGTTTCTTTGTGATTTCCTGAAGTCCTAATTAACAGAGCCACGCTGAGCACCCCCTAATTAAAAGTAATGGGGTTGGTGTCGTCTCGTCTCGTCTCGTCAAATACAGAAGTAGCACTCTCTAATTAGCAACTCTACAAGCATTACACTATTATTAATCAAGTATACCTTATTCTTAAGCAACTTCAATAATTCATAAAATTTCAAAACAAACAAATCAATATCGACATGGGGTTGTTTAAAGTTGTTCTACGACGCTTTATCGATAACACTTTTTTCAATGTAGAGGCTTAGAGGGACGTCTAAATTTTAATTTATTAATGAAATGAACACACAGGCAGTAAGAATAAATTTCAAATCGTCTGAACAACAATGGGATGTTCAAATGTTGCAGCAATACTTTGATTATCGTGCTTCGTAAATGCGCCCGGTTTAAATAAGGCCAAAACTAAATAAATAATTAGTGAAACATGACAAACTATAATTTAAAAACAAGTAAATGTTTCGGTCCTGATATGGATTTGTCTATTTTTGGCCTTATTTTAACTTATATTAAACTTACAGCCATTATTGAAAAAATATGATGTACAGTTTCAATGCTGTTGATGACTTTTCTTGTGAAGGGTGGCCAAACTACACGTCCAATCATTAATTATCGTTTCATCAATGATATATACATATAACCCTTATATTTATAGCACAAAATTAATATTTATAATAAAGATTATATGGCGGCAAGCACAAAGGAGTATTTTTACGACAAATAAGACCTTTTTGGACAAGAGTATGTTTTATTAGAACAAGTAACAATTTTATTCGATGTTACAGGCAGTAACGGGACGTACGTTAGTAAAACGTTGTACAACAGTTATATTATTGTGTTTAAAAGTAAATGTAAGGAGTTGTATGTGTGACGTAGGCGATATCGAATGCATAGAGCACGCAAATTGTGAGATTTAAGAAGAAGAATTTTAATAATAAAAAAACAGGAATCATACTGCAAGGAGAAGAAATAAAACCCTACGCTTTGCTGATGATATTGTAGTATTAGGAGAGTCAAAAGAAGAAAGAGGAATTTATTTACGTGTAATATAAGTCTGAATAGTAGGAAATCGTTCCTAAAAATGTTGGTATGGTGCGTGACGTTATATGGGTGTGAAACTGGACGGTAGGAGTTGCGGAAAGGAAAACAGAAGCCTTTGAAATGTGATGTTACAGGAGAATGCTGAAAATCAGATAGAGTAACTATCGAGGAAGTTCTAAGCAGAACAGGCGAAGAGCGAATAATATGGAGGACGTTGAAGGGATATATTAATAAGCCACGTTCCAAGACATAAGGGTCTTGTAAAATTAGCATTGGAGGGAAGTGTGTGGGGTAAGAAGAGAAGAGGGAACACGCTAAGCAGATTAGGGAGGGTGTGGGATGTGCTAGTTATGCTTGGAGGGTTGCATCAGACAAGTCTTAGGAGTGAATACAACAACAACAGTATTATTTACATTTTCCCATACTAAAACCCCAAAATTTTTAAGCTCTGGTAATAATATTTCCTTCAAATGTCAATTTTTAATTAAGCGTAATTCCTAAGCAATTAACAAGAAAAACCCTTGCCAAGGCTCAACCATCAATATTATAAGGAAAAATGACGAATTTTCTTATTATTGAGAATGTAATTATTTTACATTTTGATATATTTAATTTCATATCATTCTCACTACAACATTTAACCTTTCTTGTAAATCAATACAATCCCCTTTAGATGTAATAAAGTTATATATTTAAAGGTCATTTGCAAAGAGAAAAATATTAATATTATATAATTTATAAAACCATCCAACAGTAAGGAGCCGAGATCACATGCCTGGAACACTACATTTCAAACTGGAATTTATTCCGCAAATAACTTTCCAAACATTGCGAATTTTTGCTTTTGAGATTTTCAATGAAAATATAATGATGAACATAATCAAAACTTTAGCATAATCTATGTATATGCTATCGATTTTCAAACCGTTTCGTGTAAAGTAAATTGAGAATAGCTTATGGCAGATCTAAGCCGTACACTATTTACATACGTATCCAAAATTTGCAACTGGGTTTCCGGATGTTTCACTGTTAAACCACGATTCCTCTGATAAAATAATGAAAATAGTGTATGAATCGAACCTAATATTTTTTCATTCATGTCCTTCCATTCGTTCAAATTAGTGTGTCGTTTCACTCGTGATTTCCTCAGTGATGAACGGGATGTTCAGATCCTTGTGGAAACAAACCATGGCGCTTTCCTGATTACGTGGAGTATTTTTGATTGTATCCTTTCAATTATTTTTTGATTCTATGGCTTCGTAGGTCCATATGGGCTTAATGATACATTTGTATAATAAAATTTTATTGTCTGAAGATAATTTAGATTTTCTTCCCATTAGCAAAGATATTTCCCTCAATTTTAGATTCATTTGCTGTCGTTTCTTGGACCTGTTTTGGTCGAGATGTAAACTTAGTTCTTGATTGGAATTTGAATGTTATTTAAGTAGCACGCTACAGGTCTTGTGGAGAAGTTATTAAGTGTGGTCTTGCATCGAACGCTAGGGAAGGAGGTATTTATGCGTTTGCAGTGCGTGGACGCATCGCATGGCATCGCATTCCCTGGACCGTGTACTCCGACGGACAACAAATCTTCCACCGTGGGAAACTTCTCCAGCACTCGGGTCCTGCCTGCGCCAATAAACCAACTCCTCAAATATTAGGCTGACACTCATTACCTTATCGACATCGTTAATATAATTTCTATAGCTTAGGAATTTGAGAAATGAATAAAATGTCATACCAAAAAATTAACATTCTCACCTATTCTTTTCTAACTGCATTAAAACGCTGGCCAAGTCGAATGAAAGACGAACGTGTAAATAGCCTCAACTGTAGTCAAATCCAGGTTACACTTTCAGACACCATTTCTCTTTCAAATGTCACCAAGTGGCTTTTTTACTTTCTGAAATTTCCCAAACATCTCAATTTTCTACGAGCGAACGTTGGTAAAGCTGACAGATCCAAACTATCTTGAGGTCTGTTACCTGCGTTACACTCGTGTGGAGTGCACGAAACGTTTCATTTTATTCACTTTCTTCAAAAATTAAATAGGAAAGATCACATTAATATTCTCCTAAGAAAACTAGGCTCAGTAATCTTTGCTGTTAGAATTATGCTAAGTTGTAGTGAAAATTAGTTTATTCTCTTTCTTTTCACTCTTTAATAACAAATGGGATAACATTCTGGGGTAATGCATCAGGAAAGACAAAGATTTTAATCTACCGAAAAAAGTTGTCAGAATTTATGTCAGGTTTGACCAAAAGCTTCATGCAAGGGGCTCTTCATGAAAATGGGAATACTTACTGTTACCAGTATATTCATGATGTCACCTCGTACTCAGATGTGAATAGTTTTCATACCAGAAATTAAAATCATGTTATTAGCGTATTTCATAAACTTACAGCTTCCATTAAACAGTTAAAAATAAATACAAACAAGTTGAAACGTTTTACCTAGCCACTCAGCCTTCTACTCTGTTGAAGAATTCGTGGGGCTGATGTAGTACATTGTTGACACACTAGTATAGGATGTTAACAATATTATATATCAAGTAAAAATTATATCTTGTCTCCTCTTATTGCAAGTTAAACATAACCATGCGAATGTAAATAGTAACAAAGAGTTACTAGTAATTTATGTACAATCTTTGACATGTTCCTCATCCCTGAAGTTCTACTTCTCTATGGGATCAATGAAATATGATTTAATATAATATAATACTACCTGTATGATAGGTTGCGTGTGTTTCTGCGTGTTTCAGTTATTTTATACAATGTCTTCTTTACTCTAGATACGTATTTAAGGATTTTTGTTAGTTAATTATATGTTATTTTATTTTCGTCTTAAAAGTATGTCTTCCTTGCTGTAATGTATGACGTATTGTATTCCCTCATCCGAGAATTAAAATAAATTAAAAACTGACGTTTGTCACGAATTATTTGATAACTATTAGATTACTGATGTTAGTAGAACTATAAGAATACTAAACATTACGTCTAAAATGAATGGTGGACTTTGAGATCCCCATCAGCGAGTCGATCTCACAGAAAACTTGTGACTTTTCGTTGGGTCCGTCCGTTCTCGTAACGTAAATCTGTGTTGAATAGTTGTCGCTTTCACCCTTGTTCCTCAGCTCTACTTCAAATAATAATGTACGTTATTCGTCGACGGTCTTTGCGAGTACTTGGCTTACTGAAGCTTCTCTTCTGGTCGCTTTCTAAACCGCGAATCCCCCTTTCGCGTGTGAAATCACATGTTTTCCGAAAGGCCTTGATACCTGTTGGGAGATCCGTCATCACTGCCTCATTTCAACCGAGTGAGATACTCGCTCCCAGTCTTTCATAACGCAAAATACACAATTAAATCAATAGAGAGCTCAATTCTTTATAGCTATGGCCAATAAAATATTAGTCGCTCATTCCACAACAATGACAGCAAGCTTCAGAACCATGATATATTTGAAACATTTTACAAGAAAATAGTCCCGTACGTTTTGGGATAATTTTTATAAAATCTTATTAATAATCTTAAACGTGGTTTTAGACTTTTTTCTAGCTTGTTGAAGTCTGAAGAATGAATAGACAGATAGTAAAGCCAGATGGAAATATTCACAAAAATATGCGCAAGAAAGGGAAAGCTACAATATTTACCACTGTTAAATTTAATTGACAACCGATTTCCAACATTCCTTCCCTACTCAGCCAAATGATGTTTCAAAGAAACGCGAATGTAAATATTTTAGAACCTCCATTCAATTCATTCCTTTTATTCATTTGCTTAGCCTTTATTTAATCAGTAGATTGTTACCGGCAACTTTTATTTTGTTCCCGTAATCATAACTCGAATATTGCACATTTATCTGATTGATAATCATAAATGAGTGTCTTACAGAAAGTTTTCGTCCTGAGGTAGACCTAGGGCTAAATATAGTGAGCACAAACGACGTACAAGGTTTTAACCGCGTTCCTTCAATTTTTTGAAGCTATACGAGTGTCGGCGTTGACTGAAAAATTGATAAATTCGACATTTCAAACCGAGAATTGGTAATTAGAGGTGGGCAAAATAACCGAGAATCGATTCAAAGAGTCGATTATTGTAAAAGAACCGTTCTCTAAAACGACTCACTGTTCCATTGGTAGAGTCGTGAGCAAATCGCTGGAGTCGAACCGACGACCGCCTGATGAGAGTCGGCTCCGGGGTGAGATCCTCTCCAAGAACTAATAATAATAGTAATAGGCTTAGCCCCCTTTACAACTTAATTTTCATTTGTTATTTTTACGACTTCTCTACATATATAGATAGCATATTATTCCCAGAGTTTTTTGTCCTTTCGATATGTACATAATTTTGTTCTACCTCTTGAATAATATTATCATGTTCCCAAATCACCCACCCGTTTGCATATAAAACACGCGGATCCTCTGTAGTGTGGTGGGATGAGAGAAAATAAAACAGTAATATTTAGCTTTTAGTGTTAAAAAGGCTTTGCAACGGGAGCTGGGCACATCAGCACGGAAAAGGAGTCGGCTCACCTCAAATGCTTTATGTAAATAGCAATATTAATTTTGTAAAATAGTAATTGAAATATATTTATATTTTTTATGATTAAATGATGTTATAAACATTAGATATTTTGGTCTAACTTCTTACTCAGGTTGTTAATGCTCAACCTTGATAAAAGAATCGGATAGGATGGGGAGAGTCGAAGTCTTTTAAAAGAATGGACTCGTAGCCCCGAGTGAATCGACTCTGAACGACTCAACAAAAAGAATCGATCTGCCCATCACTAATTTGGTTATGGGAAATCTGTCAGCGCGATGGCTGCGCGCCTCTTAACCGTTGACCGGAAATGCACTCGAATGAACATGTCTAAACAGGCTGTAAACCAATTTAGATGTAATTCAACTGAGGTTTTGAGACGTTTCATTACTGCTGCTACTATTACACCATTGAGTAAAAGCAAAAGTCGAAACAGTTCAAAGGATAAAGCGAAAATGATTAGATCGGAGGGAAAAGCCGTGGAAACTATGTTTCGCGATGCTCAAGGTGTAAGAAGCATACTATTACATAGTATTACTGGAAGAAGCCTGTAAGACCAAGTTTGTTTTGAAGAAGAGAATGTGTCCGTTGATGGGCTGCATCTGCATACGTCATATTCACTTGATTTACCTCCAAGTAAATACTTCCTGTTCCCGAATCCCGAATAGCATGCTGAAGGAATATTTGACCAACTCTGTGGTCAAGAACGATGTATCACAAAGTTTCATAATTCTGAGCAGTGAATACAAGCTTTATTCTAAAAACAAGAACCTGATAAACTTACAAATCCATGATATTGAGGTTGAACGGAGTTATGAATCCACACAGTTAAAGTGCTCAAATAATACGCATATAAAGAAGTACGTAATATAAGATTAACAAAACGAAAATCAGGGAAGATACATAAAGATATGAATGAGTTCTGCTCTTAAAATCCAACAACCAACTGAATAGATGTTAGGAAATAATTGCAACAAGAATTAGAAGCGGCAATACAAAGATACTCACATATCCACACCTTCTGTAAGAGATGATGTCGTGGGGTAGAGGAGCACATCAAAATCACCGAATCAACAACGTAGGAAAGAAAACATTGTAAAGTTCATTTAATTAAGAAATTACTACGTGAACATTTAAAACTTATGTAATTTTATAACGTATTTAATTCAGTACGTTGTAAATGTATGGTCGCTAAAGACCATGTTGTTTATGCGACTTAAAATAAAATTTTAATAATGAGGAAAGAATATTTGCTCTGAATGAAGATGTCATTCCCGAGACAAACGCCTAATAGGAGTTTGAGAAATAATTTTATAATGATGGTATAAAGACGCTGAGAAATTGCCGATGTATGTGTACTAATCCAAAAGAGACCTGTAGAAAATGAAAAATAAATTGTAAATGAGGTTGAGAGCTGAAGTCATAGGAGCTCTTGAAGATGATTGTATACTAAAAGATGGTGCAAAGGAAGCTTCACATTGTAAAGATGAAGTGTTTGTCAGTCACTTGTGTAAGCCACGCAATTTAAGTAACCTTCTAGACCTTACACGTAATTTTAATTGTTTCGTGAGCCGTAGTAAAGACGAGGACTCTGCGAGCCGCAGAGTTGCGGCGGAGTTTGGCAAGTGAGGGGGAGGGGGAGAGGGGGAGGGGGGCTTGCTGGTCCAGAATGGCGCCGAACCCTAAAGTAGATGTCGCCCCCGAAGGAGAGCGGTAGCCGGAAGAAAATTTGTCAAAGCACTCGGCAGTCTGGCGCCGACAGCGGAAATCGCTAGCACGGTCTCCCACGGTGTGTCAAGAGTAGCGTTGGACATTTGCCAAACAGGATTCATCAATGTTGCGTCGTGTCCCGTACAGGCGCGCCCAAAGACGCCGCAACGCGCCTCCACCGCACAAGCATCTGCCGAAACAGGCCAATCAGGCCCCACACTCACCTCGCCACGTCATCAACAAAAAAATAATAAAAAAAAGAATTATAATCTGAACCAAAGTTACACTATTAACGTAGAAATTGACTCTGGAAAAGAAAACATGGGGACGCCAAGCACCCTCTTCTGCTCTGGGCAAGCTAAGACTTCACCACACAATCTCAAAGAAAATCTTTCTTAAATCGTTTCTTGTGCAACATATATATATATATATAAATACTGCAGTTGAATCAACTTGACAAGCCGAAATACCTCAAGGTATGGCCAATTGCATTTAACTATTTATATTCACCGTGGAAAGCTATTCACAGACACGTGATTTAATCAATTTGCTCAACTGATACTGTGGATCATTCAGTGTCTAATTAGCTACTTTCGTAGGCTCTCGTGATCAATCGTGACAATTTTGTTATTTCACAGTCAATATGACTACATGTATACAGACTTCATAACACGAAATAGAATATAAATTATAGCAATACTAAGATTAATCAAATAATTATCTTAAATAAACTCTGCTAATACAAATTATGCAAAACCCATAGTATCTGAAATAACAGTGGCAATAATAATAAAGTCATAAATAATGAGAGTATAAAATTACTATAATTTTAAAGCTACAAGTAGTGGAGCAACGCTTCATTCCGGAAACGTGGGTCGTAACCGGAAAACCAGAGTTGTTCCCACAAGCAAAATGTATAAAAGTGGAAAGGTACGAAGGATGGAATGCATTTAGGACGGTTTTGGCTCCCAACCTTCGTAAGATGGATGAGGAGACAAGGAAATTAAGAATGCTTTCCTTCATGCTCTCCACGAAAATAATAAAATAAGAATTTAAAAAAGAAATTAGTAAAACAGATGACTCTTGAACATAAATCACTGAAATATCTTACATGCTAAAACCATTTTTTAAAATATACATTTTTATTTTTATTATTGTAATCATATATTTATATGTATCAACATAAGAAAACATGGTTAAAAACGGCCTGTTATTGAATCAAGAAAACAGGTCAACTAAGTTGTTATCAATAAAGTCAAGATGAACGTCAGTAATGGAATATAGAACTAAAGCTTGTTTGATATTTATCTGATTGTAACATGTTTGAAACTTTCAGCTAAAAAGAGGTGGGAAAACAGGAATCTTGATAACGAAATTTGTATTGTATTAAAAATGTTACAGTTTATAACTGGTAATGGTGTATTTAAGGATGCCATGTGTTGAGGGTAATATTAGCAGGACGATTGCGAGGGGTTCGTTATTTCTGTAGAATAGATATTACGCAAAACGCAAGACTCGGACAGGATGATATTTTGAGTGACGTGATCTTCCTGTAGTTTCGTTTTGAAATGGAAGAGAAACCCGGAGGAGGAGGAGGAGGTAATGATGGGAGACTGTGTTCGTGCTCTATGGCGTCTCCTCGCCTCGCCTCGTCTCGTCTCGCCTCGTCTCGCCTCGCATTTCACACCCCGCAGCTACCGCACATAACGCGATAATTCGCGGATTAGAAAGCGCAACTGTCGCAGGGCGAAGAAGACACCTTTCTAATGAAAGCATCCGGGTGACCTCGCACACTTCGAGAAGGGTCACAGATTCGCTTTTCTCAGACACGTAACCGTTAACTCCTACTTGCCTTCCACCTTACTAATATTCTACTTCTCATCATTCCTGTCTACCTGACAAATTTTAAGCCCATAAGCTTCAATTCAAATAGTTGGATATTACCAGATGAAATAAATAAAAAATTTGCTTTAATTAATCCCGAGTAACCTACCAATGTCAATAGCTCGAGACGATTATATTAAAATATGAAATCGAAATGTTCTTTCTTACTGTATTTAGCAGCCTTCTATTCGTATAAAGGCAGCAGTGGTCATTAATTCCGATAAATTCTATTAAAACAAATTTAATACACTTAACGAGAATATTCTCCAAAAAACGTATGCATCATTGACGGAATTCATTTGACGGAAGACTCGTTAGTGCAAAACTTTCACTTAATAAATCGTTGAATATTTCCCCTACTGTTGTAAGAAATTTTATAAATACAGACAACACTGCCAACTATTTTAAACACACGGTACAACATTATAATAATTTTGCCCATAATCCTGACTTTGTGATTAACGTGGGATTATAAACTCTGTTTATAACCAAAAGGTAATTTTCCAGTAGATTACTATACAATTTCTCTTTAAAAATCAATGTTGCCTTTTACATGCAAAAATTTTTTAATAAGCTTTTGCGTGATATTTAACATTACAATTAATTTATATATATATAATTTCTTTATATTTTTGAAGTGTATACAATTAGAATTATGTTTGTAGTATTACATGATGACAACCTCTCGGGTACAACATTTCGATGGTAAATTAGTCTCCCATTCGGATCTCCGGCCGTGGTTTACTCAAAAAGACAAAAAGTGACGAATCTGAGCGTGGAATGTCAGAAGTTTAAACCGTGCTGGTAGATTAGAGAATTTAAAAAGGTAAATGGAAAGGTTAAAGTTATAAATAATGGGAATTAGTGAAGTTAGATGGCAGGAACAGCAAAATTTTTGGTCGGATGAATAAGAGTGATTAGCACAAAAGCGAATAAAGGGAATGAAGGGGTAGGTCTTGTGATTAATAAAAGACTTGGGCAACGAATAAGTTATTATGAACAATATAGTTAAAGGTTAGTTACAGTAAAGTTAGACACAAAAAAAATAGCCAACGATAATAATACAAGTTTGTGTGTCCACAAGTACCGCAGAGGAAGAAGATATTGAGAAAATCTACGAAGAAATAATGAAGAATGTCAAAGGAAACGAAAATTTGATAATAATGGGTTGGGGACTATGCACTTGGGGAAAGGAATCTAAGGGGAGGCAGGCTTGTAGAATTTTGCATTGAGCATAAATTAGTAGTGACGAATATCTGGTTCAAGAATCGTGAAATAAGATTTTACACGTGGAAGATTAGCTCAGACCAATAGGAAAGTATGGATTAACACAAGAAATAATAAAAATGATTGATGAAAGGCGTAAATGTAAAAACGCAAGAGATGAACAGAACAGACGTCTGATGAATGAGATAGATAGGAAGTACAAAGCAGCCAAAGAGGCTTGGCACCAAGCGGTTGAAGATTTCATGGTGAAAGGGAAATAGACGCAGCTTATAGGAAAATCAAATAAACATTCGGAGAGAAGAAAAATATTAGCCAGAACATCAGGAAAGCAGATGGGAAGCCAATTGTAATCTAGGTCAGTCAGTAATAGAAGAAGAAGAGGAGGTTGATGACGAAGACTTGGGGAACGGAGTATGACACAGGTGCTGACAGATGTGAGCAATTAGATTGGTCACATGCGTTAGAAACAGTTTAATACATTCTCTGCGAATTTGTGCCGTCGGTGTTCTGAACGATCCGCGTCGATTCCTTTCAATGAAATGAACTGTGTCAAAAGCTAAGGACAGAAATCATCTCATTAAATACTTGGATAAGCGTCCGTTCCGTTATCTCACATCCCATCGATACTTGGCTTATGCCGCAATTATGTAGTGACCTCAGAGGCCTTGATCATGAAATCCTAATTGTTGATTTTAGATAATGAGCGTTCGTTGTCCTTGCGAGGCTGCTCTTCGGCCATCGAAGCCTTCGAATTCCTTTTCGTTTCGTCACGGTCCGTGCACTTGGTCGGGAGCACAGATCCCATCATCATTTCATTTTCATCGCTCGAAATACGTTCCAAGTGCTTGCGGACGCGCGTCTTCAACAATCCACTGCTTTCAACGTATGTTCGCTGCCTAAAATAGTTCACGTTTTATGCGTTACTTAACTTGAAGAATGAAATGGACCACAATTAAGAAATTTTATGAACTGGCTGTTGAATATCGGAGAAATACTTTCTGAACGATATAGTCATCTCAATATATCTTACAAGGTAGGCGATTGGTCGTATTTACTTATACATCCAAAATACTTGAGTTATAAAATCAGCAACAATGTATTTTGGAGAAGACGGCAACGCCATTTTGAAAGTCTTTAAGTTTTGTACTTCATTGAGACAAAATATATAAAATCAGTGCAATAAATGTCATAAACGTTCTCTAAAATTATGATTATAGATTCTTTAGAGTACGTGACCAACTATTGACTTGGCAATAGCTTCCTCAGATTAAGGGGATGCTATCTGTAGGAATTCAATATTAAGGAATTGATAATACTATTTGCCCAATTAAGGGACAAAGCAAAATATACTTAATGTGGTCTATAACCATGGTGACAAATTTACTTTTAGGTATATATACATAGTAACGGTGATCCCACCTGCGTTGACTAAACTGTTACAACATCCGCAGATTTCTCGACGAATTTGTAGTATTACCTAAATAAATAAATAACAACAACCTTTTTTTGAGCACTGAAATATTAATATCTTTAGGGAGTGCTTCAGTTACACTTTCCCGATTTCCTTTCAGTTTTCTTTCACTAGTTAAAGACATTTTATAAATGCGGTTTGTCTTTTTTTTGATAACTCATAGATTTCAAACTATTGCTTCAAATGTTCTGAAAATTTAGCAGAAAACAGATCAAACACTTCCAAATCTACCCGAAAAGTTTAAATCATCTGAATTTCTTATTTCTTCTAAAATTAATTAATTAAATAAAAACAACCTTTTTTTGAGCACTGAAATATTAATATCTTCAGGGAGTCCTTCAATTACACTTTCCCGATTTCCTTTCAGTTTTCTTTCACTAGTTATATTCGTACACGTAGCAATCTCGTTTAACTATAAAACAGTTTTTCATTGCTGTCCGGGGTAATAAAAACTTGTCTGAGAATGCACTTGACTTCGTACTTCCTCCTTCCGAATTTCGCTGAGAATTCTAAATATAATTCACATGACGGTGCGCTGTCTCATTACCGTGATAACGAACTATTGTCGTCACTGTCAAAATAGTAGAGCCCTGAGTTTGTAGCTTCACTCTGCCCATTCCGATTGACCTAAGTTATTTTACACACAATTTAATGCAATTTTATAATATGTAAATGAAAATTTAAAAAAATCATTTTATACATGTGTTTTGGCGATAAAACTGGATAATGTCAGGGATTCTTGTCTTTCTTTCATATAGCTCGAGTTTGACAACTCAAATATTTCAAAATATTGCTACAAATGGTCTGAAACTGTAGCCGGAGACAGATAAAACCCTTACAAATCAATCCGCAAAGTTAAAATCATCTACAATTCTTACTTTTTAAAAAAGTAATTAAATAGTGGCCTCTACGAACTCTTGGGCAGCGCATCGCAGAAGAGTGGGACAAAACGTTTCTTGTAGCGGTTGAAAGTAATAAATATAAAATATTCATTGTTGCAGCAAAGCAACAAAATTTTGTACGATTTTTTAAAAAGCACAGGGAGAAAGGAACGGTTTATTGGAACGGGAGGCTAAAGTAGGATGGCACCCCTGCCCGCTGTCCGTGCATTTAAAGGAAAACAACCAGGAAGAGAATAAGTGTGAATATTAAGAAATCGTTGCTAAAAATGTACATATAGAACGTGGCGTTATATGGGTGCGAAATGTCGACGGTAGGAGTTGCGGAAAGGAAAAGAATAGAAGCCTTTGAAATGTGGTGCTGTAGGAGAATGAGATGGGTGGATAGAATCACTAACGAGGAAGTTTTAAACAGAATAGGGAGAAAGCGAACAATATGGACGACGTTGCCTAAGAGAAGGGCCACGTTTTAAGACATGACGGTCTTGTAAAATTAGCATTTGGGGTAAGTATGTGGGGTAAGAACAGAAGAGGGAATTAGGGAGGATGTGGGTTGTGCTAGTTATAAGGAAATGAAAAGTCTTGCGCAAGATAGGATTGTATTAGACCAGTCTTAGGACTGAATACCAAAACAGCAACTTGGTCAATTTGAAATACTCAAAATTTGAATCGAGTAATAGTTATGCATAAAAACACATTTAATTCTCAAATCTGGCTTGAGGATTCACGGAATTTGACACGTTACTACCAGTTTTTGCTGTGACTTTTACGAGCGTCAGCTCTGCTCGTCCTCGTGTGATTTAACTGCCACGCGTCAATAGTTGAAAATGATTAGCGCGTAAGCCGATTATAGCTTTCCATGTCGTGTGTCTTTTTATTTAGTATTGCAATTTAGTAACAAAAAATCTGTACAGCCTTTATTGTATTTCTTTTGAGAAAAGGAAGGAAACAGAAATTCCCGGCTCTTAATCTTCTGTTCGGAAGACTGTATAAGGAAGATTTAAAATAAAATGACGGCCTATATTTAAATTTTCGAAACCATTTGCGACTTTTATTCGACGACGCAGAGTTGAGTTATTTTATGTTGAATATGAGAGAATGTGAAGGATGAGTAAGAGAAAGCTGGCTAATTGGGGGAGGAGAATTCCGGAAGACGACAGTTAGGTAGGCAACGCTGCCAAATGATTAAGCCATTACCGCCTCATCGAATACGCATTTCCCGGCGCATTCTTCGGGACAATGGGCGAGGCGAGCTTCCGAGAATCAACAAACCAAATTCCTCATTACTCAGATTACTCCCCCCTCCCCCTCCCCCACCCCTAGCTTTTTATGTGCTTTTGCTCCTTATTTCGTAGGAAATTACGAGTTTCACCGTAGGTTTAGAGTGGGACATTCTCGTATCTACGGACCTCTGTTATCCTCAAACCAAATCCGCAGCAAGGCCAATCGGTCCTAATTACAGATTCATTTTAACACAATCAAGTAGGCAAAGTTCGTTACGCTCAGAACGTACTCGATTAATACAACAAATACCAGCCAATCCTCGCTAATGCGTTCAAGGTATTCAAGACATTAACAACTCATTCGTGTCGCTAATTCCACAAATATTTATTGTACATAATATTTACAGCTTTCTCTGCTCTATAGTGCAAAGGAAGACATTTTAATTAAAGCGATGAATTATACCTTTAAATACTATAAAAACAAGAACATGAAAATTTATAAGAAAATAGTCAGATACTTGACTCCGTACTTAATATCAACGATCGTCAACCTTAGATACTTGACACTAAAAAATTATGTCATTTTTTGGGGGAAATAGGTTATTCATTGTAATTGGGAGTTTTACCGATAAAAGTTCAAATTCTGACTACTCACAGATTACGTGCTTAGATCAATACATAGTTACGAAACTAGAGATAATGTTATTATTTCAGACTGTCTCATATTTAGTTCTTAATATTATCTCATTTCAGCTCGATATCCTTTCACCAACGTTTCTTCACATTTTCCTGAACGTCCAAAACATAAACGTTTTGGGATAATGATTCAAATAGGTGTTTTATCGACATCGATCTCGTTCTTTGTGATTTTTCTTTACCAATGTCGTAGGGGTCAAATTGGTGAATTTCGTGGATTCGAAAACAGTTCCAAGCAGAATTTGGAAATTTCAAGTATAGATACTGCACACGTGTGCATCCGTGCATTGTCCAGAATCAAGAGAAATTTATTCTTGGCCACATGTTCATTATTCCTTGATCTAGTGGTATGCCAAGCATCTGTGATCATCACCTTACCAATGTCGTCTTCTATGTAGTCTGTTCCCCTGCAGAAATCCACTCTTCCAATTGGACGTAATTCGAACGAATTTGTGTAACAAAGCACACTGTCCAGCATCTCACTTATTTCTACGTGTATTTGGTTTACTACTCACTCTCACACATGTCAGAAACTACTTGGAACTTCTAGCTTTAACACGCCAGAATCCCCATTCATAAAATGCCGGTCCCGTAATTATTTGTTATATATTCCGAGTTAAGTGTCGACCGGAAACTGCGTGAAGTTTTTAGGAGGTTCTTCCTGGCCTCGGGGCCTCTGCTCACGGAGCGTACAACCTCTTTCTTTCAAGCTTACGCCATTTTATTACTTTCTTGCCTAACCATCATATTCATCTGCGTGACACGATGTCTCATCACTTGACTGTCGCAGCTAAACGTTTATTTATTTCAAATATCTCTTTACATTGTTTTTATATTTACGGGCAGTTTATTAGATAGTGTGCAACCTCAGTCTTACTACTTTGTATATTGCAGCGGTAAAAATTATTATTTAATTAAAAATATTAAGAATTATGTGTACAAAACAAACAGCTCAATTATGTATAAACATGGTACTAGGAGAATTTAAAGTTCTCTGAATATCGGTTTGTTTGCTGATGATAAAATAAATATCCTATGACAGTTGTAGCCCAGGAGGTATTCCATAGCTGAATATTGGAATTCACCATTGTAAAATAGACAGACCTTAAGGTTTCCTTGCTCATAGTATGTATAAGTATAAAATCATATTCCATAAATCCTATAGAGAAGCACAAGCTTCAAGGATGTGGAACGAGTCAGAGATTTTACATAGGTTGCTTTATTAATATTAGAATATACTGTAACTATTCATTAATTTTTAACTTATAATAAGATTTTCTTAAGTTCTATACAGAAGACATACAATTTGTACCTTATATATAAAATTGATAAATATTTTTACATCCTATACTAAACAATTAGTGTTCTAATAATGTTTTTACATAATTATCTTTCATAATTATAAATATTACCCTATGATACATTCAGCTCCATAAATTCTTCAACAGAGTAGAAGGAGTGGCTTAGTAAGAACTTAGTTAGTTCATATTTGAACTTGTTTGGATTTATTTTTAATTGTTTAATGGAGGTGGGAAGTTTATTAAATATCTTATCTTTCCCTGATGCATTGCCCCAGAATATTATTCCATATGAGTGGAAATATGCATAATAAACTAATTTTCTTATGTTAGGATCACTACAACTTGACATAATTCTAAGAGCAAAGGTTGCCGAGCCTAATTTTCGTAGGAGAATATTAATATGATCCTTCCAGTTTAATTTATTGTCCATGGATATACCTAAAAATTTTGTACATTCAACTTCAGTTATTTCACAATTATTTGTTGCTACTTTTATTGAGTTCAAATTGGCATTCTTTGTCTGAAACTGCATGAAGTGAGTTTTATCACAATTGGCTGACAAGCCATTGGCTGAAAACCAGTGAAGCATCTGGCTTAATGTAACACTGGCAGCATTTTCCAGACTATTTTGTTTATTTGTAACCAAAATACTAGTATCATAGTTCTGAAAGCATCTATGGTCCTTGCGTATATCCCATTTCACGTTGTTGTCTAACCATAGACCCAAAAACTGTACAAAATGTATAATTAGTGCTCATAGAATTCGAGATGAAACCCACTGTTTAGTGTTTGTTTCCTCCATTTAAAAACATTTTTGTATGCCACTTTTCTTCAGCTTGCACAGAAGCCCCACCATTTTATCTTGTCGTCGTCTTTAATATATTTTGGCGCATCCGTGAGGTATATAAATTGAGATTGACTATATTTCTACCACTATTTGTAGACAGAAGGTGAGAACTTGGGCTGATGCCTGTCAGCAGCGAATGAAGACAGAAGCGGTATGAAGAGTAGTAGGCTTGTTGTTGTTGTTGATGTTGTTGTTGTCCAGTGGCAGGTAGCTCCACCACGTCGCTAACCAGATGCCACAATTTTAACGTCAGAGCAAGCAAATTTGGCAGAAATATTTGGAGCCTACGTTGCATCTGGCCGTGAGCAGTACTGCCAACAAAGGCCACCTGCAAGCTAATTAAATAGGAATCAGGTAACAGGTGGGTGACGAGGTTACCTGGCATTGTGTCCGGGCGCAAACACGCCGCCGCCGGCTCTTTCCTGTCCCCAGATTCTAGTCTAATGTGTGTCTCAGAGTCACAGCTCTGTGGGTTCTGCCGTTAGCAAGGCGCAAATCTTCTTTCAAATTTATTACATTCAAATCGTTCCTCTATTCCAACCACTAGATGTTCACCCTATTCGGCAATCTGTCCAACTCACGCTCCAAGGAAACAACCAGAAAATGCGATGTCTTCTCTAGAGTCGCCCTACTAATAGAAATAACATTGTGCTGTTTAAAATAAACGTCAATTATAGATGAACGTAGACTTTCCCGGATGAAATCTTCACGGTTAACCAACCGGGTCAGGTATTTAAAAGAACATAACGTTTCTGCGGCCGTCTTCAGACGTCTGGTTAGCCGTGAAGATTTCGTCAATTATAGACTTTCCTGAAGGAAAGTACGAGCTCTGTTGTTGCAGTAAGTCAATATATATAAATCCTCAATGTTCCTCTCAGACACTACTTTGAAATTGGCCATTCTTACAGTTCAACTCCTGAAAGTAACCACTATTCGTTATTGTACTTACTGTTGGACTACAATTGTCCGGCGGCAGATACAAAATGAAATTACTTAAACATAAATACTCCTAATCTAAAAAAATAATTATAGTCTTTTAAGATTTCTATAACCTTCATAGAAAAAAGAGAATTATATTAACTTAGCACTTCACTTCGACTTTAACATTTAAATTCGAATACGCATTTATATTATTCAAAATAACCACTTCACTTCACACATTTTTTTAGATTTGTTCTGAATTTATTTTCCTGAAGAGGAAAAACTCCCTACCACAGGTAAATTATTCCAGTCGTTGATGGTCCTATTCAGGAATGAGAAATTGCCAACATCCGTTTTCTGCTTTCTACATTTTACTTTGAATTAATAATCCCATCTACCTATACAACTGGAGCTAATTACAATCCATGGTTTTACCCCTTATAAGCTTTGTATAGCAAATGCAGCTTTGCTTTGTCCCTCCTTTGCGGTAATATCTCCGAACATAGTTCTTCTACTTTTTCGTTCCTATGACCCTGTGGCCCTACTCACAGCCCTTTTCTCAACTTTCTCTAATGATTCTATTTGATTTTTTCTATAGGGATAAAAGCCGCCCCGTATCCCAAAATTGGTCTAATTAAGGATAAATATGCCACCTCCTTTGATTTTGAACTTACCTTTTTTAAGTTCCTCATTATGAAATGTAAGGAATTCCACGCCGTTTTTCCCACCCAAGTCTGATCCCCAGATATTTGCAGCTCGTTACCCTTGGAATTAGTTCCCCACCTATTCTCTATTGTCTCATTTATAAACCTGCGTTTTTAAACGACATTGAGCTGCTTTTCTTTCCATTAATTTTCATTTTATTTTCCTCAGCCCAAATACTGAGATCTTGTTGTAATACTATCGCGTCTTGCTCGTTCGTTATCTTTCTGAAGATGATGCAGTCGTCAGCGAAAAGCCTGACCTCTGACTTTAAATAATTTGGTAAATATTAAAAACAGTAATGGTCCGATTACAGAGCCTTGAGGAACTCCCGACGTTACAATGCCTCAATTCAATAATTGTTCTCCGATTTTGATTTTTTGCGATCTGTCGGTTAAAAAATGTGCTTCCCATAGTACCACTCTTTATCTATACCTGTTTTATTTAATTTATCCTATAGAACATCATGAGGCACTACATTAAGGTCTATGATAACCCCATCTATTCTACCCCCATTATCTACTTCAACCGTTAACTCCTGAAATAGATTTATCATTTGACTTTCGCACGAAAACCCTTCCCGAAACTACGCTTACCATTAAAAAATCACCATGTTTTATCAAGTTGAGATCTAACGTAGGCTGCTAATAAGTGATCCATAATCTTACAGCGATGTTTACTCAATAGAACGAATGAAATTAAAAACCTTCCAGACCATTTCAGCTGAGAACCCAAAGGAAAAAATTAATTACTACAAGGTCAGGCACAATATACTTCCAGATTTTCTACTGATTTCTACAAACTATCCATAAAATTAACATTATTAAATCATAAAATGAGATAAATAAAAATTGAGTTTGATTAAATAAGAAAATCGAAACTTAAAATATATACTGTAATGAAATCGGACGCAATGAGTCTAACAGGACAAGAAGGATGATTACTACTCACCAGAGTATTAGATGAGATACTGATTGGGTTGGGAATGGGGGGGGGGGATTACGGGCGTTTTTCGAGATTCTAAATTAGTGTAAGACTCGGGAACTTCAGAAAGAATTGACTGCTGTCTGACAGACCAGGTTAATACTTGTATTTAATCTATTTGATTCAAGTACAAGATTTTCCGAAAATGTACTGTCTATAATTAACATAACTTATAGTCAAAATATAAATTATTGGTGTGACTGCAAAGTAATATTTTCAGACAGTGTTTTAATTTGAATTATAATTACAATCTTCCTGCAAGGAAATCTGACAAAGATTACAATCATGCTACTATTAAAGCAAAGCACGGATTATTCCAGTCTCGGAAACGAATACCATCGAGCGCCTAAAATATACTTTTTGTTTGTGAAATTAATGAGGTCCTTCATGACTAAATTAAATTTAGTAATGACGCACATTGCGTGACGAAAAGTAGTGCAGCGGAACAATGCCCCAGAAGCCGTTAATATCCACGGCTCGTTTCTATATCATCTCGTTATTCATTCAGCACGCATCCTTCGGCACGATGGCAAAAATTATAAGCGCTACATTTTAATATTTCCCATGAGGTCATTAATTGCTGAAAGCGAGACATACAATAGCAGGGTTACCGTTCGTTGCGGTTGCGGTAGGTTGCTTCTAGTTCCACTGAGTTACTTATTATAACTGTCCGAGTAATAATGTCCCTAGTCACATAAATATGCATACGTGGACAGTTACTGTAATTGTTACGGTAGTGACGATGGCTGGGACTCTCATTACGTCAGCAGCAGCACGTCCATATGTCGCATCTAAAACAACTACAACGCCCGTTTCTCAAATCTCGTGTGCTAACATCACTACATTCAACTTATTACCGAGAAACACGTGGCTCACTGGCTGCCTGCAACATTTGCACAATAAATAACTTATCACCATTGAAAATAGGAAGAAAATTCCGGGAAATTAGTTATTGTACTGGATAGAAGATACGACAAGCAACTTTTGGTGTCGAGTCAGAAAGGATCATATAGAATTGAAAATAGGAAGAAAACTCCGGGAAAATAGTTATTGCTACTGGAGAGAAGATACGACGAGCAACTTTTGGTGTCGAGTCAGAAAGGATCATATAGAATTGAAAATAGGAAGAAAATTCCGGGAAATTAGTTATTGTACTGGATAGAAGATACGACAAGCAACTTTTGGTGTCGAGTCAGAAAAGATCATATAGATTTGAAAATAGGAAGAAAATTCCGGGAAATTAGTTATTGTACTGGATAGAAGATACGACAAGCAACTTTTGGTGTCGAGTCAGAAAGGATCATATAGAATTGAAAATAGGAAGAAAATTCCGGGAAATTAGTTATTGTACTGGATAGAAGATACGACAAGCAACTTTTGGTGTCGAGTCAGAAAGGATCATATAGAATTGAAAATAGGAAGAAAATTCCGGGAAATTAGTTATTGTTCTGGATAGAAGATACGACAAGCAACTTTTGGTGTCGAGTCAGAAAGGATCATATAGAATTGAAAATAGGAAGAAAATTCCGGGAAATTAGTTATCGCTAGTGGGGAGAAGATACGACGAGCAATTTTTGGTGTCGAGTCAGAAAGGACCATATAGAAGTCAGAAACGTGCGTTCTCTAACAACTAAAAATTTGAAATATAAACTTTGCTTTGTCCTACATATGCCACTGCCATGACACTAAGGGTAAATACTCATTCTCATATTTAAAAACGAAATTGTAATAACTGAATAGTAATATAATATAAATAATTGGATAATCATTAACAACTCTCTGATATTACATTAATGGCTCCCCAAGTTTGGCAGAAATGTTACACAACGTACATTACTCGTATTTCACGTTTCTTTTTAGAATTTTCAGACAATTTATGAGACGAATGATGTTATGGGAGAGGTAAGTCTACCTTAGTTATTAAATCTGGATACAAAATTTTACATTCTCCATTTCATCGCCTCAGATAGCAAGAAGAAAAGCTGTCCATTTACTTATTAGTCGAAAGCGTTGTTGTTGCCAAAGTGAGGTTTTAAAATTTTTCCTTTGACGATAAGCGCCTAATGTTACTCAAAATGGTTTGTTTTCGGTCAGACATCGTGATGCGTAAATTGTTTACCATTGGATCTTTCACTTTGAAACTAATAACACACTCCATTTTCTGTTTTGATTTATCGACAGAATGTTTCAGTCTGGCTTGTAACATTACGTCTATTCAACATAACCTTTGTAGAAAATTAGTAACTTCAATCCTATATCAGGAATAAGTTAGTCATTCCCTTACCTTGAAGATACAAATTATTCCCATAAGTATTGAATAAATTATTTCGACATTTCTGAAGTGATTTCTTTTAAATTTCTGTCCTAGTTACTTTTTCTCTACAATTAGCAAACAATCTTCTTGTGTGGTGCCGGTTTTTTGTCCATACCTTCTTTTGGCGGCCACACCAAACCCTTCATTAGTGTTTCACGGTCAACTTTACGATTTAACAATTATACTCCTCACAAGATTGGGAATGCATCGTTTTGTTATTTCCTAGCAAAGGGCATAAACTACTCAAGTGACGAATGGACCGTGGCACTAATTAATGCAGAGGCACGTCACTGACTCGAGAAACGTGTCGCACTTCTTTATTTTCCAGGAAACTGCGGTTTGCAGGCGGTCAACAGATGTTCTCTGCCAAATGAGTCAACAAATTACCTGCCGCTGCTTCCTCCAGGACTAAGGGTTAAACGTAAATAGCACAGATACTAGTGTTACAATCTTCTATTTACTCTTTTACCCAATTTCATAGCGTTGTCGGTCCCTACTGTCACTATATTTCCTTTAAAAAGTCTTCCTCTGCTGAATCATTCCTTGTTCCTGTCCATTCATTAGTGAAACAGCTCCCACGACCCCAGTACCACTTTCATCTTCTACAAGACCCCTGTGTTGATTGTCAGTCACAAGTTATAGAGCTAACAGAAACAACCGTATTTAGCCGCATCCTATTTAACAATTGCAAAGAAAGTTTATAAGAATGTACCAATGTGCTATGAATAGAAAGGTCACGAAGCTATTCGTGGGCAATAGTTTTCCTAAAGTAGAAATACAAACATTTGAGACATTTTTGCGTTTCTGGCGTACGAACGTGGCATGCTTGAAATGTTGGCGTAAGAATAAGAATTGAATGTTAATGGTAAGGTAAGTTGTGTTTTGGAGGCGCCGTTCGCTGCTATTCCTGTGCCCTCGAGAGTCGAGACGAGTTGCTCTTGAGATAGCCGAGCGGCGCCTTGCCTCTGGATGTCTGCACACTCAATTACATCTCAAAATGCCGCACGCTACATATTACTCTACGAAAAAATTATTAACACTTGCCTCTGTCTATTCCCATAGTTTCAATTACTTCAAAGTCAAGCAGCTTCGTCAATACGGCCTTACTTCGGAATTGCGGGATTCATACCGTCAATGCATCCAATTAAGGGGGGCAGTGTTGAACTTATAATATAATTATATTAACCGTCCCTAGTTAACTAGAGTTGTCAGTACGGACCTATAAAACTCGCAATTGCAGATGAACAAGTGCAACAATTCTGCTTTTACAAAAGTTGGTAAAGTACAGAAGATATCAAAAGTCGAATTTCTCCAGCCAAGAAGAACAATTTGTTGATATCAATATGGACTTAACAATGACATTGGAGCATTGCATGAAATGTGCTATGGGAAAATGACACGGTCAAAGATTGGAAGCGTTTAAGATGTGGGGTTTTACAAGTATGTTAAAAATTAAATGGACGAAAAAGGTAGAAATGAAGATGTTTTAGAAAAGATACTTTAAGAAAGAAACATAGTGAGTGTTTTAACTAGAAGAAGAGATAAGAAGGTGGAACATGTTTTGAGGCATCAGTGGTTGGTGGACATGATTGTCAAGATAACGAACTGTAATGGGAGGAGAAGATTTGACTATATTAAGCAGATAGCTGAACATGTTGTTTGCGAGAAATATGTAAACCTGAAGATAAGCAGAAATGGGGGAACGCATCAAACCAGCCAAAAAACTTGATGACTTCATGATGATATGTTGACTCAATTTATTGTCTACCTAAAGCCTCGGAATTATTTCACTCATATTATTCTATAGGTAAAGTTAGATTTAGACGTGAATTTTTTTCCTCAATTTACTGTTAGTCTACTTACATAACATCAATTATATATGCTTTTTATTAATATGCATGAAGAACACTTGGAATCCATTAACTAGGGATATTCCCGATACAGTTGGCTTTCCTTCGGATATGTTCTCAATATAGATTTTTCTTCATCTAAACTTGTCAGTATCAGTCTCTTGCTATAATGTCCAGAATTTACTTTATTTTCCTTTCGTCAGTTTCCCATCCGTTTAGAGCGATGCTCAATTTTTTCTTCATAAACCGTCTTTGGCATAGCTATTATTGCTTTGTTTCTCTGTGTGCATTTTATACTAAACATAGTTAAACGTGAGGTATAGTCAGAATTCTGTCTTACTTATAAAGTAAAACTACAATGATCTTAAATTATAATGGAAATTCTATTCAAATTTTTTAATTGCATGTTCTCGTCCGTTACAAACTTAATTACAACACTGCCATGTGCATCTAGGATTTATTTTTTAAAGGAAATATTATAATCCACGGTTTTATAATCGCAAAGTACACGTCATGATTTTTAAAGACTAGAGATGAAGCCATGAAGAATAGTAGGAGAGACCTGATCCTGTGCGTATTAAGCAAATGTACTAGAAATGTCTGTCAACGAGGATGAAGGCGTTTGAAATTCGTGCACGTCTCGTGCAAAACATAATGCCGCAGCGAGGAGCGACCTTTACTGGTGACCTATGGCCTGGACCTTGGAAGACTTGTATTTTAAGTAAACCATAACCTTTTGGAAATGACCACGAATTCCAAAGTGTACTCTGGTAGGCGAAGGGTGAATCAACCAGGCCCTAATAAAAATGCAGCAGGCAGGGGGAAGACAAACTTCTATTCGGCGTAACTACGAGAAGAATTTTGTTTGCTGATTAGCTAAGTCTCTCATTCTCTTTATTTTCAGAAGAGAAGGGATCAATTGGAGACGAAAAATAAAAAACCAAAATCGAAAATAAATATAATGGTGTAAGGGAAAGATTATATCGCACCAAGTTAGTACATTTTAATTACGTCAAACACTAAACGGTTGTATGTTAATACTAAAATACAGTGCGAGTTATCATTTATAGAATTATAGAACACTTTAATTAAAATTAATTCATAGAAATTTTATATTTGTGAGAAATTGAAATATATATGTCTCCTACATTACTTTTCCAATCATCTTATTAATCATTAAAGTGTTATGATTTATAATTTTATTGACACAGTCTTGTTTTCCATTCTGAGAATCTAATCGTTGTCTAATTTGTATCCTCACGTTTTATTCAATTTTATATCAATAAAAGACTGAAGAAACTAGCTAAAAATTAACCCAGGTAAGACGGTTCTCCTTTATTATAGACATTCACGTCACTGGAATTTACTCTTTCAGTTCAATGTTGGTATCATATACAAAACTTCCAATTACTTATCTGGTAAAGATCCTGGTGACAAGCATTCTGTGGTGTAAAAACTTGAATTCATCAATGGTCTCAGCCGCCAGGGGCGTAGGCCAAATTTGCCGCCTCCAAAATTTACAGAAATTCTAAACAACTCCTCGGCAAAAATAAATTTGTTATTGTGTATTGTAGAGGCTTCAAATTACGAGCTATTTTTATATTTTGAGAAATTTTGCTGCCCCCGCCACTGAGATTCAGGCCTGGTAATGGTATTTACATTACGCTTTGAAAACATCGTTCAAGGAACATACAGTTAATTGTAAAATACCACTAGAATAACGTTCACTTTCAACTAAAGTCACATAAATGCACTAATCTGAGAATCCTTAACTTGGAAGCAAACTATAATACCAGGATCATCTCAAAAATATTAGAATATTAGATTAAATAATGATTTCAGTTAGTAGGTTCTTGAGATCGTTGACTTATCTTCGGTCTGCTTACTTTAGCAGTTTGTAATTGGTACATGAGAAGTAGGAGAAACGTTATACAGTTTATCTTATTTACTTCGTCTGTATTTGGCCAATTGTACTTATAACACTTACGGTAACCTCTGTGGTGTAGTGGCTAGCGTCACAGAGGTCCCGGGTTCGATTCCTGGCAAGGACCTGCCTGGGTGTTTGTGTTGTCTATGTCATCACGTTACCTAAACAGCAAATCACACAATTAGATGGTCATTATGACCGATGATAATGGTGCGACTATAAAGAAGTACAGTAATTAATCGTCGGTTGGGGAAATAGGATACGTCATAAATGAAGCTAGAAATAGTTACTAGAAACTATGGTACGCTAACCTAGAACACAAACCTTTATACAACTAAGAACACAGTATTGAACTACAAATAAATAATATCCTAAATACAATTAACCCAGAAAACGGTCTAATGGAATAATAATTGAGAGTTAGACTTGAGAAGAAAGCAGCAGGAGTAGAATAATGAATGATCTGTTAAGAGTGATGTGATGCAACACATGGTCAGGCGTAACCAGGAAGATGCAGGTAGCTACAGCCTCCGATCTAAATCAGGCTGCAGCTTTCTCCCACCAATAATAGTGGCTGGCTCATCTTCACTTTCCCTGGCAAGTCAGGGAATCGCTCGTCGGAGTTGACGGGAGCTTTCCCCAGCGGTTCGCACGAACACCAATTAAATTCATTCACAGTCATATGAAGATTAGTCCTTCTATTATTACAGTAGCAAATACTCGCAGTCGACTCAATTTTAATATATCATCATGCAAAATTACTCATAAATTACGATTTAATGAATTTTGATAAATATATAAAATTTCAACATTATCCTATCAAATTTATGATTTGCAGAGTGACAACATTATGATTTTGAGTTTTTTGATGGATTTTGTGTTCTTTTAATCTAGTTTCAAAAGGACGTTTAGTTTGCCCTATATAACTGATTCCAGAACAAAGTTGACACCAATTAATTTTCTATACAACATTATGTTGCTTTTTTAAACTTTCTCTTCGCCTGTTTTTAAAATTAAGTTGGTTATAAATTTTAAAAATTACCTTGAAATTAAATTTTTTTACTATCTTTTCAACATTTAAACGTATCCAACCATGACATGGTAATATAAAATATTTAAATATATTTTACCTTAGTTAATTTTATTTTCAGTACTTTTCTTCTTCTTAAATTATTATTTATAAACTATAATGGGAAAGAATTATTAATTAAAATATTTTTAATAATTAAATGCTTTCATTGCAGTCATTGTAATTTGATAATACTAATAATTTATCAATGATATTAAATATCAAAGCATCCTTCGATGTGTTGGATGATAAAATGAAGAATGCAAATCGCGTCATCAATACGTTGCTTTCCAGAACCATTAATTTAAAGAATACCGTTTTATCGGTTACTATAACACATAGAAACTAATTTTTAATGTTATTTTCTAATTCGTAAGTAAATTAAAATTTATTATGGTAATAATTAAATTTTTTTCATTCTTATTTAAAACAAAAAACATATCAGCTACTTATCTATGGTATTTTGACTCGTTAAATAAAATAATTTTCAAAATGTGTGTTATAAATTGTATGTATGTGTATAATGGGTAAACATTTTGACCGTAAAACAATGAAAGAAACACGATTAAAGCCCCAACTTAATGGCTTATTGGATAAAGAGCAAGGCTTGTAAAATATAAAGCTTTGGGTTCGCTTGCGGCTGTCCAATATTTTCTAATAGTGACAATCATAACGTAATTAAAATTGAAGATGAAAATAGCGCACATGGATTTGCTAATGGAGAAGAAAAGAGCTGAATTTAAAATGGCAAAAGACTTAACGAAATGTTGATGGACAAAATATAGGCAGCATATGGATGAAAAATTTAAGCAATTTGATTTCAGAATTGTTATTTTACAGTCACTAAAATCATTCATTGTGACAATGCCTACATTTGAAACGGAACTTAAATTAGTTTATATATTTCAACAAGCACTCGATTGCTGAGACACGGAAAGAAATGGAATTAAAGGATCATTGGTCCATGTAGATAAACCAGTTGGCAGAATAATAAGATAGATTTAAATCCTGAGTGAGTTGTTCCCAATGAATCTAATTGCTTTGGTGAGATTTGCGAGGCTTTTTGTTACTTCACCCTCGCAATCCGATTAATGTAATGCAATTCTCTTGTTTCCGCACGTTATACCATCGGATCAGTCAATAAAATCGTACTCAGTATACTGAGAAAGTACTTCAAACAACTAAACCATTATGAATATTAGTTTGATCCGTCTTTTCACCATCAGGAAAAAAAGTATATTCGGCAACAAGACGATAATGATTCCTTAAACATTAGGAGATCTACTAAGAATTCAAGTTAATTTTATGAAAAAACTAGTATTTAAATAAAGAAAATCTAGTTAATAAGCAAATAGTATTTATGAGGTATATAATACTTTTCTCGACTACATGCATAATTTCAGGAAAAAAGACATTAACATTGCATGGGTTACTGAATATAAAATATTGTAAAGTTTGAAGCAAAAGTTAAGCAGCTTCCTACTCTCCTGTCATATCTTATCCCTTTACTTTTCCCTCCAAAATGCTGAAATCTACGAAATCTCCCTTGTTGTGATTTCTAGTTTTTAATTAAATTATTGTAAATGCTTGTCAAAATTACTTTTGTGAGATATGCATTGGGTTGAAAAGAAATTCTTTTTCTTTTAAGGGATGGCGTGAACATAGCTGCACAAAAATTTTAAAGAAGGAACAAGAAACATTAAATAAAGAACTTAATAGAAGGTTTTATAAGTTACGCATTAATAAAAAAGAATAGTATACATTTGACACAAATCTTTATACAAAAACTAACCTTAATGTTAAGAATCGTGCACAACATTTTTATTCCCGAATGGGAACTTTATGAATAATATGACGAGTTAAATAATCTATTTATTGGTAACATTATAAATAAAATAAAAAGAATGGCCAAAAGTCACATATGGAATAATTTATTTAAATACATTTCGTCCCCCCAACTTTAGGGGTCTACTGGGTTCATTAATTAAAATATTGAAAAATTTCATGGTGCTGCTGTAACGTCCGGGGTCAAAGTCAGTCAGATAATTTAATTACATTATTTATAATGGTAATATCGTGAAATAGTATTATTATAGAGAATAAATAATTAACTTTAACTGAATTTATTGAAATAAGTGAATGACAATTTTAATGAGTCAGAAATAAATTTTGATAAAAAATTTAAATCATGGTAATAAAAATAGCAGGACGCATCGTTGTAGTCATAAATTTAAACGAGAAAAATTTATTGTTCACACATTGCAGCCGTGCTGACTAATTTGGCTGCGATATTCATTTAAAGAGAGTAAACTTCGTCAATGAAAATGATTACAAGTGTGTCAGAATAGTTTTTAAGGGTAAATGATACAGAGTAGCGTAACGTGTAATTTTATGTTAGGAGTGATTCGCACCAGTAAATAAATAGATGCAGCTTGACTGAAGAGTAATTGAGTAATTGAGAAGCCGTGTCACAATAGACGACCGAATTCCTACGCCTAGGAATAACCTCGAAAAACTCAGGTAAATGTATGCTTTCCTGCCTGGAATCAACTGTGGCCATCTTGAATACAAAACAGTAGCTATAAACAATTCGCTATCTTCCTTTGTACGCAGATGGAATGATAATTGCTATTCTAACCACCGACCCAGTGCTGCGTCTGCCTCTGCCTCTGCCTCCCTCAAAATAAAGCTAAACGACTTTAATCTTGGCGGCTGTTTTGAGGTGGGACGCACTTGATGCGAATACACGTACAATGTGCATCTGCAACAGCAGACTTCCCAAAATAACAAATATATATGTTTCTATTGCTCTCAACTATTTAGCCGACAAGGCTGCAAATACAAATAAAATGTAAAAAAATTAATTAAACCTAATAATTGTTCTTGGCGCTTGTTGGCAGGAATATGTGAGAATTCAAACTAAGTCCATTTTGTTCATCCTTTTCACAATAGTACTTCTCTGCGAAAATAGAAATAATTTATGATAAAATCTGATGGTAGTATTACAAGGAGATTGGGAAACTCCTAATAAAGCTGAATGGCCTGAAGTCATTCTCAGCTGACGGAGAAATTAGCATTATTAATTGAAAGTGTTGTTCCGGGTCTAACATGCAGATACTTTTATTTTAGATCGCCCATTAACTTTCAATATTTCAAGGAATAGTGCGAGTATTTTTATTGTAATTTACGGTCAGTTTTAAAATAGATTTCAATACACTTAATGGTACAGATATTTTAAAATATTTACGAACAGTGAGAAAACGATAATGAAACCAGAAAACTCAGATTATTTTAGTATTGGAGTGTCCAGTACCGGAGATTTTGATAAGAATCTCTACCATACGCGTATTACGATATATTGAAATAAAAAAGCATTCGTTAGTAAAGCAGAATGTCAAGATTGAGGAGTTTCTGCCGGTGACTTGAATGCGCGTATGCTCAGCGAACTTCACTCATAACACGAAACATGCAATAGGACTACAATAATACAGCTACAATACAATACAGCTACAGCTGCTCCCTTATGGGTTCGAGTCTTTACACGCCGTGATACTTGACTTCCGTCATTAATAGCATTTGATGCGACTAAAAATAATATTTTAAAATTTGTAAAAAAGAATTTTTCACGTCTTGAATTCTGTTAACGCAGATAAACCACGCCCAGTTTTATTTATATGCGTATGCCTTTTGACATTTTATATGGATAATTTTGAATTCACGGGACGAATATTCATTTATATCTTAAAGTGATTCCTAATTATTATTATGACTTTTATGATTGAGCCCAAGCATTAACCACCATCATCACGTTGTCACGGGAAATCCGTGAAAGTAAACGAGCTGATCACTTAATGAATATATCGTCATTACGTTGGATTATTAATTCAATTTTTTCTACCAATTTTAATTTTTTTTCAAAATGTCGGCGTAAGAAAATTAGCAGGTCTTAAGAGGTCTTTTTTTAGTAAAAAAATCATTCTTTTTACAAAAATAATGGTAGTAAAATTATAAGTTGAAAATCTTAGGTTTTCCCGGTGAATTTGTTGAATAAATAATTCATGGCTTTCCACCCGAGTTATATTAGAATCTAAACCCGACGTTTCGAAGAGTATCTCATCTTTACATAAAGATGGATGAGATATTCATCGAAACGTAATATTTCAATCATATATGACCCGGGTGGAAATCCATGAGTTATAAGTTGATTCTCATTTTTACTTGAAACCATTACAAAAAGGAGTTTTGTGTAAAAAAGTCATTGAATAACCATATGCAGAAGACCGTTCTCGATACCTAATAGTATACATAGATAAATAACATCCACTGTCTAATTTAGTGGATACTTTCTTATTGATTATATACATACATATAATTTTTAAAATGAATAACGCACCGTTGTACGTAACTGTTACTTATCTTATTATGTAATGCAATATGCAGGAATCTAAATGAGTATGACGCTCTGAATTATTTTAAAATTTGAGGTTGGTTTGAATGAATATGAGAATAAGTCAAAAGTTGTGGAGTTGTAATTTATAATAATTAATAAAATCGCAGGAGTGATAACAGAAATGTTTTAATTTCCATTACTCGTCAATATACATCTGTAAAAAGTATCAGGTTACATTATTAGAAGCCGAAGAAAGGTAAATTACTGTACTTATTGGATGATATAAACAAATTGAAATATTTTTGCGTTCATTTTGGGAATGGGTTAGTTGTTCAATGGGTGCTGCAAATATTTTATTTTGAAAATATGACAGTGGAAGGTAATGTCGTCCTCTGCTCTCTTGCGAATTCAACATGTCTTGCAAAACGAAATGCTAATGTATTTATTTGTCGCGAACTGATGAATTTGATATAATTAGAGAATTTCTTGACGGAAGCGAGATGACTTGAGTGTGGGAAAATATCCACGCACCTACTTATCGGCCAAACTGGACCCGGTTGCTCGGTAGTCTTATTTAAGACTGCAACATCCCAGCTTAAATGAAGCTCATGTTGTAGAAATTCCCAGCTGGTATCTTCCCATAGGTCATGGTGACACGCCACTTTCTATGTGCGTCACGCATTCCTTACAGATCCATACCTGTTTCCTCATTTTCCCTCCGTGAATAATTGATGCGTCAGTAAACCACAGAATCCTGTTCCAGCCAGTTGCAACATGTAGCATTATCCAGAATCATCTCTATAAAATATTAAGAACGTCAAAAGTTCGGTTACTAATATCTTACGAGTAATTTAAGGCCAATTAAAATAATTAAATTGCAACAACAATGCATTATATACGAAAGGAAAGTGTAATTTAACAACGTATCGCCTAATTGTCATAAGACCTTAGAATATCATTCTTATAAAACTGTTTTTAAAACTGGCACTCAACATGAATGAATTAATTGCGTAAATATTTCGGGGAATTTAACATGTAGTAGGCCTATGCATCATGAAATTGTTACTTGTATAACATTTTTCTCGCGCTTGTCCAGTCAGTAAAATATTTGCACCAGGATTAACATAAAATTTAAACAGTTACTTTATAAAAATAGAACATCACCATTTTTTATTATGTTTTCAATGCCAAATGGTATCAGTTTTAGACGATAGTGAGACGATTCCATTTAGTTTTCAATGGCTAAGTAAACTGTGATAGTTGGACTTCAACACTATTCAAAGTTAATACTCATGGAGTTGAGTGTATCTTAATATAGAACTTAACATAGACATAGTACATTGTCAAGACATTGTCTTAGTATAAGTTATTGGCAATATTTACCAATACTGGATATCAGATACAAATTATATATCTTGTCTTTTCTAGTCTGTACAACTTAAGCGTATCTTATTGTAAGTTAAACATAATCACATGAATGTAAATAGTAACATAGAGCATTTCAAGTTCTGAGGAGATTTTGGAGTATAAGAAAGATAGATTTTTAAGGGCGGATAAATCCACAGAACTCACAATTTAATACGCAGCTGAGAATAATTTCATACGTAATCCGTATATATTTGTTAAATTAAAATAGCCAGAGGCTTATATACAACAAAAAACGGGCATAGTTCCTCTAGATAAATTAACATACGTGCGAACGTTTCATTCAATATACAACCTTAAGTAAATTATATGTTGTATTATTTGTAATCACTGTGACTGTTTGTTTGCGTGTTTGGACGCCACCTTTTATATATAGTTGTTTCTTCAATCGATTGGCAGAAAAGACTGTCACATTAGGGAATTCTGAAAAAGTATGTTTATTACATCGCATATTAAATTGAAATGAAAGTTATAACATTTCCTTAATGATCTTATGTTTTCAATGCCAAATGGTATCAGTTTTAGACGATAGTGAGACGATTCCATTTAGTTTTCAACACTATTCAAAGTAAATACTCATGGAGTTGAGTGTATCTTAGTATAGAACTTAACATAGACATAGTACATTGTTAAGACACTAATGTCTTAGTATAAGTTATTGGCTCCTTTCATTATGCGTTTCTTACATTATTTTTGCATGAAATAAGGTAAGATCTGTCCTCATCCAACACAATAAAGTGTTGTTGTGTCTTGAAATATGAAAAGGTTTGAATCTGACGTTTGCGAGTGAACATAGTGATAAAAGTATACGCTTTAACGGAGAAATGTCCAACAATAGACTATATGAAATGTAAGAAGCGCAATTCGAGAGAATTATTGCACTGGGAAAATCGTTATTTTAATATTGTAATATAAATATCGCAAAGAAAAACAAAGAGTCTCCTGGAATGTCAGCTCAGTCTATAAATAAATGTCGAATTGTGGCGAAGGAGGCAATTACTTATTAGGCACGCTGAGAGGCGAAGTGATTTGGAAAGTCTTTTAATATTCCCTGAAGGGGGGGGGGAGAGGGGGGAGCGGAGGGGGGGTTATGGGAGGTGAGGTGATCGTCTTGATCTGTGCTGTGACTAAGTTGGTCCTCATGAATGTGAAGGAAAGCGTGCAGCGAGTGACAGAGATCCCCGCCTCCTTGAATGAGATCAAATCAATTAGGACCCATTATCTCGTGTCCAGCTGCCATGTTATTTCACGTTTCAATTACTGACCGCGCACCCGTGACCTGAACATCGCTCAAGGAAGAACTGCACAGATCCTAGTTTGCTGAAGAAAGCTGACCGTTTGCTGTAACGAAAGACCCACTCTAGCATATCTCGTTTAGGGGAATCTACATGGTGAGAATGCTTAGCCGAGCTTACATTTTTCAACAAATAAATATCAACTTGATGATTTGATTACAGTACGTTGATCGACAAAAACTGTTGTTCACGTTACGTTCCACGGTTACTGTAATCTTACGACGTGACAAGTCACAACTCAGTAGCAGTGGGCTAGAGTTCGCCGGAAACTGTCCGCAATTAGTCTAATTGGTGAATTATAAATCTTCACTTAGTTCCTACATACGTGTATTCATTCACAATAATTCTGCATCACTCACTCCTCAGCACAACAAGAAAAAAACATTCAGTTCACAATAGAAATCAATCTCTATGGTGAATTGCATCTATAACATGTTATTCTATCCCATGTCACTGTCCCTCATAGCCCACCTGATTATGAGACATAAATAAACTAAAGAAATAAATAATAATAGATCGTTTGTATTTATTTTAATTTACGATAATTTGCAATATTTTGAAACCATAAATTGATTTTAATATTTCGGATATTTAAAAGAATTTCATACCAAGCTCCTCTTTTCCGCGTCATATCTTTCCAACGAATAATATAGTTGATCTAATGTGCGTACATTGTAGAAACCTTTTTTGTCAAAGAAATAGTGTTAACGTTTGCCATTATTAGGCGCTCTTATGAAGTAAGTCCATTTCTCTCATATGAATGCGTCACAATAAGATTGTTACTGTACTTAGCAAGTCCAAGTCGTAAAGTCGTTTAACGCTTTGTGGCGAGTGCATATGACTGTTGAACAATCGCACGAGTTTCTCCTCACAGTAAATACCAAAGGACGAGCAATTACGCATCCTTTCTCCTCCCACGGACGCCAATTATAGCCTTCGGTGTTATGCGTGTTTACTGTTACTGTCTCGCTCGCCTATGATTTACTACCGAACCTGCTACTTTCTACTCATGTCACCGAATGATTTTCAGCCGGCGACCGTAATTACTCTCATTCAATCTCAATCATGGCTGTGCCAAAATATATGCACGTATTCAAAACTCCTTCATTTTTAAAACAGGAGATTTCGGCCTAATATTGCAATATTCAACCATTCATAAACAAAAGTTATAATTTTTCAAAAAAATATACAATTTCACAACAGTCCTAAATATATAATACTTGAATGAAATAAATTGTGTTAAATATCTTTTCTCAATAATCCTAAATATATAATACTTGAATACTATAAATTGTGTTAAATATCTTAATTACATAAAATGGTGAAAATGGACCAAAAAATTAATATAAATTACTGTAGATAAATTATATTCAAATTTAATTTTATATTTTCATCAATTTATTTAAATTATAAAATTTTTACAACATTAATACTTAAATGAGCCATTTATTATATACAGCTTATTAAAGGTCCTGTTCTCAAAACTGTTATTTTTTTAAATTTATTACGTAGTTTTAAAATACTTATTCTGACTAATATAACAAACATTCACTGATTAAATACGTATACAACTCAAATTAACAATTTACATTATAATTAAATATATTTGTTAAGCTCGGAATAATTCTTAATTTAATTTCCCAATGGTTTTCCATTTACGTGTTAGACAGATAGATAAAGGGAAATGCCGTAGGCGGTGAAAGGGAAAGGGAGAGAGTGAGGATAGGGACGAGAAGACAGATAGGGTTAAGATACTGAGGAGCGTGCAGGGATGAAGAGGAAATGGGAAAGTTAAGTGGAGAGGTAGAACAAAAGGGAGAAGCATTAGCGAGGGTGTGAGATCGTGCGTGAGGAAGGAAACGGGAACGGGAATGGGAAAGAAAAGAGGGGCGTGGGGGAAGGATTGTGTGTAGGTTGCATGTGCCTTCAAGAATGGGCGAGATGTGTAGCAAAAACGGCTTTCACTCCGTGTTTTTCTTTTTAATATCAGCTTATATATATTTTTGCTTGTATGCAATAAATGTGTTCAATGAATTCTATGGAGAAATTCAACATTAAATTTACAAACGATATATACAAAATTTTGAGAAAATGAAGAAACACTCCATTTACAGATAAATAATACTCATTTGAATTTAATTGAATTGTTATATTAATATTAACAATTAGCCAGCCTCCCAAGAGCTGTATTTATTTTAATGATAGCTTTCAATAACTGACATTATCAATCTGCAAAATAAAATTACAGCATCTTTCTATAAGCGAACTGCTACAAAGATTCAAGCTGCTTTGCTCTCAATAAATTTAGCATGATTACAAAGTTAATGTCGAATAATAATATAAAATATTTTATATAATGATTTTTACATATTAATTAAATTCTCCTTTAGTTTACTGCTTGTTTTGTTTTTTAATATAGCATGCCTATACATCGATATGATTTGCAAGTCACTTGTGTAATATGAAAATAAAAAGAAGGAATAACGTATTTCTTTTTATGCACTCTTATATTTACTTGAAAATTAGTTGCAAATGAAAATTGAGTTTGAATTTTATTTTGTGCGGTTAGCGTTTTGTTTACATGTAGTTAAATATTTTTGATCCATATATGGAAATAACGTTTTGTTTCTCGGTTATATCTCTTAACATTCTTATTTTCTAACAACGATCTATTTCATATTAATTTTAATATGTTATTTATTCAGTCTCTAGTGTGTACTTATATTTCATCTCCTTTTAATTTTGAGTTAACTACTTTAAATGTATATACGTTTTTCGCGCGTTAAGTTTTAATTTTAACAGATCTCCTTGAAGTAATTTAAAGTATTCAAAATTAAAGTCTTGGTTCAGTTCTTTGACTGGTACAGAAAGAAGGGTATCACTTTTCTATTTTGGATAGAGGCTTAATCTATGATGATATATTATTGTTTTTTATGAGGTTGTTTTATAGTCAATATCAGGAATTGAAGATAAATAATATTTTTTAGATCCTTAGATCACTATAAATACTTGAAATATGAACCACTGAAACACGAATAAAATTGCAAGCAGAAATAATTGTTGATGCTCTTAAGAGAAATATGGGAGTAAAATATGAATATGAGGAATACCAAAGAAATGCTTATCAAAGTGCAGTGTACCTGAGGAGGAACTAGGAGCGAGTACCTGCTGCATGATGTCATCACTTTCGTGTTTTAGTCATCATCTTCCACGGGAGGGGAAGAACAAAGTATTATTCACTTGGCCACTTTTCACAGCCACATGCGCTACTTCCATAAACTTGTATTGTAATATTCTCTTTGAAAGACTTGCTCACGGGAAGCAATGAAACTTGCAACATTCTCTCTTTAATACTCGCAACATGAAAGACGGAAAAGGCAATTTATAGATTACCGAGACAATATATTGTTGTCAACTTTGCTTAAGTATGAAAATGAATGCTGGACGGAAGTAAGAAAAAAGTGAATTACCATTCCATATTGAGCGTTGATTTTAATATGTTATTTATTCAGTCTAACAGAACGATATGAGAGGAAACGAAATAATTTTTACTGTTTCATTACTTTTGCTTTTTTGCGCTTATGGGGAATTAACGTTTACTGGATTATCAGTGAATATCAACGTAATATCTTACTGACAAGTTATGACGACCAATCAACTGATGCACAATAATAAAATTTCTTGCGAACAGAGCTTCTTCTTCTAGAATTACCAAAGCTCTGAAACAACTTCTTAAAGCGTAAATAATTCAACGACTAATGTCTGTTTTGGAAAGTAATTAAACTAAACCAACGAACAATTATAGACAAAGAGTTTTTCTTTATTCATACGATTTTTAGTCCTAACTTTTGAAAGTTTCCTCAGTGTATTACTACAAATAACAGAAAATAACATGGTATTGAATATAAATTATTATTATTTCTTTGTTTTAATTGATTTCGAGGTCAAAATGTATGAAAAATTTTACTGGACTTCCTCCAAGGACACTTACAACTGTAATTTAAAAATAGAAAGCAGCGGTGTACAATTTAAAAATGTGGAAAAGTGGGAAGTTTAAATAAAAAAGAATGCACAAGTTAAATCATTAGACAGTTATAGTAGATAGTGTGAAACAGCGGAAAATAAAAATTAATTATAAATACCATTAAATCATCATAATATGTGTTTAAGGAAAACAAAGTGATAATATATGAGGTAACAATAAATGTTACTAATCTTAAAAGAATTAAACTATAAAAAATTGTAAGTCACATCAAAAAATTTAATTAAGAAATACCTGTTATAAGAATAATGAGTTATAAATATTACTGAGTTTCAAGGTATCATGTTGCGGAAAAGGGATATCTTTTAGTTAGGCATTTCCAAGAGTTAATAGTGAAGATGGAGAGGCGAGTTGAAACGTGCATTCACCAGCGCTGAACGACTTTAAAAAGTGGGCTGAGGAGCAATGCATGTTTCATATTTATTTAATTACGACGGGAGTCCGTTAAACGCACTGCTGAAATCATTCTTGAATATTAGCGAGGAATTTAAATGCAGTATTGAAGAGACGTTTCGGCCACTTGTGCTGCTCCGGGACAATGTCATCTGCATGAGATGCAGGTGGAAGCTAGAAAGCAAACGAACGCTTTCCTCGAGTCAGCGTCACCTCTGACCTCAGCGTTTCTCCTCTTCTGTGCAGTGTTTTAACTCCCGGCTACTTCTTAATAAAAACATTTGTCGCATTCATTTATTTCTATAAATAAAGCACATTACTTGGATTCTTCCCTTATGACAGGACGTACATTATACTGACGCTATTGTCTACAAATACTCGCATTCCGTGATTGTATTCTATTGATAGTGACGTTCCTATGTCGCCGACGGATTTTGTGTTGCGGGTATTGAATGCACGTGTGAAGGAGTCAGGAGTAATAAAGCAAAACAAAGCGCAGCAATTCTCGGATCGTGTAAAGTATGATTGGAGAAATCGTGGTCCACATTTCAAGTGATTTGAGCAGTGTGAGGACGTAGAGGGAGTGTGTGAGAGAGAGAAAGATAGAGAGAGAGAGAGGGTAAACACGTTACGTTACATGATACCGTTAGCAGCAGCAGAAGTCGATACGCAACCTTCGACCCCGGGTCGCCAGCTAATTGCTATGGAGGGTCATTTGCGTGAGGGAGGAATGACCTTATGACCTTGACCATGCGTGTTATTGGTTTACCATCGATATCCGGGTTGGTGAATCCTGAAGCCAGGTAAATCCCAAGGATAGGTCAAGTTCATCTAAGATGACCGGTGTTGAACCTAATCCGCCCACCAAAAGCAGTATGGTCTACATTTCAACATTCCATCATACACTACGCGAGATGTAAAATAGTCCAAGTCGGGTGTCGACAACCACGAAAATCGAGCCACACTCATCGGTAACTCGAAACTACGTTGAACCACATCTCAGCTAAACTATTATTCAAACGACTCCCTGTGTCGTGCTTACACGTTATTTCGTTCTTCTACAAACAACGAATAATTCATAAATACATCTCTCAGTCTATGTTATACATCTTGCTTCATTGCATTCCAATCCACAAACGATCTAATTCTTTTCACCGGCTGCCAAAGATACCGATGTTTCGCCTCGGAAAAAATATTTCTGTCACAGAGATATGAATGTCCGAAACTGAATACAAATGAAATATAGAACTTTATACATTTTTAATCACATTATACGAGGGTGAATAACAAAGGAAATGGGCTTTTGTTGTAAATGAAGACAGGAAAACGCTGAAAGTGCCAAAAGTAAGAAAACAGGAAAAAATCGTGACAAATTTACTTTAAAAATCATTTAATGGATGGAATGAAAATTATGAGAGGTTCACACAGTTTCTTACGTCTGATATAAAAAGTGTTGCAAAGGAGTATTAATTTTAGAATTTAAAGAAATATAAAAATAACAATTTGGGTAAAGATGTAAGTTCCAGCCATGCTTCACTTCCAAGTAATCGCTGAATGTCCACACGAAGAATACAATATTGCCATCACTGACACAACAAGATATAAAATTCGACCATGATTAATAGGTCCTTCTTAATTTATTGCTCAATGGAAGGCGAGGAATATTTCCTCTTCTTCAACACAGCAAATTCAGTCCAACTTCATCATCAAAGGAAGTTTTAATCATAAGTTTGCTTCCTTGTCTGAGCAGAAACGTATTTCTGAAGCTTTTGTTATCTGTAGTTTGCTGGTATTTAAAAATGAGTTAGCCAAGGAAGCTAATTCTAAGAAATTACTTTAATCCATTTTCACTTCTTTGAAAGGGTTTTTAACCCTAGCAGTGGCATCCATATTTTCTAGTTCTTCTGGTATCCTTTCTGAGCAACAGATGTCCCTTTGCTTTTCCTCGCTATTCTTCTTTATGTTTTTAATGTTGCCTTTACTTTCCGCCATAAAGATGCTAAACACGCTCGGCAGATTCAGCGTTTCTCATGTTACGACCGAAGGAACTTACACACTGTTACATCTACTGGAGGTATTTTGAAGTACAAGGAGGCTTCTCTGGAACTTCCAACCTTTCCCACGTTTTTGGTCATGGCACATTGAGCGGTTTTTAGGAAAAATACGAAAATATCCCATTTTGGCACTTTGAGCGTTTCTCATTTCCAATTGTCTACAGGTTGTTACACGAGTTTCTGCGCTCGCAATTGTATAGATTACAGCGTTACCACAGTCTGTCCTTCTCTATGCTACTTAATCTACGATTCTGCAGCTTGCCTCGTGGGAGATCCAGCGTTCCGTTATACGATTATTCAGCTCTAAATGTAATCATCAACGGAGATGAACCATAGATACATCACTGGAACCGGAGATCAAACGCTAGAGCAAGGAACCGAAGCCTTCCGAATCTTGAGGCATGAGTAAAATCAATCATCAATCCTGCAACGATTCTCAAGTGAAGGAAGTTGTGCAACTGAGCTTATAGGAAAGCTTGATGATGTGATCGAAAATGATGAACTTAAAAGTTTTCTATTGTAATTAAAAGGTATTTTACTCTTTACTCATTGGAATATTTTCCTTGTTTCCATTTCTTTATAGATGCATATTATTAATAATAACAAAATTGTGTTTATCATGGTCGTGAGGTAAACGCACTGATCGAATGTTGTAAGACCTTTTCGTAAATGTAGAACAGTTTCCTTGTCCCATTTCAAAACGGCTACCGTAATCGAAAAATTTTCACATTTTCTCAGTTCTCATTTCTTTCATCGTCATGAATGTTTTAAATCATTTTATTTTCTTGGTTATTTTTCTCTAAATTGGTTGGGTTGTAATGATTTCTTTGGCAGTTATTTCTTAATCATTCTGAAAAGGACTCTAATGTAACAAATAAAAATAATAATCATCAAACATTTGATAATTATAAATATGCATGGATTATATGATAATGACTGACGTCTGTGACAGCATGTACGTCATCACATTATAATCATTCGTTCGACAATAACACATCACACAGTTACTATATACATAAGTAATAATTATTAGGGTAATTTGAGCGACCCGTTTCGATAATTAAATAAAATGAGTTATTAGTGAGACTATTTAAAAACATACCTCATAAAAAGAGAAAGTAAACTAAAAATCTGTGTCATATAAGTTTTTAATGGATGAAGAAATTAGCAGACCAAATTAAAATATAGTTATTGCTCGTCAATTCGTGAATATGGCGGACCTGTTTGAGAACTCGCGCGACTACGGCATCACAACGTGCTTTTAGATATTAAATATTTCCGTAGAAATGTGGGGAGAAGAGCGAGTAGACGACGACACTTGTGAAATATTTGCAACGTATTTTGAATGTTAGTGGAGCGAGCGCCTTTGATGTCGACGCGCGGGCCATGTATTATTAATACTGTACTGTACAGTACAGTACAACTATATACATCCTCACAGCTCATATACTATTCTCTCTGCAGTCCGCAATTATTTCCTCGCCCAATAAATCTCGGTGTTTTATAAGATCCTCTCTCTACGACCATTTAATTAATGTTAAGGTTATCTCCAAGAAATTACCTGTAACTATTGTAATAAAAGATTACGAAGAAATCGTGAAAGGTGGATGACCTTTCAATTCAACGCAAACTAAATTACAAACAACATTATTAAGTTCCGATTAACCAGTCTCGACTAATGTCTAAAATTTTAGGCGGCAACCATAAAACAAATGATATTTAAAGTATAGTTGAAAGCGATTGTAAAACTGAAATAATACAGACAGAAATACCAATCTCAATGTCGTTAGGCTTGTAACTAATTTTATTGTACAAAAAAAATTGTTGTAAGTTAGCATACCATAGTTTCTAGAAACTATTTCTAATTTAATTAATGACGTATTCTATTTCCTGAACCGAGGACTAATAGAATTAATCAAATGTATCTATATTTCGTGAACCCAGGATTAATGGAATTAGTAATATCTATGTATATTTGAATACAGCATTCTTTTACTTTGAGTTGGTGATGTCTTCTCAATTTCCCTCGTTTCAAAATAATATAGAAGGGAATTCATTCAAGTGAAACGACTGGTGAAAATTTTGCTAGACGATCATTTGAGGAAAGTGTTTGGTCCAACGTCAAACGATAACATGGTTATTTAAGAAGAATTTTTAATATAAAATTATAAAGTAGAGGTCTAACTGATACCGGTTTTGATAATATTAACGGGGGGAATTTATGGTATGCAGTTTCATAATTTCTCCTACCGTTATATTTTTTAACAATTGGTTATCGGATCAGAATTACTTAAATGGTAGATACGTTGCTATACTATTTTTTTCATGCAGGAGATTTCTCCTACAGTTTTCACTAAGTAATATTACATAATATAATTAGGCCTATATATTTATGAAATATTAAAGTTTGTAAAGCGGAACACTAATTTTTTTCAAACAAATGGCGAGTTTCATGAATACGCGACCAGAAATCGTTCAGCTCTAAGGTCGGACAAGCATCGCCTTGGTCTACACCAGAAAAGTATTCACAATACCGGGATAATTTTATACAACAACCTTCCGCCAGAGGTTAAAAATAGTACCTACAAAAGCTTCGTGAAGCAGAGTAAAACTATTCTTTTAAATGGCGCGTTTTACTCGGTACAGGATTTTCTTAATCGTCCTTCTAGTATTTAAATCAAGGTTCCTGCAAAAAGTGTTGAATGAGCTGCCTACTTGTAAAATAGCACATCACATATCTAAAATTTCTATTCAGTTTTTTCTGCTCTTTTGTTTGTTTCAGGTATTGCCTGGAGCTACGACAGAGGGAAGGACAGTTTCCTGGTCCAAGTAGTTAAAACTCCATTGCGTGTTCCTCAGTGTGTGCTTGTTTGTGTTTCCCAGTGTGTGTCCGTGTTGTGTTTATATTGACTTTTGTCTATATACACTTTCTTTTACTAATTTATTTTAAATTTATTTGTCTTTAATTATTTACTTTATTTTGTTCATTTTTAATTTTTAATGTATGACGTATCCTATTTCCTCAATCGAGGAGTACCATAGTTTGTCAGAGGCCAAAAGATCATAATAATTCATGTTATGAATGGAATTAATTAATTATTTCAAGTTGGTTTTGTAAAAGAAACTTTCGAAAGACACACGAGAACAGAATTGAACGGTAGTGTAACAGTACAACCGATAGGGACGAAGGAAAGGAAGTAATAAGTGAGGATAAGGCAATGAAGAGGATAGTTAGTGTATTTGTGTATGTGATTGTGTGTGTCCGAATGTCTGAGCTGATTACTGATGTTATGCAGTTTCATAATTTCTCCTACCGTTATATTTTTTAACAATTGGTTATCGGATCAGAATTACATTATTGGTAGTTACGTTGCTATAGTATTTTTTCATGCAGGAGATTTCCCCTACAGTTTCCACTAAGTAATATTACATAATATAATTAGTACCATACTTTGTCAGAGGCCAAAAGATCATAATAATTCATGTTATTGATGGAATTATTTCAAGTTGGTTTTGTAAAAGAAACTTTCGAAAGACACACGAGAACAGAACTGAACGATAGTGTAACACTACAACCGATAGGGACGAATAAAAGGAAGTAATAGGTGAGGATAAGGCAGTGTATTTGTGTATGTGAGTGTGTGAGTGTCTGAGCTGATTACTTTTGGTGTTTGCAGGCCATGGAGGAGATGCGCCGAGCCGTCAGTGGGTCGTGACTGCTTCGTGACCCCGACTGCTCGTGACGGCAGGGTTGTCCACTCAGGACTGTCCAACGTCTATTACACATTTCACGAATTTATTTTCTTAGGGGACAACGCCTCAGTAAACGGACGACTAAAGGAAATCGTCATGGAGATTGAGAAATCGGGGAAGAGGAACTGTTGGAACATTCGTTGGTGATCACATGACGGTGACTGCTTTTGCACCGTCAAGGGAATGTTTCTCCTGTCAACACATCTAATTTGTTTATAACGAATTACTTGCGGAACCTTTGAAGCTTTCAACTCCCTGCTGAATTTGACATAATGAGTATTATTCTTTCGGCTATGATATTAAATTGACTCGAGTTTAAGCAGTGTTCGTTAGTCTTTACCTTACGACTGTGTTGTGGCATATTTCCAAAGCACTAGGAAAGTATTCATTACTAAAATGAGCAAGGACTGTTCAAGTTTCTTGTCTGATTTTATATACGTTTTTTTAGTTTAAATAAAATATTGACCTTGGAGTCAAATAATTACATCGTGTATCCCAAAAGCACAAAATCGTCGCTCACTCAATTTACTTTTATTCACAGAGTACGTAGTTATCCTCTGATTTCGTCGAAAATACTCTCGTTTGAAATACTTCTTAGGGCCATTGTTGTAGAACGCGTAATTTGGAATGATTTTAAAGTACTCTAACGCGATATTCTGTAAAAATCGGGTCTGTTACACCGACTCTTCTGAAAACTACGCGGGGAAAGACACTGACATTGTTATTGTACTTGTGTAGGATTCATTTTTATCAAGGACACTTTCTGCGCTTCGGTGTTTCATTAAAGGCAACTAACGGAAAATAATTTATACCCGTCAGTCGAGTATTATCCGTCTCCAAGTGGTTTTAATACAAAGAAAATGCGGTTATCCATAGCGAATAATTCAAATGTATTTTATTTTTGCCTGACTCTTGACATAAAAATGAGACAGTAGAAATACTAATACCAGAATTCGTTAAAATCTGTTCAGCCATTTCAAAAGATCTATTAATGGTCTGTAACGTTGGCTGATCATATACACTTCACTTTGAGGACATCCTATTTTAGTTTTCCAAAATTAATGGCAAGTTTGATTCCTGATTCTTGACATAAAATTGAGACAGTAGAAATACTAATATCAGAATTCGTTAAAATCTGTTCAGCCATTTCAAACGATCTATTAATGGTCTATAACGTTGGCTGATCACATACACTTCATTTTGAGGATATCCGATTTTAGTTTTCTAAAATTAATGGCACGTTTGATGCCTGATTCTTGACATAAAATTGAGACAGTAGAAATACTAATATCAGAATTCGTTAAAATCTGTTCAGCCATTTCAAAAGATCTATTAATGGTCTATAACGTTGGCTGATCACATACACTTCACTTTGAGGACATCCGATTTTAGTTTCCCAAAATTGATGGCAAGTTTCAGGAAGCTGACGACCATTGCAGTCGTAATTGCTCATCGTGGAAGAGGTGCTGTGAAACTTACAGTTTCTCACTATCCGGACCGGAGTTGCATACGATTTCGTGAGTTTGTACGTGGTACAGCAAGCAGCCTTTCATTTCAGAATTTGTGACACGATAAGCTTTCACTGTTGTCCCATGCTGAGACAGCGGAACAGAGGAAGCCATCAAGCCTCGCTGATTATCGCAATGGAGTCCATTTATTCCGAAAATTCTAGTCAATTATTCAGTCAAGTTAATACGATGTGCCTAATTGATTATCAGAAATGCTTGCATAATGTTGGGAAAATACAATAAGCTTGTGAACGCTTTTCTGGGTACGAATAAGCTACAAATAAACAATTCCAAAGTATGAAAAGTCGGCATTCTTAGAAACTCGTCGCAATACAAAGTGCTCCTATATAAATGCATTCGTAATCCCATGTGGACACAACGATTATAAATTATATACACAGTGCCGTGCCTTCAATCTAAAATCGATCCGTGCGATCTCAGACGCACCCTGGTTTGTGTGCAATACAGGAAATACACAGATTCAGCTCTAATTACCTTCGAAATCTCCCAGGGAATCTAGAGAAACAACTTACAGTCATCGCATATTCAGGAGGAAACATCAAAAGCACTTGCAAACTTAATTATATTGTACAATCTATTGGATTCATGTATCATTTAACTTAATTCGGGAAGTGATTACTGGAGCACTTCTCCTCTAATATAACTTCAAATACCCAATTTACTCAATATTCTGATACAACTGTTTCTAAATTATTCTAGACTCGTTAGTGGGATGCTTCACTTCAGATCTAATAAGTCTGCCATAAATGTTAAACAGACACAAATAATTTAAACAAAATTTATTGTTCTCTAGTAAATAAACTTTTCGCTTCATTAATTGTTCGATAAATTTCCATTGTTATTTTGAACATTAAGAATTCGCTTTTAAAAGCGCTTTTCAATTTATCGATTCCGTAAGTAATTTTATATAATAATTGTTATATATATATATTTATATATATTATTATAAATTTCACACCAGAAAAAAGTATCAAATTTAAAGAATGAAACATTACGTAAATGACGTCACGTGACGCCTAATTAAACTGTAATTTAGGCTGAAATGAAAGAAAATCTACTGCAAACTATCCTCAACGGAGAAATAGTTATAAATTTTGTTAAGGTGCAAAAATGGTCAGGCAGAATAAAATCAAGCATTTAAGTAAACTTTAATTAAAATACAACAATTATCGGTTCTGATGTGGACCTTCAACAGGCATATATAAAGACTAATAGATTAATTTAACCACACCGGAAAGAAAATTATTATAGATTTTACTAAGTTTCATATTTATTAAATTTTAAAAATAAGCTAATAGAACAAAAACAGTTGGAGATCAATTTTTAAAACTAGAAGATCGTATATCGTGGTTTATAAGACTATCAATATTGGGTAAACTGTCCCGGTTATAATATGTAGTGGTTGTACAACGTATAACAGTTCACAAGCTAATCTTAATTTTTAATTACTATTATGTTTTATAAATAAATATTTTTATCTAATATTTTTCATATGGTTACGTACTGTTACTAACTACGCTATGTACTGACAACGCTATGTTAATTATGTACTGAATTTCATATTTTCTTCTTTCTAAAACATCATTTTTATCTACGGTTGATAGTTAAGGCTCAGTTTCCAATATTCCATCGTCTTCTACTTTTAGTTTAGAAATAATAAATTATTTTTCAATATTTTCTTGGGAAAAAAAGCTAAAAATTGATGACTACTGGTCATTCATATCCCTGGCATAAATTATTTTTTCCATAGTTAGGTAAATAATTTGTTCAATACAAATGTTTATTTATAAACTACAGAAGGCAGAAAGTAACGTTACATAGCAGTATATGGGACAATATCAAAATTTTATAACAAAAAACATATAAAGACTTGAATGAATCATGTCCCAAATCTGGCAGAAAAGTGTGAGGGAAAATGGCAAACTTTAAATCCTTATAATTGTAACACCGATTAACTATCAACTACTATGTTTAGGATAAATAATTAATAATAATGGTAATAATATTAAATAGTAACAATATTAATTATAAAATGGTGCGGCATAACATAAAATTTACTACATAACTATACACGTAGTACGTAACCGTAAGACAAAATAATAGTTAAATTAATTTTTTTAATGAACATAATAATACAGACAAGTTTCTGAAATTTTATACAGTGTACATTTGCTTAATGTTGAACAGGGAAGTTATTTGAACAATATTGACATAAGTATGATTCGGGATTCACATACTTCTGGTTTTAAAATTTCATATCCAACTCTTTTTGTCGAAATTGCTTGTTTGTAAACAATTTTTAATTTAGGGACAGTTTATATTTGATGAGGTAGTAGGTAGTTGGTAGCAGGTAGCAGCAGCGGCAGTGAGTGAGTCGACCTGACATTTGCCCCAGCTTCTCGCTCATTAAACCCGCCCAAGACCTTTCCCGAACGCGCAGGAGGCAATCTGCGATGACCTCCGAAAAATTCCGCTCAGTGGCCTTTGGAATGGAAACTATTCTTTCTCCATTCACAATTTCCATACTTAGTCACTAAATCCCGTATCGAGTGACGTCATTCATTCATCACGTGATAGGTTCCAATGTTTAAAACAATTTATGATTCATTGTCTTTTCGTCCTCTTAATTATATTATAAGCGTCCCTTCTCAATTCTTTATATCTCTCAGTATTTGTTCTGGTTTCCCTTTGTCTCATCTTTTCTCTAGCTTTATTTTTCTCCTGTAGGATTTTGGCAAACTCCTCATCAAACCAGTCTGCATTTCTCACCCTTTTCCTCTCTCCAATCACTTCCTCAGCTACTTCCAACACTATTCCTTCTAGGGCCACCCATTCTTCTTCCACCTTGTCACAGTTTATATTGTTTCTCTCTTCTAATCTATCTTGATATTTTCTTACTTAATCGGGGTTTTTCCTTATTTCATCCACGTCCCATAGTATCGTCTTCAGCTTTGGTATTCTTTGTAGGTTGGCTATTCTTTCTCTTACTTTCGTTCTCACTAAGTAGTGGTCCGGGTCACAGTTAGGACCTCTGCAACTCCTTACACAGATGAGTAGTGTCGCATTGTCACCAAAATATGGTCAATTTGGTTCACCTTTGTACTACCAGGTATTTTCCAGGTTCCTAGATGGATTATTTTTATTTTGGGATTGCAGTGCTCTTAATAAACACTCTATTTCTAGTTGAAAATTGGACCAGCAAATCACCATTGTTATCCATAATCTCATGTAGAGTGAATGGACCAAAGGAAAAATAAGATAAGTTAATATTTCTATGCAAGCTGGCGACTACTTTTCACGTGGATTAATCATTCGTCGTTAATATAAAGTATTATAAGCAACAGTATACTATAGTTAGCGTATATATTAGTGAGAAGCGTTGGTTGATCTCATCTCATGCGGTGGTCCAATCGCTTCTTGCATTTCGAATCACTTCACTTGTTACTATGCTGCGCAGAAGTGCCAAGTCTGTTACACCTGATTTTTTTCTGTTTTCTCGTAGTCTTTGGAACACTAACAGCTCTGAATTCTAATTCCAGCCATAAGTATTCAGCTCTCACACTTGTTGGCGGTAATAAATGGAACTCCATCTTTCGGCCTGGAAGTAGGACGGCGGTAGGCTGTAACTTACAATACACTTCAAATTCTACTACATATTTTAATTAGTCTAATAAGGCGACGTGAATGAATCATAGCTGGCAGCAGCAATTTGCATGACTTAGTCACTAAGCTTTCATTGTTACTCCGGCCACTTATACTTACAACTCTAATATGCTTTAACCTCATTTACTGCGCATGTTAAATGAAAACATGAGTAACTTTGAAACGCCATCAACTTCTCTCTTTCTACAATTTAGAAGTAAATAGTTTTGTCTTTATTCTCTATGCAAGTAACCGTCAATCACTATATATTAAGCACGCGACTGTTTCTCAGCTCGTTTCACTAAGACAATTGATCAGATTTCAAATTAATTTTCATAAATGAATTTTTACTTCCTTATAGACTGTATAGTTGACTGTTCAGAGGAAATTTCAAATCTGAAATTTTATTGCGAGTTGTTGCAGAGTCTTTATTATAAATAATAATACTTTTGTTATAAATTTGAAGCAACTTTAATCAGCTTTAGATGGACTATTCTTAATCTGGAAAGATCAATGTAAAAGTGAAATCGTATTGCGGAAAGAAAGTGTCGAGCTGAAAATACTCAGGAACCACATTCCTTTCGGCTTTGCAGAAACCTTTTAACTCATAACTTCAAAGTCATCTGCTTTTAACCAAACAAGTTGAAAAAAATCCATTCACTTTTCGACAGTCATCGCTTTCATTCGTAACGTCTGTTCAAACAGTTGCACTTTTATCACAAAGCGATTGTCGTCTCATTTGTTTCCCCTGATGCGCGAACCAAAGGCGACAAACACACTTCAATAAATTAATCCGAAAACGTTTGTTAAATTTGAATTCATTTTTAAAAACTGTGCAGAGAATATTATCACAGCAGAAAAAGCTTCCATTTGATTTGTAAAGGAAAAAATGCGTTAGTAATCGTGGAGATTGTCAATTTTCGAGACGTTAATTTCTAAATCTAATATTTCCTTTGCGGTTTCTTACGTTTTACATTTTACAGTAGCAGCTCAAGTTCTTTTGAAATCCTCAGCCATTTTATCACGAAGAACATAATTTGATTTTGTTTATAGCTTATTTCGTCATGTTAGTTCTAATATAAATAAAATAATTGCGATTAATGAGGGTGAATAAACAATGACTTGTATGTTTGACAACATAGCATATGGGTACATTTTCACTTGTTTTGTCGATAATGATGAATCATTACGAGCGTTATTTTGCATCATGTGATTTGAAAGTTTCTTCGAGATTCCGAAAATGCTTCAGATCTTTCTTTGTTTTCCCTGGTCCACGTCCCATTGTGGAGAGACAACCTGCTAAAATGAAACAATTATTTTGCTTATTCTGTGAAACATATATATATATAATTACGAAGGATTAACTGCTAATATTGAGAACAGATTCTTCGTAATCCCTGAAACAAAGGTTGCTTTACAATGTTAATCGTAGATGTTATTAAATATTGCGTTCTTGATTAGGAAACAGACTTGAAGATATTGAATCAGTTTGTCATTCCAATATTTCAAGGAACAGCTAATATATATCTATAACGGAATTTTGATGATGGTGTCAATTGTTCTATTTGACGTAGTTATCAATGACTAAAGACGGTCAGTTGATTCCAAGACACAAAACTGTTCACTAATTCACACCTGCTACTCAAATATGTGTCGTAGGACAGACAAAAACGTTTCGTTTCCATTACCTTTATGATGAGAAAGTATCTCTGCGTGCACAAGGTGTTTTTCTCAATTACTATAATTAGCATAATGGTGTGTGGCGCGTCACACTAAGGAAGACATACAATGTGCTCGGACCTGTTATTTAGTCATATAGTTGCGTGTTTACATAACTAGGACATTATACATGTCACACACAGCCATCACGTTACGCATATCGGCCCGATTATCGATCAGATTGCTTTTATTCTCTCAACATACAGACTGCACCTTGCAACAGTTTAAGTTGAATCACCCATAATCAGAGTTTGACTTCGTTGTCGAATGTGTGACACGTATTTTACCCGAAACAATAGGAAATGCTACGTTAAGAATTTTATTTAGAATAATTTATTGAGCTAATGAAGAAATAGAGCTCATTCTTTTAACAGAAGTTAATTAATTTTAATAATAAGAAAATGAATAATTAGCTCTGGGAAAATTTTCTTAGGTTAGAAGAAGCAACAAGAAATAAAAAAGAGCATTTGTGAACGTAGATGTTTCAATTTTTTAAAAGGGGGAAAAATATATTTACAGACGAACATCTGTTTTTTGGTTTATACTTTAATTTGATTTATTGATTCCATTAGTCCTCCACTGACGAATTACAATAAAACAAAAAATATGCCAAAAATCACATAAAATAATACAAAAGAACTGTAATATATAGCGTGCCACAACTATAATACATGACTACAAAAGAATCAAAAATAACCAAAAAAAAGTACAAAGACAAACGAGAACAATATAAAATACACCGTTTTTAAAGAAAAATTGTCAGGATCAGAATACATAATCGACAATAAGTAATATGATGAAATACTACATAAGTGTTACATAATAATCTGAAACATAATTGTATAATTTTAATGTTTTGTAAATGTTGAGTATATTTGCAAAGTATAGATGAAGCGCTAGACACGTGATAGTGATAAAGGTGTTTGCTGTAAGCCGTCTAAGTCTTTGTTTGATGGATCCGGGGGTTGGGGATGAATATACGGGAAATTGTGTGTGTGTGTAACGGAGACGTGCGGATGTGGCGTGGGGGGGCTTCACGCACGTGCGTTGTGGTCCACGACTTCTACTCCAAAAGCTGCCTGGCGCTTTATTAACCACTGCAACGTTCTAATTACAAACTAAACTCCCTTGGTGCTATTTACTACAATTCGGGAACTAATATAAAAATTAAGGCGATAAAAAATTTTATGACACACCAAGCATTTAAGAATTCTTTAAACAATGTAAACAGGAACTAGACATAAATAACAAATCATTGAAACGCAAATAATGGAAAAAATTAATAATAGAATATGCTGGCGAATTTTATTATTTGTATACAAGGTTCAATGCAACAATTGTGATGCCAACAATCGGCCAAACGAAGAGAACCTTAAAGACTATAATTCAAGATCCCTGAATTCAAACAATGTAATCTCGAAACAATTATAGTAACCAATCATTCGACTGCGATAATGTCAAAATACTTTATATAGAAAACAGATATCACGTCCTCCCACGTTTCTCACCTCTTCCTATTGATGCATCCCTAACCAATCCTGATTTGAAGGGCAGGGATGAGTGTTTTTCACAGATTATTCAAAGTATAATGATGGGGTAGGATGCTCCGTTATGGCTCCTGAATTTAATGATTCAATGGCAATTACCGAGTTTGCTTCAGCCACCACGGCTGAAATATATGCGATACTGACGGCTTTACAATACTGCAAAGACCACCCATTCGATTTCACGTTGATTTTGACAGACTCTCTAATGGCGATCGACTCGCTGTTTATTCAACGTGTAGAAGTGGCTGCGTCAATGAAATTAGCAACCTTCTTTGGGAGATAAAAAGAAAAAACCAACAAATCACCATCTGACGGATCCCGGCTCATGCGGGAATCTGAGGAAACGAGCTTGCTGACAAAGCCGCTAAGCAGGAGGACTCTCTGTGCAAATAAACCACTTGGACCTTCCTACCTGTTCAAGGAAAGTCTTAATGGTCGGGTGCATCAACCTCCTGAGAGAAAGTCGTATTAGGGAAGAGGGAAAAACGTAGGAATCCTTTATAATGAAATGGAGTCCTTCAAACGAATAACCTATCCACTTGATATCTGTAGAAGACAGCAGATCTTTCCACTCCCGCCTTACGCATTGATTTCTCCTCGGCCTTTACGCTGACTATTTCAGGCTGGAGCTGTGTGACTCTCCACAGTCTTTATTTCATTCTAGAAATTTGTTTTTCAAGAGAAATATAAGTACTCTATATGTGCGTTTGTGATTGTTTTTTCTCTGATTTAAAAGTGTCTGTTTCTTCTCACTCCTTGCATTGTGTTATTCGCAATTTCTATATAATTTATTGTTTCTTATTGTAAATATTTTTGTAGTCTCCAAGAATGTCCACTGTTGACGCGACTATAATCTCAATAAAAAAACAGGTATCACGTAAGACTTATTTCTGAAATGATACATATTAAATAAAATAATTCTACACAAACTCTGTGAGTTATATATAGAATCCAGTCATATCTTTATATAATGTTCGTTGTTGCTTCCTGTTAAAGGCTCTTTGTGGCACATGTACAGCTCATATGCTCATGTAAGTGAATTCTGATGACGTCTGCCGCAGTGCAGAAGAAGAATTTTACTATATAAGCTCAGTAGTTGTTTCATTTCTGTTTTGGCCAAATAATTGTAAAATAATTTTTAAGACAAAATCTTCTATTGGAATGCAATAATAAAACGAAAAGAGAAAAGTTAGATTAGATTTATTTAATTACGTCCTTAAAATATATTAGAATCAGTGTTGCACTTACAAGTGTAACAATTCCTTAAAATATTCTTTATTGTGTTCCAATTACAAGAAAAATTCTAAAGGGCATTTACGTGTGTAAGAAGCAGTAAATTAAATAAGAACTCTATCCAGGAGAGAAATAAAAGAATAGAAGGAGCACAGGTGCTTAGATGGAGCGTCAAACTGAACATTTAACACAAAATTGAGGAAATTAGAATCATTGAAGACTTCAAAGTACTAGACCACAGAAACATGGAACACATCCTCGTAAAATGTAATGCCTTGTAAAAAATCAGTTTTTTTATTGTAAGAGCGGTTTGTTCAATTACTCGAATAATACTGAGAACGTTGAGTGTTTTCCCCTTTTCAGCCTATATTCTGTATATTCATTGAGCATAGGAAAACAGTTCCTGCTGTTAGAATAGTTTTGGTTCCCTCCCTGGGAACTCTTCCACCCGCTTCGACCCACTGTTCGGATTGTTGCTTAGGCTCAGGGGTGATGTAGTGAAAATACGTTTCATCAACGTAAATGAATCGTGGAGAAAACTCCATTGAATTGCGTGTCAAAGGATCCAATAACTTGTGAGTACAAACGTTTACGCGGCATCCTTCGTGATGATAGCTTTCTCATACCGAAATATTTTCGATTGTCAAGTATATAAATTCTCGTGATGCAGACGGGAGTCTTTGTCTACTCCTGTTTTGCAAATCCAGTCATTTGTTTTATTTTAGTACTGAGAAACTAATTTTTAAAAGATCCCAATATAATTTTTTCACTAAATCAAATGCATTCGTTACCAATAACATTGTAACTCCCGAAGGTGGAATGAATTGTCCTCGAGAATCTGTAATGATTTATAATGACAAATGATTGACAGGGAATGCAAAATGCCTATAATTATGAGCAAGCGGTGTGAAGCGAAAGTGTCTTAGAGTGTTTACCCGACTACTTAGCACACTTGACGCCTGCGTGGGAGGCAATCCTGTCGTCTTTCACAAAGCCACATTACACTGCAAGTCCGTGTAATCGGAAGCTTTATTTAAGGTCGCATGAACTACGAGCTCATTTAACTTGGCCGAATGACAGAGGAGGTTTATTATTGTTGCTTTCAAAACGTAGGTCACGCTTGTTCAAGTGATTTCATCGATGGTATCATTTGATTGCGACACAGTGCGGGATTTTGTTTCCGTCTGACTTATGAGATGAGAGTCAAGAAGATGGTCGTTTCTCAGATGCAAGAGACGTTAGACTAGACTCCATTGAGTGTATTCTTTTGCCTCTTACACAGAAAACAACTGTCACTTTCCAATGTGAAGAAGATCCTGTAGTTGGTATTATCGTGGTTTATCAGCATAGATTCTGGTAAAGCTTGCATGTTTATCTGGTCGATATAGAACTGTCTCCGGAAGCTAAGTATATGGCTAAATCTCTCATCTGATGTATTAGACCTGATGGAAGTAATTCTCGTTGATGGAATTATCTTCAGTTTTTCAAGCTCTGCTTCAATTTGCGAGTTAGGGATGAACGGGCAGACATTGCAAATAATTGCCCTGACGTGTTTTTTAACTACAGGCCACAGGAATCGTATAGTATCTGATTTTAATGCAGGAAATGGAGGTACTAATCCGATCGAACGTTCGAAATGTTGTAAACATGTCCGTGCACAGCTTCTAGGATGACGGCATGTGACTTATCTGGCAGATGTTCTGCTGAGGCAGCTCCAGTATTCATCCTGCTTAGCTGATGAGGTACACTGACCACTCGAGTCCCACTTCAGTGTATAAACACTATCCAAGAACCACGGATACCACACATCAAGTGCTTTCAATATTCTCGCGACGTTTATAACATCATCATCAACAAAGTACGTCCTTTTCGGAATCACACATTAATGAGTTTGTTACCGTTTGAACCTTGCGTACTCGCAATTAGCTGATTTTTATTCCATTATTTTCCCTATTTCGTTTTTATTACACTATACTATGCTAAACATACTTGGAATATTAAGCCGTATTTACCATTCCATAGCTACAAATTCACAAAAGTTACATAATCACGGGAACAAACATATCACAACAAATGAAACATAGCCGCTTTATTTCACGAATACAGGCACTTCAAATTTTCTCCGGCGATATGCAAATATTTGCCAACGCAAAAAAGATGGTTTGCGTACAAATGTTGGCCGATGTGGACAATCGTTTACCGAAGCCAACAGACAGGAGTCACTGAAGCGCCTCGGGAATTGAATATTAACAGAAATATGGGTGCAAATTTATTGGTCGCAAAATTTCCAAGCGTAAAAAGAGCGCTTGTGATTATTTATTACGTTCTCTATTATATTTATCAAATGTAAGGCTAGAAAAGTACTTTCGCGTTACACTCAAAATGCAACTATTGTTAACCGGGAGGAAAATTTTGTATATGAATAATTTGCTGCATACTTCACAAACCCTATTCGTTTTAAGCAGTCACTTTCATTTAAATACGCAATTACTAACTGACTCAGAATATCAGTCGTGATAAGATAATGTATGTATTAAATCTACAAATGGGCAGATATACTTACGACTAAAACAATAATTAATAATCTGGTCGTAAGGGTCAATATTTAACCTATAATTAAAAATATAATAATATTACTTCAGTATAAATCATATATACACGTAATAAATAAATATACATGGAATGATATTGTTAGAAGATAAATTTAGAAAAAGGAATAATATTGTTTTCGTCTAAAGAAAACACTGGAAATATGTTTGACTTTAGTATACAGTTAGAGATTTCGGAGCACTGATCACTTCACTGTATTACACTAAACTATATTCACTATAGAGAGTTTAGATTTTCTTTCCGTTAGACGAAGTGTTCTGAACAAGTGATCAGTCCTTCCGTACCGAGTCTGTCTCGGATTCCCTGTCAAGGTTTTTGATCTGCAAAGGCTCGGGAGGAAATGTGTAACGTAGTTCTTTCTCTTCTTGTCTGTCCACCCTAGTACCTTTACCTTTACCTGTCCGTTCCCATGCCCAGGTCCTATTTATACGAATTCTTTGCATCCTTTCTAAGGATTCCATTTTACTTATCCTGCACGGATCCCAGCATATATACACATTCGGAATAGAATTAATTCCATTTTGTCGCATAAAAAATAATAGTTGTTTGGTTCTTCCGTCTCCATATTATAAACTGTACACGGTTTCGCACACGCGGGGAAACCCGGGTAAAACTTGAGTGGGCCATTATCGCAGTCATCTGGGGTCACCCCAAGCAAAACACACTCAGAGTGTCTCTGCCAACAGATCACCTGCATCCTAAAAATGCGCCTCCCAATATAGGTTCTGCCCATAAAGCAGATGTGGACCTGGAGTGCTTTCACTTCTCCGTCCAATAGTCACGTGTCCTGGTTAACAAGCACAATTCTTAGTCTTCCTCTTTTTTTCTCGGACTCTTGTGAAACTGACGAACATTTTGATGAAATCCCTCGTACGGATTTACTTTCAGCGCTGGTGCACACACATACACACTGTACATTGCTTCTTTCAATAGATCTATTCACATTTGTCAATATTCCTATTTTGTTGGGACAATAAGTAGATCATGAGAATTTAATAAATGCTTCATTGTTTACGTCTTTATCATCAGCCCGTCGTCGCCTAAAATTATAGAATTGTCCTCTCATTTATTCTAATGAACGTAAGTTTATATACAATTGCCCATTCCAAATTTCGTGAAGTTGATTTTACCGCACAATGGGACTAAGGAATATTCAATTTTAGAAGTCGACTAAATTGAAGGCATTTGTTATTTCGGTTGTTGCACATGGTGAATTGGGAAAGTAGCAGATTTGAAGCGAAGCTGAGCTTGTGTTTGGGGTTTCTACTGGCCATCAGGAGAAACGGGGATTAGGTGTGAGTCTTCAACCGGAATTGTTGTGATGAAGTCCTGTCACGTCTTTTCCTGAAGCACTTTCCATCGTCCAATGCAATTAAACGTGGGAATTATTGATATTAGTTTTAAAAAGGAATGTTGGCCATTACTGTGTGTGCTTGTTGATTATTACGGCGATATGATAATTGACTTGGTTTTTTATGGAATGTGGCCGTAGATTGGAGGGAAAATAAATAAATGAATTAAAAACATTGTGTCTAGTTGTGTTCTTTTTCAAATTTTATGTCAACGTAAATAATGTTATTTTTATGTCCATATAAGCCATAAAGGATGGTGGAACCCTGACTTATAATTTGCGAGAGTTTCCCGACGATGGTCCGCCAACAGGACCCTGACAAAGATTCCAGTGAAGACTGACAGTGAATATGGCTATTTTTGTTGGTGCCTTAAGTCAGTTGATAAAAATATCATTACGTATCGAAATATAAACATAACAGATTCGATCCTAGAAATGTTATTTATTGTCAGAGTTGAAGCAGTCCTTTGCAGTGTGAGTATAAAATTGGACAGGTGTATTTATCGTTGCCCAGTTTCTGAAGATCTTTGAGCAAACGTAGTTATGTCGTGTGAGGGTGCGTCTGGTAGCTGTTTTTCGGCACAGTGGAAGTGGAATGCAGGCGAAGCGATCTATCACGCCATCGGTTCAGTGAGCTGCGAAACGTAAAAAATGGGCTGTCTTGCGGCGAAGGTCACGTCTTCCAAATTGCAGCTTTAAGCTGTCATGAACCAACTCTATAATCATTGCTCCGATCCTGCTGAGACGAAGACGGGAACTGCATTCGAAAGATATATTGCTAGGTCATTCCACTGGAAAACAATAATTTCTGTTAAAACGTTTGTATAATTATGACGTGGGACTCGAGTCGGAACAAAGTGCTCAATTATAAAAAAATCTTAAATCTTCTTTTAATGCTATTAAATCCTTATTTAGAAACTGCACATTTAAAACTTTTCTGGGTAATTCATAACGAGTGACAGTAATTAATCGGTAGGCCTACGAAAAATGTAGTTTATATTTTTGTAACGTTTCTCATGTCTTCGGACCGTAAATAATTGGTCCTCGTATTTACTATAAAACACTGATTCTCCATTCCTTTCTATAATTTTCACGAAAGTCATCTTAAAAATTAAAAATGGACAGTATATTATTGTATTAAAATTGTTGTAACTGACACATGTTAGTTACCTGATTTATGAAGCTAAGTGAAATCGTATTGTGTATAGTAAGGAAATGCACACGTAACGATGTTCCATTGCCGTAGAAACCTTACAGGAAAGACCGACGTTTTCAGTGAGAGAGCTTGGAGAGGAAGCGAATATTTACACAAGCTTTGTGCTGATTTTAAAGAAAGGCCATGATTACCTGGAATTAAAACGTTAACAGTAATTTTGTGTTACTTCGGCAACATGGAGGCCCTTGACCAGGGAAAACAATGCCAAAGAAACAGATCTCAACACTTCTACTGTTGTAACCGAATTTTTAAAACAACAACTAAATACTCTTATAGTTTAAAGGTGGATTCTTGAAACTTTAAAGTGTAATTCTTGTAGTTTAATGAAATTGGTTACAACAATATAAGTTTTACGGTTTTTTCCCCTCATCAAGACCCTGGACGTTTCTATAACGTTTTAATTTTACGTAACCAAATCATAAAAAGTTTATTTATTTATTAGAATCTAACTGTGTAATTGTAGTTATATTAACTTCTTGTAGAGGGATCCCGAATCTTGGGGACGAAACGTCTTATTTTGTATTAAAATTCTTCTATTTATTACTTTTTACTATTTTTTATTTATAATTTTAAGTCTTATTTAAGTTATAAAAAATCTCTAAAATATAACTTAAATGATGTATTTTTAACTTGAAGGCTCAAGGAAATATTAAAATAATTAGCTCTTTTTGTAGGTGAAAAACGCTTTGTTACACCTTGAAGTAATCGTATTTTTTTATTTAACTTTTATCAATTAGTTCTTATACATGAATGCTGAATCAGTACGCGCATATAAATGAATTTTTCATATTTTAAAGGCTCCTAATTAATTAATATGTGACGAGGTTCCAATGTAAGCACAAAATGTCGTGTATGTCCAACAAATTTCTGTGATTAATTTGTTATTTGTTTTTTTGTATTGTATTTATTATTCCTAGAGGTGGTCTGGCATTTTCCCGGTGGCACTATAAATTACAGAAACAAAATTTAAAAATACAATTTTAAAATATTTCACGTTCCTTTTTTCTTTTTACAAAATAAGCACTTAACTTTTCTGTGTTTCAAACTTCTTTTTGAAAACATTTGTAAGTCGCTAGGAGCCTTGCATCCCAGTCCTTTATCACCCTGTTTACGAAGGAATATTTGCCCACATCCGTTCTTTGGTCCCTTTCCTTTATTTTGTAATTATGGCCGTTTTTAGAGAAAAATTTAGGCATAGTTAGCCGCTCCCTAATTTGTGAGCAGGCCGTGTAGAGTCTAGCCTCTTTCCTCCTATCACCTAGTGGTTCCGCACAAAACCCACCCCAGCCCGTTTCTCAATTTTGCCTAGGGCCTTGATGTGCCCCGTATTCTATCATAGGTCTAACTAGGGAAGTGGCTTGTACTTTTCTTCAGTATCGTGTCTATGAAGTGTAACGACCTCCATCATCGCCTCAGTTTAATTTCTTATTAAAAGTTACACCTAGATGTTTACACGTTTCAACAAGCGGCACTTCTTCGTTTCGTATTTTATATTCCCAGGGGATGAGCATTTTATTTTTAGTAAAAATAATTGTTTTACTCTTAGATGGATTTATTTTCATCTTATTAATTTCTGTCCATTGATATATCTTATCTAAATGTGCTTGATGAGCGACTTCATCATCTACATTCTCTATAATTTTGTAAATTATGCAGTCGTCCGCGAACAATTTAATTTTGGAATCTATTCCCGTCATTCACAAAAGACAAGAACTTTATTGGCCCCATTACACTTCCCTGCGGTTCAACAGATGTAATTTCTATAGGATCGGATAGTTCTTCATTTACCCGCGATTGTTCAAAAATTCCCTAATCCATTCAAGTAAGCGATTATCTATTCCCGGTTCCTTAACAAAATATCGTCTGGTACTACATGGAAAGCCTTGGAGAAATCTAAAAAGTACGGCGTCTATTCTTCCTCCATCATGGACAATGCCGCATGTTGTCTAGGATATATCCATCCCCTCTCTTCCCAATGTTCAACTATGAAGCGTTCTAATTGTTTGCACACTACCGACTGCCTGCAGTTGCAAGTTTCCGCCGTCGATCCCGATTTGTATATAGGCACTACTGTCTCGATTTTCCAGGCGGATGGAGCATTAGTATTGTTGATCGAAATTTCAAATAGTCGTGTCAGGTATGTAACCATCTGGTCCTACTGGTTTATGAGGCTTAATTTTCTGAATATTCCGGCTTAGTATGCCAGTTTTAATTTTAAATTTTGACGTGTTATTTGAGGTTGTATTTAACATTGTATTCCAGCCTAAAGACCATTAAAATTTATATTCAATTGATGAAGGTTTTTGAACTCTTCTTCTTGCTGTTATTGTAAACGTAATTTAATCTGCATTTATGACACACGCGAGCAACTTAGTTCTGTACGAATATTTTGGTGAGTGTGGACGCAATAAACGCGTTGGTGCGAAGAGGCCTGGACATGACAGGCAGGAAGTGAGCGAGGTGGCAGATGGCGCTCGCTGGCGCCTTCCGGGGGACGGCTGCGTGCTCCCAACTGCGATCATGGGATTAGCAGCAGGACCAGGTAGCACATCTACCTGCGCATCCTGCGAGCACGCTACACTAACAAAATACTATCATCAAATTATAGCTCGTTTGTCACTTAGTGTAACTGAGCTGAGGAAGGTGGGACGCTTGCATATTTAACAGACATGATAAATAAAAACATCAACAGCTCAATGACATTCGGGGAAGCAAGTAATTGAGCGAGGATAAAGCTATATTTGAACACTTTGAGGTAGCCATATTTTGAAGAAGAAAAGATCATTTAACAACTTTATATTCATTTTAGAATATGCCATGCCTAAATTTCATAACCTACGATTCAAGTTGTTGACTTTTCCGGTCTTTTATAGATCTTGTAAGAAACGAATACTACCCAAATGGACTCGTTGATTACCTTTTATTATTTTATTAACATGGTTTCTTTTGAGGACTTTAATTTCCTTCTGGTTTGAATTTACTACATAATCTTCATAGTCCTCACCAAGCTTATCTCCCCGTCTTTCTCAATAAACCTGAGCTCCCCGTGTCTCATCGGCCATTTTAATAGCTTCATAGCCTTTAGGGCCAATGTGGTACAGTATCTAAAACTTGACGACACCCCACGAATATTTAATAATCCGTTTTATGTAATCTGGTGCTACAAACGCGTGGAGCAATTTCTGCCAACCTTTCTACACGTCCCAGGATAAAACCTTGCACCCCTATAATACTCGAGAGTATTCTTCACCCTCTAAGTGTAAGGGGACTAGTTTTGATGGTCTTAAAGATTCCAGCAGTACTGTAATGAAATCGGGAGTGTTTGACTCTCGTATGGCACCTGTTAGGGTACCGGGAGTATTTATGTAGGGGTTCTCAATAAGGGCGGGTCAATGTTGAAATGGAATAGAACAAGCTGTGAATGAGGTATTAACGAATTAATTTTTTTATTTGAAATACCCATGTATGCCTTTTCAAATAAGAAAATAATTTCGTTAATACCTCACATACGGCATGTTTTATTCCATTTCAACATTGACCCGCCCATACTGAGAAACCCTGCCAAATAAATTATATGCTTTCCCGGGGTAATATAAATAAATTCTCGGGCAACGCCGGACACTACGCTAGTTTGGAAAAATCCCTGAGAACTAATTAAACAGAAAATTAACAAGAAATCAGCGGAAAAATGTTATAAGAAAGTGAAATAGAAAGAAACAGTCCATTTTTCTTTACTAGAAGAGTTTTCGAAGCATGTGACGTAGCATCCATTCATTTCTGTGAATAATATCCGAAGTTGGATATGATGTATTGGCGTGAGTGTGTTACAGGAGATAGAATGAGAGACAGAGAATGGTGAATACTGAAATACAAGAACATCATATTCTAATGTCATCATGTTTTCCAACTGTTATATTTGAAAGTGAGATGTTAATGACTGGGCAGGAGACAGGCGACAGGCAACAGGCGACAGGCAGGCAGACCATCACAAACTCACGGCTATTCCATCAACGTTCCAAATGCAGTGTTCGATGGCTGCAGGAGCCGGTTTGGCGCTTCATTACAATTGACTCAATAATCTCCTGGTAGCAAGACTGCACTTAGAGAATACAAAAACGATATTACGTCCAACAACACGGGCGGCCATGAACTCTGGCTCCCATCACGCATTGTCTGCTCGGCAATTAACATAGCATTTTCCAATAGCAGGCAGGCCACACGGAGCCACAGCTCCAGCTCCAGCTCAAGCTCAAGCTCAAGCTCCAGCCTGATCGTTCATCTCCGTCAGGGCCACACAAACATTGCAAACACGCCATTTTCACCATTCATATTCCGTCTCCTCACGTTTCACGTCCATATAATCTATAAATAAGGCAACTGGTAAACAAAGGATCGATATGAAGAACTTCAAAGATGGAAATATTCCACAGGAGCTGAGTCAGGACTGATGAAAATTGTAAATCAATTGACCAATCGTTGAAATATTACCAATCTATTTAAACTTATCTGTGACTTCGGCCTGTTGAGTAAACAGATTTGAAAAATTATTGATTTTTAAAATAACTGAACCGAGGTGCTTCCCTAAGGTCCGAGGAATGAAATATACGAAACTAAATTCAGTTTTCTAACATTACAACAATGTTTATTGTACAATTTATAATTACTACTGAGAAATATTGACGAGAAATTTAATCTCCTCATTTTGAAGTTGTCACGATTTTTGCTCTTTTTAAGTCCTACCATCGTCTGTCACTTCCCTGGTACCACAATGTCGTATGAATATGTTCTTGACCATTTGGATGATTATTCGTTCCTCCTCAGCTGCCAGTAAACCTTGAAAAATGTCGAGAGGAAATCGTGCCGGGAAGAGAGATACAGTGTCGGATCTTGATGACCAGAGCGAAGAATAATTTTTTTCTTCAGAGTGTGTAGATAGTGATTACGATGTAGATGATCCCATGTAATCCATTGAAGGTGAGACGAGACGATCCGATGCTGGCTGGAGTTGCGCAACGGAAGAAAACTGCCACATCTACGTATATCAGCGATGAAAGAAAAAATAGAAAGCTATATCTGAGATTATTTGCGAGTTAATGGGTTAGTAACAAAAATTATTTCAGAGATTGAATCAATTGTGAGCGATGAATATATGTGTGTGAGTTGTTGGTATGAGGAAAGACAAGTTGACCGGGTACGAGTTCAACTTTTATCCGATTGCGACCTTAAAGATCTTGGATGTGCGAGAATGTGACAAGTGGCAGTTTACACCCTTCCAAACGTTTCTCTGAGATATTTACAGACGTAAAGAACACTAATGTAGCTATTTGATGAGACTACTTGAAGCGGGTCATCGGCGGTGGGGGAAAAAGTCTCAAAGCAAATCTTATATCAACGTGCTAAGGAAAAGTAAGACCAGTTTCGGTAAACATGCGCTTTGTGCAGTGGGAAAATCATCTGCTGATCTCACGTTACTGCATGACATTATATAATCTGTAACTTTTACTCTCTACTTTCTCTCCTTTATATTCGCCCATGGAAGATTCAGCCTGTCACCACTTGCGGAAATCCACTTGTACTTAATTTAATGAAATAATCTCGGTATCATAATTTTGTACAGGTTTTAAAAATCCTTTTAATGACACAAAAGAGACCAATATAGACTTCCGCAAACTTCGTTTTATTCCTCAGATGTTACGTATGAGCTTTTGCGTCAATTGCGGAACAACTAAGTGTAATGAACAGTAGCAAAGAGGTTCGTCTCCAAACGCATTATCAGCTCCAAGTATTCTTTTTATTGACGTAGCGTAAAAAATTTATGTGGCAGCGGCAAACAAACTACAATTAGTTACGAAATACTTTATATTAAATTAAACATCACTGGACTTAAAGTTGTTAATGCAAAATGCCCCTTAAAGTAAAAACTTATTTTTTATATAAAGACTGAGTTTTAAGATATAGCTTTTCATTTACAATTCCAAAACTGGTAATAGTTCTGAAACGAATTAATTTCAATTAGAAGTAGCTGCAGTTATAAAGATTACAGAACTGGCCATAATAATCTCTCATTTGAATTAAAACATCAGTCTTTTAAATATATATAAACAGTGTACAAGTATACACGCACTTATAGACGCCTATTTAACGACGAAGTGATGTACAAAGGCTCATACTACGAAAGACATGGAATATTGCAGAAACACAACATTTTCGAAATAGAAAATACTGGAAATTAAATGTTACAAAGTAAATAAAGTAAACAAATAAAAATAGTTGCGTCTAGTGCGACTCGAACTCCAGTACACATTTTTGTATTTATTGTTGGTGAACAATTGTCCGGCGGCAAATACAAAATGAAATTACTTAATTACTCCTAATCTAAAAAATAAGCACAGTTCCTTACAATTTCTATATCCCTGAAAGAAGAAAGAGAAACACTACAAGAATTATATTAATTTAACACTTCTCTTCGACTTTAACATTTAAATTCGAATATGCATTTATATTATTCAAAATAACCACTTCACACGTTTTTTGAGATTTGTCCTGAATTTATTTTCTTGAAGAGGATTTCCTCGAAACACTCCCTGCCACAGGTAAATTATTCCGGTCTTTGATGCTCCTATTTAGGAATGAGAATTTGCCAACATCTTTTTCTTTTTTTGCTTTGTACATTTTACTTTGAATTGCTGATCACATCTACCTATATAACTGGAGCTAATTCCAATCCATGGTTTAAGCCTTGCTTTCTCCCTCCTTTGTGTCAATATCTCACAACCTAGTTCATATGACCCTGTGGCCCTACTCGCACAAAATTAGCTGCCCTTTTCTGAATGATTCTATTTGATTTTTTCTATAGGGACCCCAACATTCCAAAATTGGTCTAACTAAGGATAAATATGCCACCTCCAATATAATCATCTGTTTTAAACATGCACCGTGTTAGGAAACCAATTCGACGGGCCAGTTGAGAGCGTCGACTGTTCACAACATTGCCCATCAAATATTACGAGTCGTAGCATTCAGAATCCAGCTTGTGCAGAAGCTGCAGCGAGATGATAAACGCAGAGGATCCGAGATTACTATTGCTCTTTATCACGCATTGACGATGACAATGGATTGGTCAACCACGTTGCATTCTCAGTCGAAGCAACTTTTCATCGGCATAGCTGTAGAATGTGAACCTGATAGCTCCAAAGTTAACGAGTGGTGTGCTTTGACTTCGGACCTTTTTTCTTTGCTGAAGGCACAGTGACCGAGACAAGTATGCAGTTCTCCTTCCAGCAAGACGTTACGAGACTTCCTCAACATACAATTTCCAATCAAGTGGATCAAAAGATGTATGTCTTCCAAGATCACCAGATATGATCCCTTTGCATTTCTTTCTTGGGAGATATGTAACACGCAATTTTTATCAAACTGCAGCAGGTTAGAGCTCAGGACCATGAGCAAACACACAGAGGCAGATAGAACATAGTTCTCATATCATCGGGCGACCAGACAGACTTGGTGATTCTCTATTAGGTTACGAGATATTGAGGTTTGTTCACGCTATTATAGAAAGGCAGTAAGTAAAAATTTCGACCTTTGAAAGTATTTCACGGATAAATGCATTATAATTAATTTATAAAGTCAAATTAATATTTCTTGGTACGGATAAAACCATTTTCAAAAAGATAAAAGGTTTATGTAAATGTCGAAGCTCAAAAAAACTTTATCCGTTGACTTCTCAAAAGCATTCTTTTAGACTTACTGCAATATATGCTATATGAGAAAGGTTACCATCTTTTACTGCATGAAACAGGAAGATGAACTAAAGCAGCTCCATGCTAAGTAATGTGCAGATACAACAATTGTTTTACTTATATTGATGACCTTAGTAATCAGTAACGTTTTTTTTACCGAGCATCTGAAAGATGTTCAATTGCCACTTTTGGATTTGACGCCTTTTTTCTATAAGGATAGTCATTGGAATTATCTGCGATTACTTATCCTTCATTACGTGCTGCTTATTGTTGTTAAATTTTACAATTTTACTTTAACTACACAGTTCTTGTATTGTTGATATTAACATTCTCTTTGTCATCAAACAGGTTGTGCGTAACCATAGTTGACTGCCTATTAATTACTTGTACGAATGATTTTCCTGAAGAAAGGGTTCTTAATCCAAGTCAATGCATTCAGCAGAAACGAAAATTGGAATAATTTAATAAAGTTTCTTTGGCATTCTCGTCTTTGTGAAATTCATACGTGCCACGAAGATGATATCAGACTTCTCGTAGCCTGTCATTTTATCGAGTTTTGTCCATCTCTTAAGCCCACGGCGTTGACTTTACTTCGGCATATATTGTTGGAGTTTATCCCGATGGAAGCCGACCATCAGACAAGTTAACCTTTTTATTTATATAGACGTTTGCCTTTGGTAGAGGTATGAAGCGGGAGAAAGGTTGAGCTCGGCCAGACGTTTAAATGGTCGATGCGGAGTGAGTGACCTATTTACTTTATAATAGGCGATGACGGGCTCGAAGCTGGTTGCCAAGGTCGACATCCCGTCAAGGCCGCCTCACACTCACATTCACACTCACACTTACACTTACACTTTGTATCTCGCAAATACAGAAGCCCGACTAGGTGAAGGCCGCGTCACCGTCGCTTCAAATCAAAGACAATGTCCCTAAATGTTGCTAACAGTGCTACAATGTTTCCAGTGTTTCAATGTGCTTCATTCTTCTATTACCGTATCCCGTAATTACGTTTCCTATAATTTTCATCTTTGTTTGCTGTTAGACAAGAAAGCATTGGTTATGGGTAAACAGTTCTTCGGTTCCACCCGGGTTAAAGAAAGGGTAAGCCTCGACTGTTTATACAGAATATAAACCGGGAAAATATTCGATGTTTGACGTCTTTGGTTTTGTTTAAAATGCAATTTGATATGAAGGCAGGATATGCGTTGTTTCTTGAACTGATTGCGATTTTTACTCTGCGTTACATTCTTATAAATTTAGTAGTTTTTGAGCTGTTAAATCGTCTCTTACTTCGGTGAAGTAGACTAGTTGCTATGATAATTCAGAAATAAATTAAGGAGAAAGGAATACGGTTACATATAGAGGCCACGAGCTTTAAACTGGATTGTTTCTTCATTCTAGAATTATTTTTACACAAGCACTGATCATAGAAAAATAGCACATTTAATCCAAATGAAAAATTATACTTCAAAGTCTGCTTTCATACCCAACAATCTTGTTGGTAATCTAAAATAAAGAATTATCTCTTTATTTTACAATAAAAAAGACATTATTTTGACGAGGAGGTTTTTAATGATATTTAGAACTTTAAGGGTATTTATTTGGAAAAGATTAAAATTAAATTAAATATTTTAAAAAATTAAAATGTTTTAATGAAAAATATGGCTAGCCGGAGAAAGAATGAAACATGTAGATGTAGAAACCCCTTGAGAAAGTTCACAGTCTACCCGTTGTTCGTCTTCACAACCCAACCGCTGTGCGAAAAGTATCCATTTTATAATAATTTTTGGTCCATTTCCGTGAACCATGAAATGTCATTCATTGATGAAATCACGAGTTCTTAAAAATCTTAAATTCGGGAACCATCTCGAGTAAAACGGATGACCAGTCTTGTATGTGATTACATTTCTGACTTGAAGGATTATCACGTCGACAAATTGGCGCCGGCGACAAGAAGGTTACTATGGGTCAACTTCTTTATCCTCGCCAATATTTATAAGGAAATTGAATGGAAATCATATATATTTTAAATAATAATAATTATTATTTCGTTCAAATGAAAGCTTAAATTTTTGTACCAACATAAGTTGAACGTCGTCTTGACTGCTCGTGTTTTATGGTGATCCTGATCAAGTGTGGGTGTGGTCAAGTATACGGTTGTGCTTTTAGATTGTTGACCTGTCTCTAACAAGGAAGCATCGGTCCAAAGTGCGTTCCCCTCTCTAATTTACTCCCGTTAGAGGTTCCCATGTATGTATGTATATACGTGTGTGTGTGTTACTTCCCGCGGAAGAATCGCGCTCTTTCAAACTACAATTATACGCTTTTTCTGCACTTAATGAGATCGTTTCATTGGTGCAGCACAAGAAAACCACATTAATGGCTAGTTACATACAATATCTTTCATTTGACCTGGATTCCTTATCAATTGATTTAAAGTATGACCGTTGTCGCTGCAGTAACTTCTAACTTCTCTCTATGCCCGGTGCCTGGATCTGTTTCCTCTAAATAAATCATCTCAATTTGTTTTCTCCGCCTCGTATGAAGGTTGAACGAAACCTGAAGAAATATTTAGTAAGTACGATACGGTTAAGAGAAGTTGTCAGAGTGTAAATATACGTGACACACGCTTGGTCGCTGATGTAACAAACAGCTTTTGGCAACCTGGGTTGGGCCATCCGATTTATCAGCGTTCAGTAGCAGGCAGGCAGACAGACTGACGATTCCCGCATCCTGTTTCCCAGGAATGGCCCCATATTGCGAAAGTACTTCCTCTCGCTACTTCATCATTAACATCACGGAATCAATACAATATTATCCAGTCTTCTGCGTGCCTAATATTACCTAACGTACACCAACCATAAAGGTGTGTCAAATTATTACAATTTGTGACGAAAATGACAACTTGAGGATAATGTAAATCAGGCGTGCCAAACTCAATTAATACACGGACCCTTTTCATGCAACTGGTAAAATTCACGCGGGCCACAACTCATTTACAAATTTTCTTAAAATTACAAATTGTAATGAGGATTCAACAATATGGACAGAATATATTAAAACATATTAAGTAATTAAATTAATTTAATGGAAATAATTTATAGTATTGGTTTATAACTATTAATTGCTTTTATTTAAACGTTAATTTTATTTATATTTTATAAAGTAATTTTTTACCGGAAACTTGGCAGCGCTTTCCTATTGTAATGAGGATTCAACAATACGGACAGAATATATTAAAACACATTAAGTAATTAAATTAATTTAATGGAAAGAATTTATAGTATTGGTTTATAACTATTAATTGCTTTTATTTAAACGTTAATTTTATTTATATTTTATAAAGTAATTTTTTACCGGAAACTTGGCAGCGCTTTCCTATTGTAATGAGGATTCAACAATATGGACAGAATATATTAAACCCCATTAAGTAATGAAATTAATTTAATGGAAATAATTTATAGTATTGGTTTATAACTATTAATTGCTTTTATTTAAACGTTAATTTTATTTATATTTTATAAAGTAATTTTTTACGGGAAACTTGGCAGCGCTTTCCTTCTACTAGTTTTCCAACATATAGATTCAAACGATGAGAACAGACAGTCTTCATTATGGCAGATACATGTTTATCTCTTAATCTTCATCTGTAGACAGTTTTATTTAATTTCATGGATTAAAATAGTTTCTCACATAACTCCCACAATAGCATAAAAATTGTGCAGGAAATTTTTGAATGTCTCCGAATTTTTCATCTAAATAAAAATATATTTGGGGAATTCTTACTCGATATTTGTCTTTCAAAGTCGGCAAATTATGAAAATCAATTAACTCTAGTTGTATTGAAGTGGGAGCATATTCAACTTCAAACGAAAAAGGCCCAGTAAAAAGTGAAATTATTTTTTGGTAATCTTTGAAATTATTATAAATTTGTTTTTTCATATTTCATCTCAGAAATATAATTATCTCTTGGCAAAGTTGATATAAAGTCTTCTAAACTTTGTAGCAGGACAATCAACGAACTTTTGAATAATAAGGAAGATTTTAGAATTCGGATTCTACATCTTGAAGGAACGAAGTAAATTGTCGGGCGAATAAAGTTAACTGTCTCAGTTACTGTTTTTAATACTTCGTGCATGTTTAATATTTTTAAACAGAGAATTGGTGACGAAGAAGGCAATGGAAAGTTTTGATTTTCGGTTTATTTGGACATATATTTTGTAATTTTTCTATGAGTCTTGACGCAAATCCTTTAGTTTCAGCCGTCATCGATTTAGCTCCGTCAATTGTTACAGAAACAAGCCTATCAAGAATGGATAATTTCCAACAGTTCTTCAGTGATCTTCATATTATTATCGCAACCACGGAAAAAAAATTATGCAACATCTTCCACATCCGTCTTTCATGGAGTGAATTTTTTCTGGACAGACGAATTCGACAACCTTTATCATACATTCTTTGATTAAAGAACCATCGATGAATGATTTTGAATGTTTTGCAAATTGATAGCATTACCGGTTAATTAATTTTCATGACTTTTGTAAGTACTGTTTTCTGGCTATTATAAGAATTATTAATGGTTTTTTAATTTTTCTTCTCTTATTTTTCCTTGGACGCATGAAAATTAATTTTCGTGACTGTTAATATAATGTCGCTTAATGGGACGTTAAGTAGGCCCGCGGGCCACCAGATTTGAAACCCCCCATATAAATGAATGTCTTAATCGTATCAATAATCGCTGTTCGGTTTCCTGCGCTCCAAAGCCAAAATAAACATCATAAGGAAGTTACGTGCTCTAAAGTACAAGAAGGTTGGAATCCCTCGTCTAACGTATTTACACTCGAGAAGTACACTAATTACCTATTCATAAGGAGTTTTATGGGAACTTTGTCCCGTTCCATTATCTGTAATGTGTTATTCAGAAGGCAGCGTTTAATATTCTATTAAATAAAATATATAATTCGTTTTAAGCATATGTGCAAGATTTTCTATTTACCGAAAATGAAGACAAATTCGTTAACATTGTAATAGACAATTATGTAGACTAAATTATTATGCTTCTGCCGTTATATGAGGATACAACAATGTGTATCATTAATATTATTTATAAATTTTTGAACGCAATATTACGTTTGACAATTAACATAACTGTGTCGTTCATGAGACCAGCCTCAGCATTGGTGATTTTGCGATGATGTGTGAGTGTGTGTGTGTGTGTGCGGAATGGGAGAATTTAAGTGTAGTATTGTGAAAGTAGCGCATCTGTACGACCTAAACCCAGACAGCTACCGCGATCGCTGCTTTCACAACGTGCATGAGAAGATCACGACCCAACAGCTAATGTCAACAGGATTCTTCGTTACGTACAATCGGGACAATAGTCTATTTCTTACAAACTTGCGATTGTCCAACTCTTAAATATTTCGCCTTGACGAAGCAGCCTGTAACTTACAATAAAAGAACTGAATTGGGTTGCTGAAATCAAGGCGGAAAGTACAGAATATCCTCTGATTTTCATAGGAACTCATTTCAAAATAATCCTTTTTTTTTGTATTTTATCGCTATATTGGTTTGATTTGTAGCAATTTTCATAATAGGTGTTTTACAATTTTTAAAACCGGAGGTTTTGGTAATATTACCATAATCATCCTATTCCGCTTAGTAATACATAACATCCTGTTAAATTGCGATTATTTCAGATTTTTCTTCAAGGAGTTTTAATTTAATGTGATTTTCATGTTTCGTATTTTATCCCCAACATTGCCACAGGCTCGGATTTTCAAAATTTTAAGTATCTCACTAATGCGCTACGTATCAATTCCTTATTTAGTAAGATTGGTTCCTTCTTCACTCTTTAAATAAGATTTATTATGCAACTATCTCCTTTCCTATTCTTGACAACTGGTAATTGCAAATTGAAGACATTCTCACGGTTATTTAGCGACTCAGAGAAAAGCCGTTCTGCGGATTTTCTGTAAACCGAACACAACCAGCGAGTTTACGTCAGGTTTCCGGTCGTTCCATATTGTACTATTAAACAGCGGAAACACATTTCAGAGAAATAGGTTAGAATGCTTTCTTCTGAAATATAAACATTCATTTTATTGAATAGTTTGAAAATGGCGTTTTCATATTGTGAAATTCATACATATTGCTGGGTGTGGAAGATTAAAAAGTTACACTGAACATCGGTCCCACTCTTTTAGGCTTGCAGTAAGGAAACAATCCAAATCAAATGAATTGCAACGGGCGCCATTACGCCTGTAGATTGTGAATGACAACCAGATGTTTCACGTCTGTACAGAATAACAAGAACAAAACTCTAAATCAAAATTGTTTCTTGATAAACACGAACAAATAAGTGTTACAGCCAGGGATTTATATGACTCCAGTTTTGGATCCTCTGTTGCTTGAAGCGTGAAGATCAATTCAAGTCATGAACAAAAAAATTAATTTAATGATGTAAATAATTACCTGTTTTTAAATATAGATGGATGATAATCGCGAATTTATAACAAGCATGTCCTCTAAATAGATGAGGTGCCAGTTGGAAGGACTTCTGGGTAATAATTTTTTCAAGACTACGTCCGTAAATAAAGTTTTTCACGTACTTGTTTCCGTGCACAAGAATTTGTTATATAGGCTGCAGTGAAACGTCATTTAGCTGGATGAGACTGTTGAAGGTGAAGAAATGAAGAAGCATTTAAGAGACGCTTATTTTTAACCGTAATGCACTTTCACAACCTTGTTGGAGTGCAGGATCTCACCAGCCTTGAAAATCATTGCGTGGCTCTGACGATTATCGTGAGCGGAGATGATTCACCGCTGAAAACGTCCTCCACAGCATCCTCATCGGGCATCCAACATCCAACATCCCGCATTCCTTGCCTCATCCTTTACTTTACGATTCGTTTTTATTAGTAACGATCATTATATATTCAAAATACCAAAATAAATTTTCTTAATCAACGTTTCCGTACATTTTTGTGATCTCAACAGGATGCCATTATCTTTTAAGGTAAAATAGTTCATTAGAAATAAACATATAATTCAAAACATACAATAATTCTGATAAATGTTGCGTAATAACACAACTGTAAACGCACTAAATTTACATAATGGTACCTTTAAATAAATAATAATTAATTAGTTATTAAACATTGATAGAATTATTAACATTTCCAAATTTTAAATTTTTTAAAATAAATATGTAATACATTTAATTCATAATTTGTAGATTAGCATTATTTACTATTCAATTGAAAGACGATTTAAATATTGCGAATTCATTTTTAATATTATATTGTTTTATGGTTTAGTGTCCTACAAAAAATTTAAAATAGACGAAAATTTTGTTTTTCTATTATATAAACTTATTAGTAAAATAATAAAATTTTATATAAATTTGTGATTTGAAATATAATACTGCTTTTACTTAACACCACTTATGGCAAAAGATATTGTTGTTCTTTTTAGGATATAATTCGTTTTATTTGTTATACAAACTTGATTTTTGGTGGCCTGTTTTTTAATTATTATATACAATGCATAATAAGTAAAAGAACTCATATCAACGAGGATTGTGTTTTTGAAGAGAAGTTTGTTCCCATAGAAGCATAAAATAAATGATCTGACGACGGTACACAAAGGCACGGAAACGTTACTGATAATAAATTACTAATAAAATATATTTTGAATTTGAATGCTATAATAGTCTTTAAATTTATCTTATGAATAGGTACTCCTATTAAGATTAAGTAGATTTTTAGAGACAAGAAAGTAGCAATTTCTGAATGATAAAACTGTAAAAAATAAATTTAATTGGACTCTGAAGTATGATATAAAATAATTTTAATAAATATTTAATTCAATATTTGGTTTTGCTTATTAAACTCTCAATTCTAACCGGTTAGTAATCTGATGTATACATAATTATGAATATATTGAAAATTTAAATATATCTACGTTAAAATTTGATTTCTAATATTTAATTTGAAAAAACGGTTGGTTTGTTGTTCATTCTTGAACACAATGTTGTAGAACTTTGCCACATTGTTACATGGTTCCTTCTGTATTCCGTTACATATAATACTGTCTTCATAAAAATATTTAAATTTTACGGATTTCGTCAACTGTTTTTAACGAGTCTTATATTCTTCTTTACATATGATAAATATTCTTTATATTTTATGTACACTTCAGTGATTTATCTGCATTAAAAACAAAGTTTTATAATGAATTTAAACACTCACTCACATCAGCCCCATATCATATCACGGACTAGGGACGATTCATTACGTAGGTTTTATAACCCGATCGAAAGCGTCTACACTTTGCAAATGATTTATGATACTCTTTAACTCTTCAGTTCTGGCTATATACTGTACGTTTGACTGCTAACAACTTCATCAGTGATAAGAAAATTTAGTGTATGCTTCTAACTTTGGAATTCACTCAGTAATGCCATTCCTTATTCTTTTGTAAAGACTAGTGTTGAATGGAAGTAGCGTTGTTTGTTGAAAAATGTTTGAATGGTACAATCGGTTGGCTTCTATTATTGAAAATTGTTCCGATCAACGACAGTCTAAAATTAGTCGTTTTATATGTTTTTCAAAAGCGTAGTGGCAAATTTTAATTATTAAAACTGTCAAGATTTGGGTAGGTAAGGATTTTTGAAAATTGGGTAAATTGACGGGTTATTACGTGTAAATAAAATGCCCGATTCATTAACGGATTTTGGAAAATAGAAAAGTAGTGTTGAGGCATAATATTGGGGTAGGAATATGCATTTAGCCACTCAAAGTCTGCTAAACTTAAATCTTTCTTAAAGTTGGGAAAGTTATCCTCACCCGCAATACAGCGTTAATCGGCTAAGCGTAACATTACGAATCAACCTACTTGCATTCCCATAACTATATACAAAAAATATATTCAATATGAATTTTCTTTTAAATATTTGTACGTATTGTATTTTGTCTATTAAAATTTATTTCTTATAGGTGGTTAAAAGTTAGCATGACTCGCGTCTTAGAGAAACAGAAAAAAAAATAGCTACGTAATTGATGGTAATTAATGATACAAAGAAGTTACAAAATGACAGTGATTAGCATATAATATTCCAAATACTTTAAATATACGTTTTGAAATTTTGAGAATATTTTGGGCTCTCCATTATTGACTTTACCGTAGGCATGCACCAAAGAGAAAAGAAAAGAAAAAAGAGTATGCAACAGCTGTTTACCGAGCATTGGCATGGCTTATTCTGGGAACTCCCACCTAAATCCGCCGGACCTTGTCGAGATTTCACAGGTCTTTACCGTCTAGACGGCGAACTACATTTTTGCTAACCAAAAAACTGTGCGTTTTGTCAGCGGCCGTGAAGCTGAACGACATACATCGCTTTGAGTCACTGATTTCTGCAATAGAAAAAAAGGAAAGGGCATTCGGCCAATATATTCAGGATTTCAATTTAGATAAAGTGAGCAGCAGGATTCCCTTGTTTAAATTAGTCGTTATGTTCCATGGTTTATCACATGTCTGATCCCCGATATATATCAAACACGTATTTTTATTGCTGCATCAGAGTTGTATTTAAAACAATTTGTAACCAAATTGTTCAGCCAACGTTCTGAACAATAAATTTTAAAATTTTCTGTGAAACAGCGCATTTAAATTTTTCCTTTGTTTACACTTTGGGACACAGTAAGTGAGTTATTACATGGTTGGGATAGCAGGCATGGAACGGCGCTCTGGATGGCCGCTAATTGTAGTTTAAGTATCCAGGCAACGCCGGACTCCCGAGTCGGGTCAGCGACTGTCGCCTCTGCTGGAGTGCGCTCTCTGGGATGCGCTCCCTGACCCACATCCGCATATGTCAAGGATCACAACGCCCACGCAACATCTTCACCACGATCACTACAGGCCTCACTAACGATATCAACTCACATGTCCTTAACACAGTGTGCCGCATTTATATTGTCTGCGTAATCAGATTTATTACTGCAAAAAAATAAGATATTTTGATTTATTAAAAACGCCAAGATTTCATCTTGAGTTACATGATCTTAATATTTTTGTTTTCGTCGATAAATATTCAATTAAATTGCTGTCCAAAAAAATTAAGTAATATTCTTACATGCTCAAATTTATAAACTGATACAAAAATTCTACATTTAATTTTTATAATATTATTATTGGAGAGGATGAAGTTGAGCTTGGAGTGTGTCGAAACCTATTTGGTCTAAAGCTTTTAAGAAAATCTTTTGACACAATTTTAAATAAATTCTGAAGTAAGATGGGAAACCTTGTGTGCTGCCGGGATTCACTGCTTTCTACTAATGAACTTAAATGAAAGTGCTGTACACTCGACGATTTAAGACTCACTGCGAATGAATTTAATGCTTAAAGCTCCTGTGTACAGAGTTCGACTCCCGTCTCCATCCAGTGATTTTTCATCTAACTCCAAAATTAAATATTAGCACCGAGTCTCATATCTCGGCAATGGGACAAAGGCTTTCAAACTTAAAGAACATATAAAAAAAAGTTCTACTTGGGTTGGATAAAATACTTCTGGGGTTGCATAAAATGAATTAAAATATATTTAGTTTGAGCATTCAGCAAGATAATTATAAAAATAAATATATCTCTACAATTTAATTAGTATGTTCCAAATGTTGTAATTGTTACTGATTGTAGAAAATATCGTTGAATTACATGAAGAGTTCTCGAGATTCCAGTCGTTTGTTTGTCTCAACGTTTCGATGACTTTCACAGCAATCTTCTTCAGGTGAAACCTTATGAGAAACAGACGTCGATACCTCGAGAACACTTCATTCAACAGCTACGTTCTCTATTGCACTAAAATAATTAATATCCCCTCAATTAATTTCAGGCTATCTAGTGGAGGAAATTATTTTAATTCACACTGAAAAAAAAGTCTTTTAAAATGTTATGTATTGTTTTATCAAAAAAGTGACAATTGACTGAAGTGACGTATGAAATAAACTCTGTCAGCTTTCATTTTGAGGGGAAAAAAGTTTCAAAGACATTTGAACAGTATTTTTGTTGATATATAATTTTTTAATTTACACACTTACAGTGGATTAAAGATATGTGCTTAATTAATAATTGCGACGTGCAGGTAAATCGTCTTTTCCGTGTGATGAAGTCGACCTTGAGTTTTATAGACACTAATCGGGCAGACCAGTGTTTTGGATGTTGTTAAATTGTGATTCACAAGTCTCAACACAAGTCGTAAATTGACACAAAAAATCATCGTTTCTCCTGTGCTCAGAGATTAACATGTTGTATATGTCGTGAGAATTAGCAGTTTGCTAAGTACAAAACAGACCAATTT